>JADKLZ010000166.1:22704009-22755500 GCA_021533235.1 Biomphalaria straminea
CTCTAAGACTGCCTATTATCACCCTACACATTTGTTTCCTTCTATGATAGAGATCAGCATTCCCTCTAAGAATGTCACTATTTTCTTTCACCCTATCCATATTATTCCTTCTACGACTGAGATCAGCAGTTCCTTAAAAGACAGTTCCTATTATCACCCTGCGGCTCCCGAGACATATGCGGCTCTTTGGGTGTCAAGCTGCGTCTCTTTAGTTCCATAAGCAAATATTTTTTTTTGATTTCAGGGACACTTTAAATTGGGCACCGATTCTATCTCTAAGTCACTTCAATATAACATATTTGCAGATGGAAGATATTCAATTTTCTTGTCTTATCACTTGCTATAAATGAGTCCTGCGACATAAAACAAAACACATAATTGCTAATTTCCCTAGGTCCAAACGAAGAGCTTCTTTGATTGCTACCGCTCCCAGGACAAACTAGATAGGGCGCATGCCATGCAAAAATACCTTAAAGACATTTATATCGATTTGAATAAAAGCATTTACGTAGCAATTCAGAAATATGACAGGAAAAAATAAAGGGGCAACAACGAATTTTGGAGAAAAATAACATAATGAATTCTTACGTTTCACTGAATAATACACCAAGAAGCGCTTTTTGCCCAAAACGATTCAGACATGAAGAGTTGAGGTCATGAATTTTAAAATCAAGATTGTTAACAGCATCTTGTCAAAAGCACTCTACCTTCGTTAATTTCAGAATTCTTAAAGGAAATGGAGACTCAGTATTATGAACTCATTATTCACAACAAAGTACGATAGCTTTACAAATGTTGAAACGTTTAGCGTTTAGTGCTTGAATAAAATATCAGGTGGCCGAGCCTTGCTCGGTTAAATAATTTCCCAAGGAAGGTTATATTTTGGGAATATTTTCATGATTACGAAAATTAACGATCGGATAAAGACTACTAATCTGAAGAGTTGCTTTAGTGTTATTTTAGTTCTAAATGTAATTGTACATGGCGATTAAATATTAATTCTCTTAAATGTAGACAAATCACAGCTCACGTTCCTCTTATAATTTTACAATCCATTTTTTTAGCGTAAAACTATTGTAGGCCTACTATTATTAGCTTGGAAGAAAGTCTTTACTCTGTAACTACTCAGATGGTTACGTTCTGACATTTAAATATTAAATTAGTGTATTCATTATGGCTTTAGTACGAAACATCAAGTGACTCAAATCTCTACGTTATAGGGTAAAACAGGCTCTTTTTGACAAACTGAAATGGCGCACTTTTTCTTAATAGACTTAAATCATTTCATTAGTTTTCTAAACAAACATTTCCGTGGGGCACCTCTGTTACGCCAAACAATATGTTCGTCCCCCATACGAGATACGTGCCCTGCTCAGCCTAACTCTCGGACTATAAGAAGTTCATACCGGGTTTTGCTATCCATCCATACCAGTGGTGCTACTGGTGCTACAGCACAACCCTCCATTCAAATCTCTTTTGGGCCTTTCGTCACCACGCCCAAATACCAAGCTTTTTACTAAGGTTTATAGTTAAATCAAATATGGCTGCAGCGTACGGAAACTTGTTGGCCGCTAGCTAGTTATCATGTTCAGTGTGAGTAAGTAAAGTGTAAAGAAGCTATGTTATTATTGTTATCACCACTTCCTTTGTTTTGGTATGGGACATTAAGACTCTGAAGCATGAACACATGGTATTAATAATTTACCAGCAAAATAATTATTATAATAAGGCTTGACTTTGAATCCGAAAATTAATGAGGAATGCAATATTTCCCGTGACTACGCAGCCCCAGATGTGACCTACATATTTTGCCAAATGAGGGCAAGCATAACCATTGTCCGAGTGTGTTTAATTAAGATTTTCTTTTCTTGTTTGCAAATAAATATTTTAGTTTACTGCTGCAAGCCTATCGTATGTCCATGATGGTTATTAAGCTCGCGCTAATTCAATGTGTAAATTATTAAATTAAACCACTTTTAATAGGGTTCCCGTGGTTTCCTTCGCTCCAGGAAATCTCCCGAAACTCATTCAAATGTCCTTAAAATAGACAAAATTGTAATGCAAAGGCGAATTTATTTTCTAACACAAAATCTTAATTTTTACTTCTACTCAACCTCAACGTACCTCAATCAAATTTGTCTACCAATGGGTGGTCACAAATAGAGAAAAGTTAACTAAAATAAAATAAAATGGAACTCCTTTTAAACTTGATGGAAAGTACTATACACTATACTAGTGTCTAGTAGAAATTTTCAATGTTAACAGATTGAAGATGTGTATAGGCAATGTCCAATAAAGCTTTATTACTTTTAGAGGAGCTACTCAATCTAGCACTGAACTAGGTGTTAACTCGAGTGTCCAGATGAATTGGTAGATTCCCGGTAGATGAAAAATAAAAGGGGGGGGGTGTAAAGGTATAGTAAAGGAGAAAGTAAAGTGAGAGCCCGTTTTCAATTTTTTAGCTAGCGTGTAAGATCTCTTTTTTTTTTTAAAGTGTAGTTTTAATCACATACTGTCATCATTAACACAATATTGACAACAATAACAACGAAATTAAATAAACTAGAATTAGACCTGATTTCTGGCATTTTGTTTTTCTTTTTGGAAATAATAGCTACAAAAGTGTTCATGTAAATAAATAAAATACGCGACGGGAGTATATAATGTAACGAACTTCACTTCTCAGGTCTTCTGCTCACACTGCTTAACATAAACACAACACATCTAACTCAAGAACTTAACAAGAGCTTCATGAATAACAGTGGCGGTTTAATGACAAACACACAACACCACAGCCAATACGACACAATTGGCTCCACTATCTACAAGTGCTTAAGAACAATACAACTGCCTAACTAACACAAGTCTCTTTAAAACGCGTATATACTACATTTTCGAAGACTGTTCATTCACACACAGTTCTAACTGCACGCTTGCTATCTCTGGACTCCACTGTACAACTGTCCAACACACAGAAATCACACATAGTCCTCGCCCGTTAAAGCTCGGGTCATGCGCAGATCACAGGTCACAGGGACAGTAGTTGGTTGACCTATGTGACTAGTCGCCTAAGCATGTATCAGTGGGTCTCACACGTACACACATTTTAATGCGCCACTGGAGATGTAACAATAATATTAAAAATATGTTACTATGCAGTGAGCGATTAGTCTGTCAACTATTTGTCGTGCCGTGAAAAAATAGTCAGTAAACGATTTGTCGTAAACCAACTGTCGGTGAACAAGTTGTGTGTGAGCAAATACTCCGTGAGCGATATATCGCGTGAACGAAAAGTCGCGTGAACGAATTGTCAAGTAAACGGAATGATAACAAGCAACAACGGTATTAAAGCTTAATCATAACCGAGTAGAGAAATGGCAATGAGCAAAATGAATAATTCCTTCCAAAGCTATAAACATAAAAACGGAGAGAAAGCGTTAAAAATAAAGCAAAAACAACAACAACAAAAAAACAAATGCTGTGTATGTTTAACTGAATCAATTTTTTTTTATGTTAAACTAAAAATCTATTTTTTTCATTTTCTGTGCTAGATGTTACAGCAAAGAGGCCTAAACATCGACTGGTCAGTAAAAACTAATAATAGAAACGACAGATTCAGTTTTATTACTTTGAGAGGCGTGATGTTGTCTATAGCGTTTTTTAGATGTTAACTCGAGAAATCCAGCAGATTGGGTAATAAATAAAAAGAAGAAAGGGGGAGTTAAAGGAAGGCTATAAAAGAGATTGCAATGATGTTAATCAATCATCTGGATCAGATAGACGTAAATGAAGTGCGAATATAATCAAACGGTGATACATTACATGAGGAAATGATGTCTAAGTGAGGATCAATTTACAGCTAAACAGTTGCAAGTGTTGTAAAGTCACAAATTGCTTCCTTTTTACTCGTCGAAAAACAACAAAACTTGAGATCATATTAATCGCCCTCGCACATTTATCTCGAGCCAGCTCTGGAAAGCTAGACAGACATAGGCGCGATTTTTTTTTTTGAAATGTTACGTACTATATTAGATCTAGATCTTAAAATTTTAAATTGACATAGAATATATAGGGATAGTTCATACACACGCGCGCACAAATACACACGCACACAGACACAAATATGGTACATATGTTGTTACAGTAAAAACGTTTTGAACTATTGTAAGAAGAATAAAGAAAATACATATATCAATTTTTTTACTTATTGAAATTGAATGTCATAGTTATACATTTCAATCCAATTTATTTAATAAAGTATGATATACAATAAACACATCACAACTTTGATATCATCATTTTATAACTTTCAATGCAAACAAACAAGCAGTAAAACATAAGCAGTAAAACATAGAAACATTAATATATTTTGCAAAAAAAAAAACAGACAGCAATATTGTTTAGATTAAAAATCTAATTGAGTCTACTTGAGCACACATCAAGGTCATGTTTCTTTGACCTCCCCTCAAGTTACGTCATAACTTTCTGTACCCACGTCTGAAGTAACAGCTCGACGGTGAATGTCAATAGGAAGGAAAGGAAGAAAGTGGCGGCTAGACTTAATATGTATCGCGGAAAAACTGACCAGCAAAGATTGAAAGGGTAAATACCTTCATTTCCTGCAAGTCAATTGCCCCCTTTTGTTTTGGAGGACTTCTGAAGGAGCCTTGATCAAGCTAAGTAATTAAACAAACGAGCTGCCGAGCTTTATTGTATGCAGCATGTATGTCTTTTTGTTTATTGTTTGTAGAAACTTTTTATGATAAATTTAAAATACTCTAAAAAATTTAACTTGAAAAATGCTACAATCGTTTTCATTAAATATGTAAATAAAATATTAAATCAAAAGATTCATCATATATTGCATCTCAATAAAACACTTTTTTGTTTCATAGCTTTATAGTTTATAGACAATAAAACTAAATATTTAAATGCAAAAACGAAAACAAAACGTAACAATAAACGTTAATATAAACATTTATATATTTAATGGGATCTGGTGTAATTTTTAATGAAATGGGAAAATATTCGAGCCAATTATAATGAGTTATTTTCTTTGCCTCCCCTTGAATTTCATTATGCAACGAGTTTCTGCCTGACGGTCTCGTCCTTGATAAGAGCGAGGCGGGGATGACACTCGTAGTCAGTAGGACAAGAACGGGGTAGGTGCTGGGAACTTATCCTATTACGCAAAAATCAGGCCGCCCGCCGACGCCGAGCAGTAAAGCAAATGGGCGAATGTCTCGACTTAAAAGCGCTCGTTCATCTAAGATAGGTTTTGAATGGGCCCAAGACGGGATTGGAAATAAAACAAAACGGCATAGACATACATAAATATAGACTGGAAAAAGGAAGTAACTTTATGTAACTTGACAACATGTATATCTATTGAATTCGGATTTCCGAATTATGAAATATTAAAAAATTGCATGATCTTCAGTCTTAGAGATCAAACACAATTTCTAGACATAAGATAAAGTACACACAATTGCAATTCGCAAATTTTAATTTCATAAAAATCTCTAATTGGAGAGTCTACATTTATTTATGTCTATGAGTTATATATATATATATATATATATGTTGTCTTGTGTAAATGTGATGTCTTGTAAATAAACATCTTTGCCTCGTTGAGTTACCTTCCCTTATGTTATTACAATTGTGTCAGAATTTGGATTATAGACAACTCAACGAGAGAAGGTAGGCCTTGATTACAATGGAATATTTGAAGCTATTACACCAACTCTCAATAAAACAGATAAGACAAGAGCTTCAGGACCGAGATTTAAAACCCTTCGGTAGCAAGGAAACGCTCACGGCTCGTCTGCAGCAAGCATTGATTGAGGAAGAAGAAGATCCGGAAACCTACCAATTTGAAATTGAACCTCGGATTGTTGAGCTCATTGGCGAGTACCAGGACTTTAGGAATGTATTTAATGAACAAATGAACATGATCAGGAACATGATAAGGAAAATGATATGAAACAAGTAAGATGGAAGTGTCTTGCAAGCATAGGGCCAAATACATCAATGTGATAAAATTGAGTCGCAAGCAGAAGGAGGAATAAACTCGTTAGTGAAGGAGCGGTTACCTAGTCAGAAGTGTGGCAGCACAAACAGTGGTGATGGAGAAGCTGGGAATTGAAGCGCTGTTTATTACTGTTGTGGGCAAGTCTGGCAGGGGTGACTTTCAAGGATGCTTCATGGGCATACCTTAAAGATGAGGCTGAGAAATACTATGTGCCTGAAACCATGGCTACCATGGAAAAGTTCCGCTCTCCCTGTGTCAGCTGACTGGTATCAAATACGATTTCTATGACGTCGAAGCAGCGACCACGATATCGTCTCAAGCGTAGACTGGCCAACTAGAAAAAGAGGAAGCGACGGCCTCGGAAAACTGTGCAAATGCATTTTTTTTCTTTTATTCCGAGTAGGGTTGGCGTTTGCAGCAATGAATGACACCCACAAATGAAAATTTTGAAACATTTTCTGTATATTTTTATGAGTTTTCATGAGGTTTTAATAAATTTAGGAGATTTTCCTTTATATTTTGAATTAGCGCGGGCCCATGAAAGCGCGGGACCCACTGCGACCGCATAGGTTGCAGTGGCCTAAGACCGGCCCTAAAAGGGCACTTTCCCTCTGTTGTTCCCATTAATCGACTTTCACCTGTACTGTCAAATCTCCACTGCACGGTTTCTTATCGGGGACGAAACGTTCCATCCAAGTCGAGAGCCGAGACGAAGAGATTGTGCTAAGCGAAGATGTTGTCTTGTGTAACTGTGATGTCTTGTAAATAAACATCGTTGCCTCTTTAAGTTGCTTTCACTATATATATATATATATATATATATATATATATATATATTTTTTTTTTTTTTTTTCTTTCTCTCTCTCTATTACAGACCTGCTACGCCGATTGTTTTGATCATATGCTAATTTTTTGTTTTGTTTTGTTAAAACATCGCATTTTTGTTTCTTTGGAAACTTCAAATACATGGTCCATAGTCTAAAAAATTCACCAAACAAACTTTCTAGCATGTAAATTCTAGTTTTTCTTACATTGGGTAGGACGGCCGCTCTCTCTCTATTCTCTCTCTTTCTCTCTCTCTCTCTCTCTTTCTCTCTCTCTATGTCTCTATCTTTATCAATATTGATTCAAAATGTGCCTACTTTATCTTGTTTTGGTATGAAATCTATACGTTTTAAATGTTTTTTGTAAAACATTTTATTGCTTTAATGGTCACTCAAATTTCAGTTTATCCAAAGCTAATCTTTCTAAAATTTCATTTCGTTCGTTTTAGATATCTCTTTCATTTGTTCTTTTCGTCTCCTTGTGAATTCATTTTGAATCTTGGTAAGTATTTCTCTATCATCTCAATTCTCAATTTATCTTCTTTTCACGAAGGTGTTCGTAGTCTTACCTTGATTAAACAATTTTTATTGTCTTATCTCCCGTTGACCCTAAATATCTTCTTATTATTATACAGTCATGTTTTAATTATAACTAGTGATGGGAACTGAACAAAATTTAAGAAAAATGCACTAAAAATAGGTTTTAACTGTAATAAAAAGTAAAACTAGCAGTTTATCACGAGTATCAAAATGTCGTTAAACTAAATTAAAAAAAAAATATTAATTAAACTTAAGAAACGTTTTTATAACTTTTTGAGAGGGTTTTTCTAGACCTAGCAATGTGTACCAACTCTCTGCCTACTATTCTTTAAAATAAGTAATAATGCAAAGTAACACCATACAATATGCGAGAAAGATGTCTAAATAAATATGTGTGCTTAAATTTTTGCTTTGAACTAACTGATAATTAATTATATATATTATAGAAATATATATCCGTTCACCCACAACTGTCGGTGTCGGCTTCATTGAAGTTGTGGATGCTGCGAGGTTGGGGGTGGGCGGGCTGTAGCTTGTGCCCTTTGACCACTGGTGTGGTAGTTTCCTTACGGGCGGAGTGTATTTAGACCAGAAGAATGTTGTTGTTTTTTTTTTTTGACATTTGGATGGCCTAGATGCTAACTTTGCCTAGTGCGTTATCGGTGTTGCCGTTTTCAAGTTCGCAGGTTCGGGCCTCGGTCTGCGCAGTCCCTTTTTCGTAGCATTTAATTCACTAGTTACTCTATTAAAAACTTTGCCCCCGTTGCTGCTATTCTTTTATGTTCTATATGTGTATGTCTCACATCTTGCTTTAGCACCTAGCTTCAATATTATGTTTAGAAAACAATGTCAAATACCAGATAACTTGGGCTCTGATATAAGGAGACACTTTAATAAGTGTAATAAATAATGAAGAGAAAACAATCAAATGGGCAGGAGTCAATCTCTGAATATAACAGCTATACACAACTATAACAATAAATGTTATTCTTCCTTTACTTTCTTGGTCCTCTCTCAGTCCACACAAAAACAAAAAACTTTCTATAAACGACACATAGTCCATGGTCAGAGCATGGGCTTCCTCCAGTCGCTTTTGGAGATTAGTTACGGCTATAGCTGGCTTATCTCTTGGCACTCCGAATAGCAAGTCACATGGTAATCGCAGAACTTCTCCAGTGTTTTTAAAGTACTTCATCAGCTGACAACACCTAAGAGGTCATTCATTTGGTCACAGGAATGTCAAGAAGCCTTTGAGAGGTTGAAAAAATCTGTTCCCTAGCCAGCGTGACCAATGTGTCATCGATCCTAGGGAGTGGATAACTGTCTTTATGTGTGGTTTCGTTTAATAGCCTGTAATCCACACAAAAACGTATAGATCCATCTTTCTTCTTTACCAAGACGACTGGGGAACACCAAGGACCATTGGAGGGCTCAATAACTCCCTGCTGTCTTATTATTTCTATAAGGTCCATAGCATCTTGTTGTTTTGCTAGCGGCAGGCGACGTGGGGGGGGCTGTCGAATAGGTCTAGTGCTTCCTGTATCTATACGTGTTGGACCATATTATCGTATACAATACAGACGTTACTTCAAAAAAGAAGATGATTACGTCCTACGCGTCATGCATTCAGTCATGCATATTAAACAATGTGGGTTACCTCAGTTTACATCAGGACTGTTTGATTCCTTTGATGCGGACACTTCTAACCCATACAACATCCTAAACATCATCACAAACCAAACTCACCAACCACTAGCCAGATCCACTCCTGTTAAATCTAAAACTAATACAACACCCTCTTTAAACAAACCTACTAAAGAAGAAATACCAAATTACCTTAAAACATTAGTGATAAATTTTCAAAGTATTAGAAATAAAACAGCAGACTTGGAAGTTTTATTACAATGTGAGAAACCAGATATAGTTGCAGGAACAGAAACTTGGCTACATCCTGAAATTTACAATGCAGAAATCTTCAACTGTAATTATGAAATTTTTAGAAAAGATAGGGCTGATAATCATGGAGGAGTTCTCTTAGCAATAAAAAACACTCTTATAGCAGAAGAAATCCCCTTACCTAACTCAAAAAATATAGAATCAATTTTTTGTAAAATTAATACCACATCAACATCCCTAATAATAGGCAGTATTTATAGACCACCAAACTCTAGTTTAGACTACATGCAAGACCTATGTAATCAACTTACCACACTTAAAGAGACAAATAAAAATGCAGTCTTTTGGATTATGGGTGATTTCAACCTACCTGACATAAATTGGAAAACTCTAACCATAGACAAACACCAAAACCTCAAGGACATAAACGAACTTTTCATAGAAACTTTACACAACCTAAGTTTAGATCAAATCATTAAAAAACCAACTAGACTAAACAATACATTAGATCTATTCTTAACCAACAGACCTGGATTAGTAGTAGACTATGATATTATCCCTGGTCTATCAGACCATGAGATCATTAAAATACGCAGTCAGATAAAAGCAGTAGCCAATATTAAACCCAAAAGAAAAATCTTACTCTGGAACAAATGTAACCTAACACAATTACACCAAGCTACATTTAACTTTCAACAAACATTCTTATCAGAAAAAGACATTAACCAACCAGTTGATGACCTCTGGAATTTCATAAAAAACAATCTTAAAAACATTATAGAAAATCACATACCCACTAAATACACATCAAATAAAATAAATAAATGCTGGTTTAATAATAGATTAAAGAAGCTTTGTAAACAGAAGGAAAATCTATATAGAAAATTTAAAGAAACTAAGGCAGAAAGAGTTTATAAAAAGTACATAAAAATTAAGCACCTAACCCAAAAAGTAAGCAGACAGCTGCAGAATGAGTACATAAACAATGTAATATCTAAAGATAACAACAAAAACCTATGGTCATACATTAAGTCTAAGAAAATGGAAACAACCGGCATAGCGCCATTAAAAGGAGAAAACAACTTAACGCATAACGATAATGAAACTAAAGCTAACATCCTAAACAAATACTTTGCATCAGCATTCTCAGCCCCAGGAGACAAAGACATATCAATTAATTTAAACCAAGTAGACAATATAGAAGAGATAGAAGTACAGGAAAATGGAGTCCAAAAACTATTAGCAAGCATCAAGCCGAATAAAGCGTCTGGACCTGATGGTATTCCAGCTAGATTACTCAAGGAACTTAGCAAAGAACTAGCACCTGTGTTCAAAATACTTTTTCAGGCATCTCTTAACCAGGGCAGAGTACCAAGGGACTGGAAAGAAGCTAATGTCACACCTCTATTTAAAAAAGGAGAAAAATCTGACCCAGGAAACTACAGACCAGTATCACTTACCAGCATCACATGTAAAATCCTAGAACACATAATATGTAGCAACATCATAAACCACTTAGATAAACATAATGTCCTTACTCCATACCAACATGGCTTTAGGAAACATAGATCATGTGAAACACAGCTAATAGGACTAATTGATGACTTTTCAAAAGGCTTAGATAATAGTGAACAAATAGATGCTATCTTACTAGACTTTTCCAAAGCTTTTGACAAAGTTCACCACCATAGTTTGCTTAAAAAATTAAAATATTTTGGTATTGATGGTCCATTGCATCAGTGGATTAAAGATTTTCTGATAGGAAGAGAACAAACTGTAATAATAGATGGTTCTAAATCAACACCAATAACAGTAAACTCAGGTGTACCACAAGGAACAGTCTTAGGTCCACTACTATTTCTAATTTACATAAACGATTTACCAAATTGCATTAGTTCAGGAACAAAAGTTAGATTATTTGCAGATGATTGCATAATATATAGGACAATAAAAACAACACAAGACACAGAAATTTTACAAAAAGAATTAGATAAATTACAGAAATGGGAATCAAATTGGAGCATGTCTTTCCACCCAGAAAAATGTCAGTTATTAAGAGTAACAAAAAAACTAAAACAAATTAATTCCACTTATCTTATTCATGGTAAACCAGTAACACAGACTAAAAACGCAAAATACCTAGGTGTTATAATAAATGAAAAACTGTCATGGAATCCCCATATTGATGAAACTATAAAAAAATCAAACAAAACATTAGGGTTTATTAAAAGAAATTTCTATAAATCAAAAAAGGACATAAAACTAAAATGCTATTTAACCTTGGTTAGGCCAATAATAGAATATGCATCCTCTGTTTGGGACCCCTCAACTCAAGAAAACATTAAGAAACTAGAACAGACACAAAATAGAGCAGTACGATTCATAACAAACGAATATTCACATTTCACTAGAGTAACACCTTTAGTAAAATCACTAAATTTAGAAAGCCTCCAGGATAGAAGACTTAAGAGTAAAGTAGCAATTATACACAAAACACTGAACCATAATCTCCAAATACAAAAACAAAACTTAATAAAATACTCAGAAAGACACAAAGATAAAGGCACATTCCTCGTCCCATATGCTAGGACAAATCTGTACAAATGCTCTTTCTTCCCTAGTGCCATTAGAGCATGGAATGGTTTGCCTGAGCTAGCCAGGAAAACCAGTGACTTGGCAGAATTTAAGTCACTGGTAAATATGCATGACTGAATGCATGACGCGTAGGACGTAATCATCTTCTTTTTTGAAGTAACGTCTGTATTATATAAGATAAGATAATGACTAAATTTCTGACAAGTCACTGGTTTTCCTGGCTAGCTAAGGCATTCCATTCCATGCTCTAATAGCGCTTGGGTAGAAGGAGCTTTTGTAGAAATTTGTCATAGCATATGGTACGAGGAATGTGCCTTTTTCTTTTTGTCTTTCTGAGTATTTTATTAAATTTATTTTTTGATTATTCGCAGACGATTAAATAATATATTGAAGTATAAAAACAACACAAGATACAGACATTTTACAAAATGAATTACAAAAATGGGAATCAAATTGGAGCATGTCTTGCCACCCACAAAAATGGCAGTTATTAAGAGTAAAAAAAAAAACTAAAACAAACACAGACTAAAAACGCAAAATACCTAGGTGTTATAATTAATGAAAAACTGTCATGGAATCCCCATATTAATGAAACAATAAAACAAATCAAACAAAGCATAAGAGTTTATTAAAAGAAATCTCTATAAATCAAATAAGAACATAAAATTAAAATGTTATTATCCTTTTTAGGCCAATAATAGAATATGCATTCTCTGTTTGGGACCCCTCAACTCAAGAAAACATTAAGAAACTGTAACATTGAGATTCATAACAAATCAATATTCACATTTGACTAGAGTAACATCTTTAGTAAAATCACTACAATTAGAAAACCTTCTGGACAGAAGATACAAAGGAAAAGGCATATTCCTTGTATTCCTCACTAATCTTCGAATTGCAAGACAAGCCTATTATTATTATTATGTAAATTAAAAATACTAGTTTCCCTAAGACTCTTCCTTGAGGTACGCCTAAGTATACTGTTATTGGTGTTGATTTAGAGCCATTTTTTATTAAAGTTTGTTCTCTCCCTATCAGAAAATCTTTAATCCACTGATGCAGTGAACCATTAATGCCAAAATATTTTAATTTGTTTAGCAAACTATGGTGTCAAAAGCTTTAGAAAAATCTAGTAAGATAGCATCTATTCGCTCACTGTTGTCTAAGCCTTTTGAAAAATCACCAATAAGTCCTATTAGTTGTGTTTCACATGATCTATATTTCCTAAGGCTATGTTGGTATGGAGTAAGGACATAATGTTTGTCTAAGTGGTTAATGATGTTGCTACATATTATGTGCTATATGATTTTACATGTGATACTGGTTAGTGATACTGGTCTGTAATTTCTTGGGACAGATTTTTTTTTCTACTTTCTTAAATAGAGGGGTGACATTAGCTTCTTTCCAGTCCTTTGGTACTCTGCCCTGGATAAGAGATGCCTGAAAAAGTATTTTGAACACGGGTGCTAGCTTTCTGCTTAGTTCTTTGAGAAGTCTAGCTGGAATACCATCAGGACTGGATGCTTAATAGGTTTGAGGTTGGCTAATAATTTATGGATTCCCTTTTCTTGTAATTCTATATCTCCTATGTTGTCTAATTGGTTCAGATTAAGTAATATGTCTTTGTCTACTGAGGCTGAGAAAGCTGATGCAAAATATTTGTTTGAGATGTTAGCTTTAGTTTCATTATTATTATGTGTTATGTTGTCTTCTCCTTTTAATGGTGCGATGCATGTTGTTTCCAATTTCTTTGACTTAATGTACGACCATAGGTTTTGTTGTTATCTTTCGATATTACATTGTGTATATATTCACTCTTCAGCTTTCTGCTTAGTTTTTGGGTCTGATGTTTAATTTTTAGATACTTTTTATGTACTCTTTCTGCATTAGTTTCTTTAAATTTTCTAGGTTTTCCTTCTGTTTACAAAGCTTCTTTAATCTATTATTAAACCAGCATTTATTTATTTTGTTTGATGTGTATTTAGTTGGTATATGATTTTCTATAATGTTTTAGGATTGTTTCTAATGAAATTCCAGAGGTCATCAACTGGTTGGTTAATGTCTTTTTCGGATAAGAATGTTTGTTGAAAGTTTAATGCAGCTTGGTGTAGTTGTGTTAGGCTACATTTGTTTCAGAGTAAGATTTTTTTTTAGGTTTTATATTGGATACTGCTTTTATCTGACTGTTTATTTTTATGATCTCATGACCTGATAGACCAGGGATAATATCATAATTAACTACTAATCCAGGTCTGTTGGTTAAGAATAGATCTAATGTGTTGTTTAATCTAGTTTGCCCAGTCTTTCTCGTCAAACTTCCTAATTAATTGTTCTGCTTGTGCCTACTTCTATCTTAATAAGATTGTTTCAATTTCCGCCAAAAGCTTGGTAATATGTGGCTTTGATTGTTTGATGGCATTGTCGAAGTGATCACTGCTACAGTTTCTGATCAGATCAAGAGTATGGCTTACAGAAATCGTGCTATCTTTCTGAACTTGTTTGTCCTGTAAGCTAAGGTTCATTAATCTCACTGGTATATGTTGATCTTCTCCAAGCATGACAAGTGATTTCCTACGGCTACTCCGTTGTCGTCAAGGTCCATGCCTTTAATTAGCGCAGTTCTAGTAGTTGTAAGGCCATACTCTACGTTTCCCCAAATAATGGACTTCCACTGGGCAGGCAAAGTTGTATCCTCTATCACGATAAGTCTTCTAACTATTCCCCCTTTTCATCCTCGTCCCCGAGTAATGGAATTTCAATTGTTTCAAAATTGCAAGGTGCCTCTGTAAATATTCAGGAAGAAACCAAATTTCAATATAAAATAGAGCCCTATATTTAAGTATTCAATGATGTGGGCGATCACAAATTCACGTAAGAATGACTGATTCCCTAGCTCAAAATCCTTAACTACGCACTTAGGCTATTGACTGACCGCTGATATTGAAAAATCATCCTTGCCTTGGCATCGTAAGTAATTTAATATTTGTTCAGTAAATCCTACAGACTTCTGGTTCTCACAAAATATGAAGTCTTACAAATGATTTTTTGCAATTTCTTTGGGTAGTTCTTCATCAGAGTTCACACAAAAATTGTAGAAAATAATGCGAATTTATTATTTTTTGTTTAAATTTTCTCTAAATGGTGTCAACAATGACAGGGAACAATGGCACAGATTTGGAGCCACTTTAGGTGTTTTGCTAAAAACGCCTTGCTCAAGTCTATTAGCTCGTTTTGATTTTGTGGGTCGAGGTAAAGGGTTGTGTTTTTGTTTTCTTAAGAATTTATGTACTCACCTCGGCGCATCCATTGTCTACCGAGACAGAATGAGCCATATATATATATATATATATATGTACTGCTAAGACATTGTTGTTGTTACTTGTGTCAACTGAACGATACACTTTGATATGACCACTAAATGAAAGATTATTGCATTTTAAAGTTACAACTATCATTTACTATGTGATGAATTACCGTTTTCGATTAGCTCTTTGTTTAGATCATCCACAGTTCTCAGTCAGTCAGAATGTCTGTATGTTGGGCAAGCTTGTTGGTGGAGTTAAGTAATTAGGCCTATCTTTTTTTTTTGACGATTCGGTTAGAAAACAACGTTGGTGTAATGTTGGTACAAATCCGAGACCATCCTTATGACTGATGAAAGCAGTTCCAAAAATCCGAGACCATCCTTATGACTGATGAAAGCAGTTCCAAAAATCCGAGACCATCCTTATGACTGATGAAAGCAGTTCCTTACAAAGACTCCGACTGAAAAAAAAAACGGGTTAATGTTTTGAAGTTATTAAAAAGTTTGAGGTGACGTTCAGGATGTTTTAGGGATACTTTCTATTTTTTTAACCATTTTTTTTTTACAAAATAGCAGTGTTGGGCAGGCCACATTTGGTCATTGTTCTTGGGACCAGCAGGCGATTTAAGACCTCTATGCGCATTGTAGTGTCGTATTTATAGTTCAAAAGGTCTTATGCTATTTGAGATATGAGGCCCCATATACGTCCAGATAGTGTATGTAACTGGGAATCCATCTCCCATCAACATTCTCAAAATATCCTATATACTCTTAAGCGAGCTAGTCTTGTATATCCTATACTCTTAAGCGAGCAATTCTTGTATATATATATAATATCAGGTGGCCAAGCCTTGCTCGGTAAAATAATTTCATAAGAAAGGTTATATACCTGAAGTCATTTTAGGATTTTTTTTATAATTACGAAAATGAACGATCGGATAAAGACTACTAACCCGATGAATTTCTTTAGTGTTCTTTTTGTTCTATATGTAAATTGGTACGTTCAGACATTTAATTTTGGAATTAGTATATTCAATTATGGCTTTAGTACCAAACATCGAGTGTTGTCTTCTTTCCTTTAGAGCTGTATCTTTAGCTAGCGTTGTTTGAAGCTGCTGATATATTTTGTTCATTTACAATATTAGGTGGCCGAGCCTTGCTCGGTTTAATAATTTCATAAGAAAGGTTATATACCCGAAGTCATTTTGGGATTTTTTTATAATTACGAAAATGAACGTTCGGATAAAGACTACTAACCCGAAGAATTTCTTTAGTGTTCTTTTTGTTCTATATGTAAATTGGTACGTTCAGACATTTAATTTTGGAATTAGTTTATTCAATTATGGCTTTAGTACCAAACATCGAGTGACGCAAATTTCTACGTTATTGGGTAAAACTGTAAAGACTTTCTTCCAAGCCAATAATAGTAGGCCTACGATAGTTTTACGCTGTCTAGACGGTAGGAGGACTTAAGAGACTTGATATTTAATCGTAGTACAATTACATATAGAACAAACATATAGAACAAACAGAACACTAAAGAAACTCTTCAGATTATTTTACGGGATATGTGCCCTGCTCAGCCAGACTGTCAGACTATAAGAAGTTCATACCGGCTTTTGCCATCCATCTATCCCAGTGGTGCTACTGGTGCTACAGCCCATGGAAGGATATGGCCTGCTTTTACACATCCCTCCATTCAGATATCTCATAGGCCTTTCGTCACCACACCCTAACCCGAAGTTTTTTTACTGAGGTTTATAGTTAAATCAAAATAGATCTAGACTACATGTAGAATACATAATATTTATTTATTATATATTATTATTTTATCCGGTCTGGATTTCTAGACTAGTTTTTTAGGGACATTGTCTAGATCTAAATTACATATCATACTAGTCGACCGGCGGCATAACATACGCCGATATTTTGTGAATGAAAATGGTACGGATTTGGATATTGAATGAAAGTGAGATTAAAGTGGGGAAACTAGAAAAATATGAACAGGAAGCCAGAGAAATTATGATAGTGATATTAATTAAAGTACTTCTAAAGTGAAACCTGTGAGTATCTGTGTACTGTCGTTCTAGTTTCAAGAGTCTTACAACACATTACTCTTCAAAATAATAAAACACTCTCAGGTTATAATCTGTAAACACTTTTAATATTATGACAAATTACGCATTGACACTATAATTTCACCTTCTCTCTTCCTGTTCATCTTATTCGGCTTCCACTAGTGTACCCTCCCTTCCATTCACTACACAAATTCACACCATTTTCCTTTCACGCCATGCTGCGTTATTGGATAACTCTATCCACAGAAATAAGTGAGTGTCTTTCCTTTACTTTTTGTTACTCGATTGAACTTTTGGCATTTGGGTAGAAGAGAATTTTTCATACAGATAGAACTATAATCTAGACTAGATCTAGAGTTCTAAACTAGTTCTAGATGTAGTCTAGATATTAATTATATATATATATATATATATATATATATATATATATATATATATATATATAGCTCATCTTTCGTGCTGGAAAATGATCAAATTTCTCATTTTTTATGGACTCGAAGATGACTGTTTAGTCCTATCCTCGATATAAAAAGCGGCCGGAAACGTGGCATATAGGATTGCTTCTTCTCTCAGCTTTTTGTTGGTTCGTCGCTCTTTCGCCCAGCCACACTTCTTGCCTTATATCTTGAGACTCCGAGACTCACAGCTTTACGCCTAGAGTATCGATTGAGAGCTAGTGCTTCCCAGTCTAGAATCTAGACTTTATCTAAAATAGATTTAGAATTGGATTCTAGACTAGTCTTAAAATTGAATCTAGATCTAAACTAAATCTAGATTTTCTAGAATTTAAACTACGCTAGATCTATATATTTAACTAAACCTACACTAGCTCTAGAATCTAGACTAGATCTGGAATCTAGATATGCAATCTAGATCTAGACTACAATGTGTATGACTTGCAAAATTACTAGATCTGAACCTAAGCCAATATTGTGACCAAAATTAGTAAGCCTACTAATGTAATACGTCATTACATTATAAGTAAATTTGCACCTTTAAGCAGTACGAAAATTAGCTCTTAAATATTTTTTAGATCTAAATGTCGTTTAAGTTTGTTTATACATCAAAATCTAAATTTAGATCTACATCTTGCCTCTATCTATACCAATCTAGATTGTTGTCAAGTATATAAAAATGGTATTTCAAAATTGCGTGCATTTTTATTTTACTTACAACTAAAGCATAGTTCGTATTGAAATACTTTTTAACTCTTTCTCTCCTAATTGACGATACTCACTTTCATAGGATCCGCGCTAATTTAAGTGTATAAATTATTAAATTAAACCATTTTATAACATACAACATATTTTCCGCGGCCTTTTGATTTACCAGGAGCTCCTGGAAATCTCCGGTAATTATTAAAATCTTTTGAAAACTCAAAAATAAATCTCCGGAAATATATAGATAAAATTGTCATTTTGGGGTGTCATTCAAACTGGAAAACGCCAATCCTACGTGCACAGAAAAAAAACGGCATTATCCAATACCCGTAATTGTGGAATCTGGTGTAAACAAACTCCTCATGCCTCAAACTAATGAAGAAAGACTAGAGGTCAACCATTCTCGTAGATAGATTAAAACTGTTGGCAATTCTTTCTATTGAGCGTGATCTATGTAGAAAACAGGTTTTGTTCTGATATACTGTATGGCTTCGCTACACGCAAGGCTCGTAAAGTAATTCTGTCGGTAATAAAAAAATGAATAAAATGCAAAAACGAATTTATTTTTTAATACAAATTATTAATTTTTACTTATTATCCGTATCCCTACCCAAACTTGGCCCCGCGAAATCCGTTTTGCATAGGGCCCCACAACGTTTGCGTCCGGGCCTGTTATTTAGTGACGGGTGAATACAGCGTAGATTACGTGTTCTCCTCCACCACCCCTTTTTCGCCGCAAAAACTACCTAGGGTAGAAATTTAAAAAAAGTGTTCTTTCCATCACTACTTAGCCACAACGGTCAAGTTCGTCCCAGCTATTTTGTGGCGGGTGAATACTACTTGTTCTTCCCCCCCCCCTCTTTTTTTCATAGGGTAGCATGCCATTATCATATATGAGTGACCTTTATTTTATTTTATTTTACAACAATTTTAATTATACCAGATATTGACGGGTGTAAAAAGATACACACATAAATATAGTCAATTATATAGAATGTGATTATGTATAAAGAGAATCATTACTTGTTCCCCCCCCATTTTTTACGTGAGATAGAAATAACAAGATTACAAAGAGAGTTTGTGTAATACACAAACTCAGAGGCGGCCCCCGTCGGAGTTCGGATCCCTGTCAGATCCGCCTATTCGCAAGATGTTTCGGATGTTCCTTCTAAGTCCCTGGCTCAATTCCTGTATGCTCCCATCCTTAAACTATCGCAATATTTCTGAAAGAACAGTAAAGGTTAAATCATATTTAGTGTTTTTTTCTAACCGTGACGGACAGACCAACCAAGAGACAAAACGCACAAAAATATGCTTCTTTCATTCTAATGGGGGCATTATACAATTTTATTTTTAAAAATCTGATTTTTAAAAAAAATAAGAAATTATGTTAGAATTATGTCATTTCCGGTCTTTACGCTAGTACACGAAAGCCGCTGCTAAAAGTTCATTTTTAAAACTGTGCGTGATATCTACATGTCAAATGTATTTCTTATAGTAACATTTCCTCCCTTACATTTACGTAATTGTTTTAGAATTGGTGTTTTGTTATTAAAAAATCGCTTGCATAATTAATTTTATAAATTAAACGGTTTGCTTTTAGAAAACTAAAAGTAGCCGTTGCACCTAAACTTTTCAAGCCGCATTTAATGGTGAAATAATATTTTTCGTATCTCTTCTAGTTTTGGCGCTCTGAGTCTGACAGACGGACAGACAGACAGAAAGTCATTTTAAAAAATTTGCGTGATATCTACATGCCAAGAGCATTTCATATAGTAACATTTCCTCCCTTAGATTTACGTAATTGCTTCACAATTGGTGTTTTATTATTAAAAAATCGCTTGCAAAATAATTTTTATAAATTAAACGGTTTGCTTTTAGAAAACTAAAAGTAGCCGTTGCACTTAAACTTTTCAAGCCGCATTTAATGGTGAAAAAATATTTTTCGTATCTCTTCTAGTTTCGGCGCCCTGAGTGTGACAGACGGACAGACGGACAGACGGACATTTTGCACAAACCTAATAGCGGCTTTTTCCCCTTACGGGGGCCGCTGAAAAAGAGTGATATTTCCAAGTCACAACGGTCCGACATTGCTTTTTTTTGACGGGGGAATTGTTCCCCCCTCCTCTTGTCTTGTTTTTTTTTTTTTTTAATGGGCTGCCGCTAACTCTATCATCAGAAATACGAGCGTATTCTTTCCCTTGTTTCTTTGTCGTTGAGACTCTTGGGGAAAGAAGAGAATTATATATATAGATATTAGAAAGAAGCTAGCGATAGAAGAATAGATACGATGAATATGAAAAAAATAATCAACAATCCTGATTTAGTAATGTTGTAGAATATTTTAGTCTAAGAAAATGTGTGTTAATAATTATACAATAAATCAGAAAAAAAAAACTTGTCGAGTAAAGAATCACAGGAGAAAAAAAACAAGTCAGATTATCACTCTTTTCAATAAAAAACGAAAGCAATATCCACCAGTCGCTGGGCTCCAATAATACAAAACTCATTTCGAAGGGGGGGCAGTTGAACCCCGAAACCCCCTTGCTAATAAACCCATGTTCATAACTAAAACCTAGTGATTCACAGAGCTCTGCTATATTTAGAATTCAATAGAACTTTCTCTTTTTTTTCTATGATCTTTTTTTACTCCTGTCCAAGGCCGGGATGACCTTATCAATCAGAGGCATTCGACGGCTTCATAGTTTTACTATGCCTAAAAGCTGACCCTAAAACACAGAGACGTATCTAGTGATGTGCGGTTCCTGTGGACTGCGCAGGGCATCAATAGTTGAGGATATCAGACTGAGGACTGGTTGTTTCAGAAAAAAACAACATATGAATGTACATGAACAAACATAAACTACTGTATTTGAAATGTAACTTTTAATGTTCATAATTGCTACTTTGTTAATGTACTATGGTCTTTCTTCGATAACTTAAGATATAGGTAAGTTTGAGTCAAATTTACTAGTTTTGTTTAGATCTCTGAAATCGACACACTTTTACACGGTCACTTTCTTCTGATGCACACGGTACCATTTGTTACTTTAATGCACACTGGTTTCATCTAGATTTAGATCTTACTGACATAGCCCCATATTTTTTAAATTATGATTCTTTTTATATTCAATCATTTTGATAAGAATTCAGCTTCATTGTAGTAAATTTTAACGAACATTGAAATATTATATTTTTGCATTCGAAATTCTTTTGTTTTGCTTCAGTAGTTCATTGTAATATTCATATTAGGTCATTAGCGCAGAGCTTCAGAGGTGTATAGGTAAAAAGAAAGAAATATATATTATTAAAATTATTATAAGTTTAAAAAATATTTTTTTAATTTTTTTTTTTCAAATTGCAAAGAAGGAAAAAAAATACTTTTAAATATCTTCATGGCTTTCTGCTGATTCACTGTTAAGTTTAATCTTTGCATTGATAGTAATGTTGATTAATTTAATACCCTGGAGTTCCTCGGTGATAGACGTAATTGAAAGTACGTGACTCAACATTTACGAGATATAAAACTATTTGGAAGTTTGTATGACTGTAAAATGACATGTATGACATGTAAATTCATTCTTGCCATCTCTGTATGAAGTTTATTTTCTTGTTTGTTATTTCTGTTCTAACAAGATCACTAAATTAAAATGACATAGATTATATTGACTTCTAAAAAATAACATATCATTGTTGTAATAGAAAACATTTAAAATTTAAAAAAACAAAAGCAAAAAGAAAATGCTAATAATTTCACAACTGCAATAACTTTTTTAAAAAGTTTATTTCATCTATTACACAACACCGAAAAAATGGTTAAAAAGGTTCACATGAACACTGACCGGAAAAAGTCAATAATAAAATACAACATTGATCAAAAGTCGACAAATGAAAAAGAAAAAATACGAATAGATGTTTTCAAAATAAATTGACAGTAACGAAATGCTTTGAAGATAAAATGCTTAGCAAGACAAACACTTCGCATGAAGAGTAGACTTTCAATTGGGATAAGAGCTAACATGGCTATTTCAAAACTCTCCTCTAAATATTACAATATCTGGCAATGGTTTATCTTTTCCTTGGTATATAAAGAAACAATGCTTAATCAAAAAAGTAGAATGAACTTGGTATAATGAATAAATATCCAATATAATAACTCCCTCGACGTCAAATAGTTAAAATTAAATAAAGGCAGAGGTTTGGGTGTTGGGAATCTAAAGTGGGAAAAACTTTGAATTCTTTATAGACATCAGCTTTTCTGTAATCATCTAAAATAGTTTGTATCCCAAACGTAAAGGTTTTACGGTTTTAATGCAATAAAAAAGCTTGTGTAAATAGTGCTTCGTGACTGTTAATATATTTCTTCTTATACAAGCACATTCACTAAGTCACTTCAATATACCGAATAAGAAGCAACTAAGCCACTCTGGTAGAATGCGATGTCTCGTAATTTAGTATTAATATTACTTTAAAAAATAATTAGTAGCTAAATGAGCAGGGATTAAATTGTAGGTGACTAAGTGACGGAGATCAAATGGTCAAGATTTTAAAGTATGCTATGTTGAAAGATCCTTGTCACGTAGACTTACTTACGCCCGTTACAGCGTTACACTGTCTCCATGAAGATCTGTAAGAAGAAGATCCTTATTGGAAATACTAACAAGGTTACAAAGGCAGTTTGTTTGGAAACACAAACTTAAAATCGGCCCCCGAAGTTCTCCACCCAGGCAGGTTTCAATATTATCAGTAAGAACATCCGAATGAAATTATATCAAAGATAAATGACAGATCTTATGTAGTGCCTCAGAGGTCAAAATATACATCTTTCGTGCTCTAATCTCTCAACGTTTGCCTTGTAAAGCCGATGTTCTACGCAACTGAACTTCTCTTATATCAGTAGTTAACTTAGATAGTAAATACACATTAGTTGGAACAAAATAAAACCTTAGTTACTATGCAATTTATAACATTATTTATTGTCTTAAATTAGGTGTTTTATTTCATACTAATTAGGTATGAATTTTTATATACTGCTTGCATAAAATATTTTTAAAAATTAGATTTTGAGCTTTTAGAAAAGAAAAAAGTAGCCGTTGCATCAGAAGTTTGAATGATCTAAATATTGTGATGTCCTATTTTCATTTTCTCTTCTACTTTCTGAGATCTAAACGGGACGTCCGGACGAACAGACAGACAGGCCACACAAAACTAATAGCGTCTTTTCCCCTTTCGAGGACCGATAAAAATTACTTTTTGTTAGATAAGAAAGTTTACATTTATGTGAAGCTACATGGCTAAAAAGTGAGTGAGCATTATCATATACCTTCTGAAATACATAAGGTATCAAGACTTCTTTTAATCTGTACATTAAAAACTCTAAAATAACTATAAATATATAATTATCTGTTATGGAACTTAATAAAATCATACCTGACATTTTATAACAAATATATTTAGAAATATAATAAACATATTTAAACATTAAATAATAAACGTATAATATAGGATGTAGATGATCGCTTTAATTGTCATATAAAGTTCACCTTGTAAGTTTTACTCTTATTAAACAATTTATTGATGATTATGTTGTTATTAGTTTCTTGCAAACACATTCTATGGCATACTTGTTTTAAAAAAAAAATTGAGTTTTATTCAATTGAGACAGTCTCAAAAGTGTCGACGTCGTTTTCAGCCATACTCGTCATTTCAATGTCAGACTGGTCGACTTCATTTTCCTCATTGGAAGACATTTCGTCAACAAGCTCACTTGGATCATTGCGAATATTGTATCTTCGAACCTTTGAAAGATAACACATAAAAAAAGATTAAAAAAGAAAGCTTGTGTTACCCCACTAGATCACCCCTTCAATAAGAAACATTCAATCCATTGTGTTTAGTGTTCAAAGTAATATGTGGAGACCTATCAGGCATTGTTCTTACCTTGCAAACAAACTAAATAATATATTATTGATATGTAATTTTGTACTTTTATACATTCTTTTTTTCGTCCTTTCTTAGCAAATTTCCGGTCAATCCGCTACTTTTTAAATGTTGCTTAAACTATTTTATTCTTTGCTCAAACTAAAAATGCGCCATATTTGTGTATGTCTTAGATTTTATAATGCTATTTAACGTTACGTTCAATAGAAACAGCCTCAAACAGCTTTATACAACTAAAAAAATATTGGCTATTGACATGCTCTACTAAAAGATAAAGATCTGTCCCTGTTGCCTGGTAGTGTCTACATTCAAAGTCTCTTCGAATGAATCTCCCATTTCCTTAGCCCACTCATATTAAATGGTACATCACCCTTCCTGTTGATACCAAGAGAAGACAACCCAAAATGATGAATATTGATTGAGTTGGTTGAGGTGAGTACAATTCTTTCGATTCAGTTCACACAGGTCAGTTTTAAGTTTCGGCTCTCTCGTACGTGAGGTTTGACATCGGTTCTTTCGGGTTTTTTCATTATCCATCTCTATGACAACAGATTCTGATAAACGTTGCCAAAATGACCTGGTCCCTGTTCAGCCTAGGAATCAACAGGGCGCTATTCAAGCTGAAAGTCAGTGGGTCTCGCGATAAAACATGTACCGGAAGCTCAAAATTGGAACCAGTGAAATCCACCCATGTGGAGTGTCACCAAAACTGCACTCTTTACCAAGAGGCCCATATAAGACACTGGCACCAAAACAACCCAATAGAAAAAAAAAAAACTATATGGAGAGCTCCGTGATTTGCAAACCACTGCGCAGTTTATATCATATATTGGTCTAGTCATCTGAACCCTCCAAAATAAACAACGAAGAAGAAGAAGAAGTGGGTTTTGACTCGTCAATACATCTGGGTGTCACCCTAGACAGAATTTTCGCAATGCGTTGGCACATACAGGAAGTGAAAAGAAAAGCCTCGGAGAAGTCAGAGTTACTAAGAAAGTTGGTCAGCACGACATGTTACGCTCATTGTACATTAATCTGCTGCAAATCGAATACAACCTGCTAGTCCAAGCCTATGTGAGAAGAACGGCCCTCAAATCACTCGATAAAGTACAGGCCGGGCTTTGAGGTTCATAACTGGCACCTTTAGGATTAGTCCAATATGCACTAAAGAAATTATGGGCGAAGTGCCTCCACCTGGCCTGAGGAGAGAAACGGCATTACACATAGTTCTGAAACTCTAATTTAAAAAAAAAGAAGTAACCCAAGGTTTTCCACTCAAATTGTAACTTGCTAGTGGAGCGTCTTCTATGCAAGTTGAGACAAATTTGATCGCGCTGGCTAGATAGACAAATAAGTACCTGCCTTCCATGGAAGAATCTGCAAGGCTCTCTCGTTAGCATGAAACTAGAGGGGTTTTTATGGGGTACAAAGATGCACTCACACACGACAATACTTAGAAGGCGTGGCCAACATTACCAACTCTAACGTAATGGCAAAGTCTCTACATTAGTCTCATTCTCTTGCCTGGGAACTACAAAAAGACTAGTTCTTCCTGTTGTTTTTAAAACCAATTAAAGTTCATATCAGGTTGTTGTACTAAGACGCTTATCTGATACCAAAGCTACATCCTTCTTAGCTTAACTAAGTCGCCATCATCGCGACCGTCATAAGTTGTAATTAATCGACGCATCCAGAAAGTAGAAACAAATATAGAATCTAGATTTACTTATTTACAGTAAACTGTGATATATTACTTCAATTCTCTCTACTATCTGTCTTCATTAAATTGTTTGTAAAAATTAGACAATTTTATTTGTTCTATTTTGAAGTAAACAAATATCTCTGTATCCTAAAAATACTAATTAGCAACAAAGAAATCTAGAGAAGTAAGTCCACACAATTGTATTTAAAAGCAGAAAACATAATTACCTTGCCGTAATTAACTTGAAATCCATATTTCATGTCTTCTACAAAATGTTTGCAGTTCTGAGTGAATAAATTGAACTTGGAACAATAACCAACCTCTCTTGTTGCTTTTTTAACTATAGTTTGTACTTTCAAGCCATGCATATCTCTGTTGGAAAAATATAACTTTCTGTACAATTTGTTTCTTTTTTTTATGGTTTGGAAGTTATGAAACTTAAATTTTACTAAATTTAGACGAATAAATATAAATTGTGAAATAATAGAGCTTAGTCAAATATACCAATTATTATGTTTACACTTTTACACATCATTCCAAATCTAACAATTTGAAATAAAGGATTAAGCTACTTATTATAAATCAGAGAAACATTCATTGGCCTCCTTCAGTCGTAAAACACAAAACGACTATGGTCCATCCTGAAGTCTCTTACATTTGACTGTGGATTCCTTTTTTGAAGAGACATTCTCGTCCACATATATTGAATGTCAAGGTGGTTTTCACTTTGGTGGTAGAGGAGCTGGCCATTGTCCATGTGGTACGCTTTTCTTCAACAATCGAGGCCCATGTTTTCTCGCTCTCTATAGCTTTCTTGGTCATCGTCTTCATCCAACTAGTTCGGCCTAAGGCTATGTTTTCCCAACGGTCAGTTCAACAACAAGCATACAACACATACCGGTATACAAACATATATAATAGGCGTAACCTTGAGGGGTGGGAGTTCGGTGTTAAACCCCAGCCCAGCGAAATAAAATCCCACCAAGCAGGGAAGGAGTGGAATTATGTGATTTTGATTTTTTTTTCTTCAATTTTGTTTATTCTACGCGATATTTTAATGTTAAACCACCACTTGCACTAGCTCAGCCAAGAGGCCCCCCTTTAGGCTATTATGAGGTTAAACCCACCTCTTAAAAAAATAAATAAAGCAAAAGACAGTCGTAGCCAAGAAGTTTTGAGTTAACCCCTCCCATGAGTTAAGTTGACAGACAGTCGTAGCCAAGAAGGTTTGAGTTAACCCCTCCCATGAGTTAAGTTGACAGACAGTCGTAGCCAAGAAGGTTTGAGTTAACCCCTCCCATGAGTTAAGTTGACAGATAGTCGTAGCCAAAAAGGTTTGAGTTAACCCCTCCCGCGAGTTAAGTTGACGTTAACAATCACCCTCAACAATAAAAAGTAAAGCAAACTAGTCACCAAATTAAATGAGCGTTGCAAAGAAGGCACAACGAATATTTACTATGCCTTGTGGAGATGCAAGTTTCATGTGTGCTACATTGCCTATTGGATACATTGCCGGAGACTAACTCGAGATTAAAGCTAGCAATTACTAATTATCGGCCTAGAGAAGCTCCGTTATGACTATCTCCTTTGTTTTAGTATCGGATAGTAGACGTTGGATGTAGATGCATTTGTGCAATCGCTGCCTCATTTGACCCAATATAACGTTAAAGAAGACAAACAAGAAGAGAATAAAGCAGGAGCAAGTACACAGCCCTGCTTCAGGCTATTTTCTATTGGGAAGAGATCAGACAGGTCACCATTGTGTCTGATCTGGCCTCTTTGTCCCACGTGAAACGGCTTGAGAATGGATAGGATCGTAGGTGGGCATCCCAGCCTAGCAAAAATCCTCCGCAAACCATCGCTATTGACCGTGTCGAAAGCCTTGGTGAGGTCCACAAAGGCAGCGTACAGGTTTAAGTTATTCTCTTTGCATTTTTGTTGTAATTTTTGCAGAACAAATATCATGTTAGTTGTACCTCTACCGGCTCTAAAGCCACATTGGCTCTCAGATAACACCTCGTCTACTACAGAGTGGGTCGAGCAAAACTCGTGCAAAGATCTTTCCTGCTACTGACAGAAGTGTAATGCCTCGATATTTGGAGCAGATAGCCTTTCACTCTTTTTGTATAGAGATATGATTGCTGAATCTCGAAGTTCAGGTGGAACCACGCATTTCTCCCAGCTTAGAGTCATTTAGCCTCTCGGTTGCGCCGACATTACCTTTTTAAATATCTCAACCTGAAGTTCATTAGAGCCAGGTGCTTTGTGTGTTTGGAGTTTATAAATTGATGTTTAAACGTTACAAATCCTAAGTAAATGTAAACTTAAAATTGGCCCCGAAGTGGTTCACTTAAGAGTCTTCACCAAGATTCGAACACGGGACTTCCGATTTCAAGTGTTTTCCCCTAGACCACAGCATCGTCATATATTTATTTAGCTTACACCTACATTTTTTTTAAATAATAATTTTTACACTTATCCATACATTTAAAATTTAAAAAAAAATATAGTGATGGAAACTAAATTAAATTTTTAAAGTTAAACTAAAACAAGGTTTCAACTCAAATAAAGTAGTCAAACTATTAGTTTAACTTAGTTTAACATGAAAGTCAGAATATAGTTAAACCAAACTAAACAAAATGAATTAAACTATAACAAACATTTTTATAACATTTTTTTTGGGGGGAGTGGCGGGATTTTTTTTCTAGAGTTGGTTATTCTAATGGTTATTCTAATGCTTTTGGATCTATACACTGTATAGACCTAGCTATATATAGATCTGGGCTCTCTTTTGTCTTATTTCGACTGTCAATTGTAGGCCCCTATAATGAGGATACGTGTTCTAAATGTATATAGTTATTTTTTAAACTTATAACTAAAACATATCTAGTTCGTATCAAACTTATTTTTTAGAAACAACATTTGAATCAGTATTATATTCAATTAGTTAATGAATGGAAAATATATTTTATAATGATCCATTGACACTTTCACTATTGTGATCTTCGATACAAATTTGTTGTACCAATGCGCGAATCTATGAATAAAACTTGAGTTATTACTGAAGAAGTCCATGACATTTTCAAAAACGTTACCTTCCCTGAAGTTTTTCATTGAAAAGTGGTGTAATTTAAAATTTAATATCTGCTTGCATATTAAAAATTAGATGGTTAACTTTCGGAAAAGAAAAAAAAAGGGGGCCGTTGATTCAGAATTGTAAATGCTCTAAAAACATCATGATGTCCGATTTTCCTTTTCTCTTCCAGTTTCTTAGATCTAAACGGGACGGATAAACGGGGGCCGCTAATGGTCTTACTTTATGCATATATTTATCTTGTTGAACTAGATTCTAAATCTATTACAGATTTAATAACTGATTGGTTATTAAACTTTGCATTCGCTAATTTTTTAAAATAATTTTGAAGTAAACTATACGCATAATTTAATTGTGTTTTATTTTAAAATATTCGACTTTTAATAATTTAAACAAAGCAGTAATTTAGTTATCTATACTGTGCTTACTTTGATTATATTAAATATTAAGGAAGACAATTTTAATTATTAATTGATCTTTCAATGCCATATCATGGAAACATAAATCTTCCATTAGACATTGAATAGATGTAAACTTGTCAGCGTCTCATTCTGTTCCTGAATTTTGCCTTTATTATTTGTTGTATTAGAAACAGGAGCAATATCAAAAGAAGTATATTTATTTTATACAGTAACATGTTATATGTCTGAATGCTTGAGGAGTTGAGCCATAGATACCTTCTATTGGATTTGTATGCTTTATATCTACTTGTAAGCGTAAGAAATGCATCCATGACGATAAGTCCAAAACCACTTGGTACATCCCTGAGCTTCTCTTGGTGTCTATTGTTTCTCTCAGTGTGGGAAGAGCAAGTATTGCCCTTTATAAGATGAATGACTTTTCCATTGCCTAAAGGGTGAAATACGTGATAGATAGAAAACTGTATGTTTTCAATATATAAAAACAATATTTTATTTTATTTGCAATTGTTCGTATAGTACGTCTATGACCTTATATTAATATCCTTGCTAACGAAGGCTATTCATTTAAATATTAAAATAAAGGAAAAAAACGGTTGTACCTACCAATATACAACATTCTGTGACATTTCATTTGCACAATATCACCAGGGTACAATGTTCGCAAGACATTCCTGTTGTAGGTTTCCACAGTAATATTTTTGCCTTCTGTTTCGTCAATCCATTCTCTAAAACGTAAGTTAAAAAGAAACATGATAAATTATTTTTAGTACATCGTATTGGAATATAAGTGCACAGGTCAGTTTTGTTTTTTCAGTTATGAATAGAAAATTAAATATAGAGAGGGAAAAGAAAAAAATAAATTTAATGGAGCAAGTAGAGAGAAGGTAGCACAGACTGATATTAAATGAGCTGAAACTAAAACTGCAAGAAAAGGGAAACACATCCTATGTTTTGGTAGAAGAATTGGTTTGTTTGGAAGAAAAATTAATTCTTTTCACAGAAGATATTCAGAGTTATGTCACTTCATTTTCAATGTCTAAAGCAGTATTACAATAAAATCAGAGCTAAAGTTGACACGAATTACTTATATTATTTAATTTGTTGTGACAAACACAATATTATATTTCAATAAACTTAATTTTTTTTATTAAAAACAACTGTACAAGTACTATTTATTTTTGCAAGGAAAAAAGTGCGGCTCTTAAAACTTTAAAATTGTGTAAATTGTAATTTTTGGCTCTTTCGACCGAACGCTGTCCTAGACAAACTTTCTCCGTCGTCTTGACATCTGGGGGAAAACAAAGCGACGCCAGTCGACAATTTTCTGGTCAATTAATAGCGCCTGTCCCGATATCTATACACCGGAAACTTGCAATACGGTAAAGCGGGAATCTCTTTATCTTAACACATCAGACAGTCTGCCATATTTGAAGTCACCTCGTCTCACTCGCCCCATTTCCTATCTATCTTTATATGGGCCCTACACACATAACGATGAAAAAGCAACATAAAGGCTAGATTTCTTATAAAAATATAGAGCATGCTTACAGTTATGGATATATGATTAAACTTAACAAAGATATTCTGGACAGGTATGCCTATAATTGGAGGCCCATCGTATAATTTACACGTTATGGGCCAAGGTGTTATAGAAATGCCTGGGCCGATTTTGAAACCCAGTCCGCCCCTGTTACCAACTATGTATTTACGCTCATTCCATGACAAGGATTGACGTACTATTTATGTACTCTATTTTATCTGCTAGTTTGGCCAGATTATATTACTTAGTTAAAATCGCGTTTGCTTATTTACTATGTAGTGGAGACTTTGTCTCAGCTATGTTTACTTATGTTTACGGGCGAGTATTAGTCGATGGACTCCCCTCTCCCCTTCCACTCATTTACCTGAGCGATTTACATAATGATCTTAGCGTAACTGGTGTAAATACATTTAATACTATTTGTTATTTCCCTGTAGAAGATCAAGATGCAGTTGTTATCTCCCCTGTTACAATATTTATGTATTGAGGTTTGTCTTATGGTGTATGGGGTTCTGTAGGAGGAGTAGTACCTCTGTCAATTGGGCAGTCGGGCTCCCTGAGCAGCTCATTGACCTTGGTCTCCACTCAGAGCCCAGCTCTCACCTGTGGCTCCAAGCAGTTGTCTGCATGCGGCAACGGCCACACCCCGGCAAACCGTCTCGACTGACGGGCAAAACCAGGTGAGGGTTAGCCAGAGCTAGTATCTACCGAAACTGTGGTTTCTGTCCACCACCAGCATGTAAAGTCTAGTTGCGGCTGTATGGCGCTTAAGTCAAAATTGGACTACCAGGGCCATCAGGCGTCACCTAGCAAACGCTGTGGAGCGTTTTGGAGCACTGTGGGACATGTAGAGCACACTGGTCATACACTGCACCCCAAACCAGCCCCAGTTGTCTGGACTCTGTTCTGCCACTGGACCCAGCTGGCAAGGGGCGAGAGAGTGAGGCTGATGCAGCGCAAATCTCCCTCACTTTAATAAATTTTCATCGCGCAAGCCACATTCTCATCTCCCATGTTCATCAATCAAAAAGCCCTGCGGCGATAGGCAAGTGGCGAAGTGGCAGGTGTGGATACACTGGCAGCCATAGCCACAAACCTACACGTAGGCGGCCCAGACCATGTGGTCGCTTGACAGTGACTGGGACAGCACTGGAACTCGGCAGCCGTCTGAGCGTCTAAGCAGCCCTTTTTAGGAATGCACTGCTTACCTCCTAAGCATGAGGAAGGGGCTAGAAAAGGTGCCCTAAACATTGCCTGTCCCCCATGACCCTGGCCAGTCTCCCGCGGCTGGCGGGGATCCCACAAATGCGTGAAAAACAAATCAAACACAAACCTCAAGAAAAAACAAATCAAAACACAGGAACTCACACTCGGCGCATGGAATGTCCGTACTCTTCTTGACCGTGATGAAACAGGTCGTCCTGAACGGCGTACTGCCCTTGTAGCAAGAGAACTAGCCAGATACAATATAGATATTGACGAAAAGCACAGCTAAAAAAGCTAATGCCTGCAGATGACTGTGCCCTAAACGCTGCAAACGAAGAAGACCTTCAAAAGAGCCTGTCCCTCTTCGCTAATGCCTGCACAAATTTCGGACTCACCATTAATGTAAAAAAGACAGAAGTGCTGCACCAACCTCCTCCAAATAAAGCTGTTACAGAACCAGACATTCTCATAGATGGCCAGAAACTAGCAAATGTCAAAAAATTTGTCTATCTGGGAAGCACCATATCAGCAAGCGCCAACCTAGATGATGAGGTTGACTTCCGTATTGCTCGTGCCAGTGCTGCCTTCGGCAGACTTCAAGAGCAAGTGTGGCAAAGGAGAGGACTCAAAACTGAAAGTCTACAGTGCTGTAGTTCTTCCGTCACTCCTATATGCATCAGAGTCATGGACCTTGTACTCCCGCCACACCAAAAAGCTAAACTCCTTTCACCTACGCTGTCTAAGGAGTATCCATAAGGTGCGTTGGTCTGACTACATACCAGACACAGAAATTTTATAGCTGTCCAATATGCACAGTATTAATGCGACAGTTGTTGGTCCCAACTACGATGGGCGGGTCATGTAGTCCGCATGCCAGAAAATCGCCTTCCCAAGAGACTTCTGTATGGAGAGTTATGTACAGGAAAGCGCTCCCAAGGCGGCCAATACAAGCGCTACAAAGACACCCTCAAGAGCTCTCTCAAGGAGTGCGGTATCGACATTCATGGCTGGGAAGCACTAGCTCAGGATCGCTCCGCATGGCGAGAAGCTGTGAGTCTCGGAGTCTCAAGTTTTGAAGCAAGTAGAGTGGCCAGTGCGATAGAGCGCCGAACCAACAGAAAGCAGAGAGAAAAAGCAGGCCCACCTGCAACTGACAAAACTCACCCATGCCACATATGCGGCCGGCTTTTCAAAGCGAAGATTGGACTATACAGCCATCTTCGAGTCCATAGGAATGAGATAGTGTGCACATCTTCGAACACGAAGGAGGAGCTATATATTGATGTTTGTGAAACTAGTTTATAGTTTCTATACATTATTCACTGTCACCTGATGCACATACCTTTCCGTGGTGTGACAGCTTGCGTGCCTCAATGACCCTCAGAGCTATACCGGCGGGAGCTCATTGCTCCCGGCAGGTACTACCAAGCCGGACAGGTCTGTTAGGAAAGAAGCCAGACAAAAGGTGCATCCCCCTCCCCGGGACATAGGCGTTGTGCGATAGGCTAACAATCTGTCCATGGAAAAAAAATGTGTTACAGAAACCAGAGCAAAAACACAAACACTAAACATTGTCAGAGGCGAAAGTAGAGCTCCACAAAGGAGATTTATGAAGCTGTACAGGGAAAGTCGAACGAATCCTGTGAGGCCGACCACTCTACTTAAACCAATGAAAAAGAAACACTTCCTTATCCAGAAGGCAGCATTTAACTTGGGAACATGGAATGTCCGTACTTTACTAGAACCAGGAAGATGTGCACAAGTTGCCAAGGAAATGGCCAACTACAAACTACAGATCCTGGAAATGAGTGAAGTCCGATGGAACACATTCGGTGAAACAAGACTACAATCAGGAGAAACCCTTCTCTTCTCTGGAAAGGAAAAAGAAGATGACTTACATGAAAATGGTGTAGCACTACTACTAAACAAGGAAGCTTTCAAAAGCCTTTTAGAATGGGAACCAGTTTCGAACGAATAATTAGAGCCAAATTTTTGTCCAAGTTCAAAAATGTTCACGTCATTATGTGCTATGCTCCCACCAACCTTGCAAGTGATACTGACAAAAACACATTTTATGACCAACTGCAAAGTATAGTTGACAAAATACCTACAAGAGATGTTATGATCATCATGGGAGACTTGAATGCCAAAATGGGAAGTGACAACAAAGAGAGAGAGAAAAGTATGGGCACCCATGGACTTGGCACCATAAATAAAAATGGAGAAATGTTTGCAGACTTCTGCACATTTAATGAACTGGTGATAGGAGGCAGCATTTTCCTCCACAAAAAATGCCACAAAGTGACATGGGTGTCACCAGACAATAAGACAGAGAATCAAATCGACCATATTACCATACGGCGAAACTGGAGAAACACATTACTAGATGTACGAAACAGAAGAGGAGCAGATATTGGCTCAGACCACCACCTAGTTGTTGCGAAACTAAAAATGAAACTGGCCAGCAACAAAAGAGGATAAACAAAAGGAAAAGATTTGACCTAGATAAGCTCCACAACACCCAGATTAAAAAGGAGTTCCAACTATCCCTTCAAAATAGATTTGCTGTGCTACAACTAGATGAGGCAGAACAAAGCGTTGATAAATCTTGGCAAAACTTCAAAGAAATTTTTACTGAAACAAGCCATGAAGTACTAAGCCTTAACCCTAAGAAGAAAAACAGTGGATTAGTGACGAGGCATGGAAATTAATCGAAGAGAGGAAATACGCTAAACAGGCAGTTAACCTAGCAAAAACAAGAAACCACAAGCAGCAATCCAGACGAGACTACCAAGCAGTTTCACAAAAAGTCACCAAAAGCTCAGACTGGAAAAACGAGCATTTTACAATAATCTGGCTGAACAGGCAGGTAAAGGAGATATAAAACAACTGTATAAAATCACCAAATTTCTCAGTACCAAAAAGGCTAACTGCAATGTTCCAGTCCGAGACAAAAATGGAAAACTACTTTCTTCAATAAATGAACAACTTGAAAGATGGAAAGAATATTTCCAAGAAGTGCTCAATAGACCTAAACCACTAAATCCACCAGATCTAAATGTAGGACCAATACTAGACATAAACATGGAAGAAGTAACAAAAGAAGAAATAAGGAATGCACTCAAACAATTGAAGACAGGTAAAGCAGCTGGAATTGACAACATACCACCTGAAGTTCTAAAAGAAGGAGGAGGTGAAATAGTTGACCAACTGCACAAACTATTCAACAAAATTTGGTTAACTGAAACACCCCTGGTGAGTGGAAAAAGGGCTTACTAATAAAACTACCAAAGAGTGGAAATCTATCACAATGTGAGAAATGGCGAGGCATCACTCTGCTGTCAGTACCAAGCAAGATTTTCAGCAGAATCCTACTAAACAGAATAAAGGGAGCATGTGATGAACACCTAAGGGAAGAACAGGCAGGATTCAGAAAAGGAAGATCTTGTGCTGACCAAATAGCAACACTCAGAATAATTTTAGAACAGTGTGTCGAATGGCAATCTCCTCTCTATGCAACCTTTGTTGACTTCGAAAAAGCCTTTGATAGTATTGACAGAGAATCTATCTGGAATGTAATGAGACATTATGGTATCCCAAACAAAATAATTACCATAATACAAAACCTTTATGATGGTTTCACCTGTCAAGTAACCCACTGTGGCAAGCTATCAGAGGAATTTCCAGTCACAACAGGAGTCAAACAGGGATGTCTTCTTTCACCACTCCTGTTTCTTCTAGTATTGGATTGGGTCACAAAAGAAGCCTACTCTAATTCAGAGAAAGGAATCCAATGGACTCTCACGCAAAAGCTGGAAGATCTGGAATTCGCTGACGACATAGCCTTATTATCACACAGACTACAGGATATGCCTTAAGCCTTAAGCCAAGTAGGAAAAAGAGTAGGCCTCAAAATAAACCACCAAAAAACAAAAGTACTTAAAATAAACAACAAACAAATTGGAGACATAGAACTGGAATCCCAGGCCATAGACCAAGTAGAAAATTTTGTATACCTTGGAAGTGTGGTCAGTGTAACAGGTGGAACTGACGAAGACATTAAACGTCGAATAAATCTAGCGCGTCAGACATTTACACAGCTAAAACCAACCTGGAAATCTCCTCACATCTCAAACAAGACTAAAATAAGAATCTTTAACTCTAATGTCAAGGCTGTCCTACTGTATGGTTCTGAAACATGGCGAACAACTGAAGTGACAACAAGAAAAGTACAAACCTTCATCAACAGATGCCTGAGAAATATCCTAAAAATAAAATGGTATGACAAAGTAGAAAATACCAAACTGTGGGAGATGAGTGGGCAGAAAAATATAGAGATGCAGATTTTAGAGAGGAAGTGGAGATGGATTGGTCACACCCTTAGAAAAGATAACAGCAGCAGAGCTAGGCAGGCCTTAGAGTGGAATTCCCAGGGAACAAGACGCAGAGGAAGACTGAAACGAACATGGCGACGCAGCATGCTAGAGGAAGCCGAGAGGACCGGAAAGAGCTGGGAAGCCATCAAAAAACTTGCAAGAGACTGTGGAGAGTGGCGTGTTTTTGTCGAGGCCCTATGTTCCACAAGGAACACAAAGGAACGATGATGATGATGATACATCATTCATAGTACATTATTGTTTATTACTATTTGTTATTTCCCTTTATGGGACTTCACTATTATTGTTGTTTTCTTCCTTGATGGGATGCAATATTTATTTGATTAACTCCCCTTGCTATATGTGAAACTATTTTATGATTTCTTTATAATATTTTGAGATGCCTTTCATGGAAAGGCATATACCTCCCAATGTCATCACTATGTCTAAGCTGATCTACACATCTCGTTGCAACTTTTATTTATAGGCAACTTCTACTTGGAGATCCTATCTACGTAACTCTGATATCAGATTGCTGACACTTGATCTGAAGATACCAGCCTTAACTACTACGTACAGGAGTCCGACCAACAACCTCTAGCCAAAGACCCGTCACTGGCATCAACTGGCAGTAGCCCCAAAACTCAGTAGCTGTGAACCGTTGGACTGCTCCCGGCGCCTGGATCAACTAAGACAAGCCCACCAGCAGACAGCGTCAGCATCAGCCATACCCGTCTCATCAGAGCAGCACAGGACTAAGAAACCAGCCTAATGACACTCAGATTACTTGGTTCTCATATCTTACGATGATAGACCCGTTTTATGTAAATAGTTAGGCCCCATCCTAGCACTGTACAGCATTTAACCTTTCAATAATTTTTCTCATTGTTAATAAACCTGTACATATTTTACATATCAGTATTTGTTGCTTGCATTCTAAACGCTGTGTCTATAAGTCTTATGTAATAATATAGGTTCTCACTTTCTCTAAACCCCCTAGACACATTAAACAGCGAAATTTTAACCTACTTGTCACACAAATAACCTATTTTTTTCCCTTAACCTCTTTCTCTGACTGGATATTTAAAATTAACTTGTTTATGCTGGATAACACACTGGCTTGACCTTGTTTCTAGAATTTGATCGAAAAGGTCATGAGCTCCACTCGTGACACACACATCTAAAAGAAAAAAGAAAGAACTTACTGCTCAGAACTTAGATCACAACGTGAGTCTCCACAAGCTTTGTCAAATGAAATGGCTGATCTCAGAGCTTCTTCCGTAAACGGAAAATCGAACTGATCTCTTGTGTTCTTATTTAGAGGAAATATGTGATCAGAGTCTCCTTTAAAATAAACGAAAACTTAATATAAAAATGGCAAAGTCTCTATTTCACACAATTAAATAGGTTCTATAACGTAGTCACGTGATATTTGCGCTTTGTTAATTACATTACCACTGACCAGTGGAGAAGTGTATGCTATTATGATCTCCTTTTGCTTGCAATACATTAAAAAGACAATGTGTAAAACGTAACAATACAAAAATGTATAAGAATAAAAGCTTTAAATACCTCCATAAATATAGTAAGAGTTTCTTCCATTTCCCCGAACCTTTATGACGTCTCCGCGAACTAAGTTTGCCTCAACATTGCGATTGTGAACTTTGCTATTTCTTGAACCCATGAGGACTTTCTTTTTGAATTATCTGCGGATAACAGAAATAAAGATGAAGAGAATAAACCTTTTTTCTGCCTTTCAAGCATGTAAATTCCAGTAGCCTATATTCTTTTGATTATATCTTTAAACCTTTATACCCCGGTGTTCACACCTTTCTTGTGTATGTGTGGACATGTGTGGCTATTTCATTGTGTACTCTGTATCTAAGTTAACTGCATAGTATTGTCTGTTTAGCAATCAAGATACGACAGAAGTAATAAAAATTGGTCCTCGAAACAAAGTTGTTATTATTTGTCAACGAAGTAAGAATAAAATTTAAAAAAAACTAGCTGTGACATTTATACATTCCTGCCTTGACTATGTGCTAATATAAAATATATTTCGTCATTGTTTATTGTTTATGTTTTTGAGTGAACGTAAAAGATAGAGCGGAAATAAAAGAGTTCTCCATGTCTACCTTAATGAAGACAAGTCTCGTTATATTATTTATTGTTACTTTGTAAAGTCTACAGTAGTTTATTAATCTGTGACAACAGAACATGGTGTCAGATGGGTCAGATCTTGTGATCTGGTGTCAGGTCTTGTGACAGATCTGGAAGGTATTCGTTTCTAAATTGCTTTTAAGTACATTGTATTTGTACCAAGGGGCCGTGGTATCATATCACTAGACTAGTTCATATTCAACGTTATTGAATTGTTTTGGATCTAGATCTAGACATAGAATCTAGAATCTGTAATGGAATTATTCGATCCTCCTAAACCGTTGTCACTAGACGGCAATCTATCTGAAAGATGGAAAAAATGGAGACAAAGGTTTGAACTATTTATGGTCGCCACTGAAAGGAACACGAAGCCCGAACCAGTAAAGAAAGCTTTACTGCTACACCTGATCGGTAAACCCGCTCGAGACATCTACAATACTTTTGAAGTAATTGAAGATGAGACTGTAGACAAACTCATTTAAAGGTTTCAGAATCATTTTATGCCTAAGTCCAACACTGTTTATGACAGATTTAAAATCTGTACAAGAAGTCAGAAGGACGGTGAAACATTTGAACAGTACTATACAGATTTAAAGAATTTGTCCAAAGAATGTAAGTTTGACAACCTTCGTTAGGAACTCATAAGAGATCGATTGGTATGTGGCATACAGTCGGATCGAGTGAGAGAGAGACTCCTGAGAGACGTAGACTTAACTTTAGAAAAAGCAGCAAGCATCATTCGTGCTGACGAGCATACACAGAACCAAATGATGGATATGAAAGTGGATATGAAAGGACCACAAATAGATGCTGCTAGTAAAGTAAAGAGAACAGAAGATAGAATGCCAGTTAAAAACTCACAGGAGAGTATGGCAAGGAACCATGGAACAAGTACCATTAAAGATTGCAGATCTTGTGGTAGATCGCATGGAAAACACAATTCCCCAGCATTCGGACAGACATGCCGAAAATGTAAAAAGAAAAATCATTTCGCTGCAAAATGTCGTTCGAAATATTTCAAGGCTGTTGATTTACAGGAAGATGAAAGTCAAGCAAGCCAAGTAAACGAGTTATGGTTTGAGGCAATTGGCACTGACAACAATGTCAGAGTTTGGATGGTTGATGTCAATATTATGGGAAAGATAGTCAAAATGAAGATTGACACAAGAGCACAAGCTAATGTGATATCAGAGTCAACGTGGAACACTTTAGAAACTGAAAGTCAGTTAAAACAGTCAAATACTACCCTACGAGCATTAGGGGATAAAGCATTAGAACTGAAGGGAGTTGCATCGGTCACATTTAAAGTCGACGATGTGGAAGTCAAAGATGATCTGTATGTGATCAAGAAAGAAATAAACCCAGTTTTAGGTATGAAAACATCTATTGCTTTAAGACTAATCAAAGCAAAGAAAAACGTCGAAGTACATGATGTCAAGCGACAAAATGAAGTTCCACGAGAGTTAATGCCGAGAAATCAACTAACAACAACTTGCAGACCAAAGTCAGGTTCTCAATTGCATGAAGATGATAAACTATTACGTGCTCAAGAGAAATCGAGACCAGATGAGGACATGATTAAGAAAAATTATGGCGCAACAGGAAAGTTTCCCGGAAGTAATCAGAAGATAAAAGAAATTCGTCGCAAAACTGAAGCTGATGTTAAACTGTTCAAAAGAAACAATGTAAAGGAAAAATTGTTACCTCATGCTGTGCCAGACAGACCATGGAAAAAGGTTGCGACAGATTTGTTTGAATGGCGAAACAATGATTATTTGCTAGTTGTGGACTATTTCTCAAAATACCCTGAAATAAAACGACTGGAGAACAAAACAGCAGAATGTGTTATCAGGGCACTGAAAGGAATTTTTGCTAGACATGGCATACCAGAAGAAATAGTGAGCGACAATATGCCATTCAACAGTTATCAATATAGAGAGTTTGCTTCTGAATGGAATTTCAAGATAATCACATCAAGTCCCAGGTACCCTCAATCAAATGGTCAAAGTGAGGTGTATGGTGGTATCGTAAAGCAGATATTCAACAAAGCATACAAAAATGGGAAAGATCCATATCTTGCTATGCTCGACTATAGAAATACTCCAATAAGTGGACTGCCGTATACACCATCACAACTGCTGATGAGTAGAAGACTCAGGGACATAATTCCAACTGATCCCAAACTATTTGAACCATCGAAAGCTGAAAATGCAGAGAAATTACTCAACGAACGACAGATGAAAAGCAAAGTAAAATACGATGCAAAAGCAAGACTACCTAAAGATTATTCTGTCGGAGAGAAGGTGAGAGTGCGTCTAGGACAAACATAGCAGAAAGCTGTCGTCATTAAGAAACATCCATCACCCAGATCTTATATCATAAAGACCTATGATGGAAAAACCTACAGAAGAAACCAACGGTTTTTGAACAAGAGTTTTGATGAAGACATCTCTGGGTACTATAATACCGACGAAGACAATGAACAACAAACTGTTAGAACAACCGAAACAGACAGTTATAGACCAACGTCTGGAGAACTTGTCGTGCCAGTCAAAACAACCAGAAGTGGCCGAGTTGTTAAGATTCCTTCTAGATATCAGTAGGCCCTATTAAGAACTTTAAAAGGAAGGATGTGCTTATATAAAATATATTACGTCATTGTTTATGTTTTTGAGTGAACGTAAAAGATAGAGCAGAAATAAAATAGTTCTCTATGTCTACCTTAATGAAGACAAGTCTCGTTATATTATTTATTGTTACTTTGTAATGTCTACAGTAGTTTATTAATCTGTGACAACAGAACAGACTACTTGAACACTGCCCGAAGAGCATTGCAAAAAAAAAAAAAAGACGCAATTCAGCAACTGCTCTATTGCATACACCATGTTAATTCAAGCATCGACTACAAGATAGCCACCCTTGTCATCAGTGCATATGCAATAAAACATGCACTGAAAATCGCCGCAAACTGTAACTTTTGAGAGAAAAACGTTGCACGACTAGAGTGCATGGAGTAAATGTTTTTAACTCTCTCCCTCATATTGTATTCAGTTACATTAAACAATAAACTTCCCTTCATTCACTACATTCAAAACGAAGCAGATCTACCTGTTTAAAATGTGTATGTTTTAGTTTGTCGTGTTAGCCTTTGTGTTGTCAACAAAGCTTTATTAATTAACTTGTCGATCTATTTTTTTATATCGATCTCTACATCCTTGACTTATGCACTAAAAACGATGTTTATACGATTATAACTAGAAGTTTTATTTAATAGGAAAGTTTTAAAAAGAAAAACGGCAAATAGATCTAAACTATTGAGAATATATTTAGAAATGTCTAGTCGATAGCAGCAGCTGAAGTGTTTATATTAAAAAAAATGATAAATACGCTTATGGCAGAAAAAAAAATTAATAATACATTTTAAAGACAGTAAATTAAAATCTAAAAAAAATAATTATAAAATATTTGATTCAAACCGGATTTTTGGATAGGGAGAAAGAAGAAACGGTAATAATAAATATAGGTCTACAGCAATAACAGTAACCTCAGGCGTACCCCAAGGTACAGTGTTTGATCTACTACTATTTTTAATTTATGCAGACGATTACCAAATAGCATTAGTGTCGAAACAAAAGTCAGATTATATGCAGTTGATTGCATAACATATAGAACAATAAAAACAACACAAGAATGCGTAAGGGAAAAATAGCGTTAACAAATATTTAAGGGGACTTAAAACCAACAAAGCCATATATGAGAATACTGAAGTATTAGTTTCCTTTTTTGCTATTAAATAAAGTAATCAATTACAAGTAATTAATTGTTTAATTAGTTATTTTTTAACTAATTCTTGTCTTGTCTATGTCAATAAATAATTGTGCGATGTTTCACATTGATCTGAGAAATGGTGTGCTAGATAAAAGAAGGACAGACATAGTGAGTTGATATAAGCTTTGTGATAACTATTCTATTCGTTTATGATTAAATCTATATCTAAGCAATGATCATTAAACAATTGAAATGAAAACGTCTTAGAGACACGACAAGCAATGTATATGAGCGTAGCCGGGGGGGGGGGGGAGTTGAGGGTTCAACCGGAAAGGTACCAATTAGTCGGAGGTTGCCAATTATATCAAAGATATTCTTATTGTTGATTGACGTTGAATAAACTGCACTCGATATAGTCAGATGGAAAAAGTAATTAGATTGGATTTTATAAGAAGATGTCAGCTGGTAAGATGAGTCTCTACATGAAGTCGTCAGCTGATTAGATGAACTTCTGTGATTTGCAAGGGTATTTATACACTGGCGGATCGGGGGGGGGGGGAGACGGTATGTGTCCTCGCCTCCCCAATCGGCCGACACCCCCCCCCGAAGGGGTGTGTGGACGAATTTTAGTAATGAAAACACACAATTTGTATACGAATTTAGTAGTTATGTTAATAATATTTACACATTAATTATATTTCAACCTATTTTTATATTATTTCGCTCCCCTACTAGTATGATGGCCGATTTGGTGGGATGGGGAGGTGGCGATGGCATCAATTCCGCCCCCCAACACCATAAACTTTCGAGTGGGGGGGGGGCGGTCCAATTTATTTGATAAATCACAGCTTGTTATTGGAACCAATTAAATATCTTAAATATCTATTTAATTAAAAGTAGTTATTGATATTTAACCGATCTTTATATTATGTCTTTCCAGTGTTAGTCGATTGGATGGAGAGGTGGGGGGGGGCGGGCGAATGCATCTACTACCCTTCCAACCTAAAGCCTTGGAGTGGCTGTCGGTCCTCCTTTTATTTAGAAATCATAGATTGTGAACAATAATAATTGAATCACTTAATAATTTTTTATACTATATCGCTAAACTTCTAGTATCTTATCCGATTTGGTAAGAGGGGTGTGATTACTTCTGCTGCCCTCCCCACCCTAGCCCTCTGATTTTTTATGGAGAAATCATAGTTTGTAAACAAAATCAGTTGAATTTCTATATAATGTAAGCTACATATTGATGTTTTAAACCATTAGTATATTATGTCGCACAGACACTCTGATTTCACATTTTAACATAAGTAAATATAAAATTAAAAAGAGTTTTTCCAAGTGGGAGAGGCGAGACGTGCAATCACCTTCCGCCCATCGGACAAACCAATACTTTTCTTTTTTTTATTTTAGTTAATTAAGAGATCACAAAATAAAAAATAATTTTCACTAATATAATTTAAATATTATATAAATTAAATTATTTTATCGTGTCGCCCGACCACCTAATTTTAATGCCAAACGCAATCATTAGCAGAAATTATTTAAAGGAGCGAGGATAACGTTTTAACTCTACCGCCCCTTCCCTTTGTAAACGAAAACATGACGTTTTAAAACAGTAAAGTCAAATATGACGACACCGTTTAGTTAATTGCATTTTTGTTAGCTTTTTTAAGAATTACTTTTTTTGTTGAAAATTTAGAATGCATACCAAATTTTTCAATATGAGAGTAACAACAATTGAGATGAGTTCTGAACCCAAATATCATTTTCCTAGTCATCTTTTTCCAACCTTTACTAATGCTGATATCTTCCTGTTGTATAACAAAATTTGGAACTATAACTCAAAACACACACAATGCACTTTAATCCTAAGAATGAAAAAAAAAATGAGTAGAATCTAATTGGTTCACTGAATTTCTCCTCCCAATTTCGAAATTTTTTAGAGCCTTAAATTGTAGTTCTGTAACAAAACGAAGTTACAAACAAGCTTATTTAACAAAATGTATCACTTACAAATTAGCTTTTTTTTTAATATTTTTTTTCGAATACTATTTTTTTCGGTGGCGATCGTTAAAGTCTTAATCTGAATATGTTAGGTATCTTATGTTTTTAAGGAACAAATCAGTTGCATTTCCAATGTAGTAAAACATTATTCAAAATGTCCCTTTTAATAGAATGAATTATGAGCTCTGTATGTCAGGAGAATGCGTTTCTGCACCCATGGCAATGTATAAATGTATATGTTATCAATCATATCTTGATCAGTAATAATCTTCCCCTAAGACAAAATATAGATCTAAACTTGATATCTTCAATATAAATCTACATAGATTTTTGAAATGTTATTACTTGAAACGATCAAAATAAGACATGACTTAAATATTTCTAATCCATTGGCGCATTTGTCGGGCCGCCTCTGAGTTTGTTTGTAATTCTCTTTGTAATATTGTTTTTGTATTTTCTTATTTAGGACTAAAGTGTAGATCTTGACACGGCCGAAATATAAAAAAAACAATAAATTGAATTAATAGTTTACAATTTTCTATAACAACAAAACGATTGAGTAATGTAGTCCCTATATCTCTACTTCTCTGCTTCGTTCAAGGTAAATATATTGCTCCTTAATATCTCTTGGAGTGGACCAAACAAGTGGAGATCAGTGAAGACTACACAGTTACCATAGTGTACCAAATGTCTTTGATAAAGTTCGGTCCCTGGTACATCTTCCGACCACGTTAGGGGCAAACAAAGAGCAGATCAGCCATGGTTGACGTCACGACAATGAAACTAGTCTAAGAACTTATCTGCGCAAATATTACAACAATTTACACAATATGAAGAAAAGAAATCCACACTAAGTATTTGAGTAAACTAACCTTCTTACCTTTATGAGCTGAGTTTTTAAATTCTAAATCAATGACTTTATTTAGTCACAAGACTCAAATGTCTTTGTCACTGGTGGGTTTCTATAAGTTTCTTATTTCCGATGGGAATTTAAAATTTTCCAACACGTCGGTGATGACTATAAAAATTCAACATTGAAAAATTTTACCCTGACCATTAGTGTTTCTGAAAAGTTCGAAAGATAAACACTTGTAATCCTAATTTAAATACATGCCTAAACAAAAGGGAAAAACAAAATTGGAACAAATAAATAATTTTTTCCATTGTGTGTTTTCCATAAATTGGAATTTAAATAATTTCTGTTTAAAAGCTCGTAAAGTTAGAATGTCAACATCTGTTTTTTATATTTGTCTACAAAGCTCTTTATTTGTAGACTGTTATGATGGTTATTTTCTTCAAAATGATATACTAGTTAAAATTGACATTAATTAGAAACATACATGCCATTAGTCATAAAGGACAATTCATCTAATTACAAAGAGAAATAAAAACAAGAAAATATTTTTTAATAAACAACATGCACAGAAACGACTAGTCAGGCTGGTAATAAGAATGTTGAGGACATTCAGATGAAGTACTTTAAAAAGTTTTTGTTTTGAGTCAGAACCGATAATGTGTACAAGCAAAATTTATGTGATACATTTTCAATAGATCACCGGCAACGATGGGAAAAGCCAGTCTCTGTGACCATGAAAATTACGTGGAAAATATTAATTGAACTGTAAAAACGAAAACCAGGGATTTGGACCAAAGTTTCTTAGACCACGTCAGGCATTTGCTTTATTTGCTTTAGATATGCAAACATATATGTTTAATATGTAGATGGAGTGATAAATAGATAAATAGACAGACTGACTGACGGACGGAAAGACAGACAGAAAAAAATAGATAGATAGGTAGATAGATAGATAGATAGATAGATAGATAGATAGATAGATAGATGATAGATAGATAGATAGATAGATAGATAGATAGATAAATAGATAGATACATACAGGGCTTTTTTGTGACGGTACGAACCGGTTCGGCGTACCGGCACCTTTTTGAAAAAAAATATTACTTTTCTTTGTATTTTTCGTAGTTAAAGGTTCGGCAATCAACTACTTAGTACCGGCACCAAATCACTGAGTACTAGCACCTTTTTTTGTTTTGTTTACGAAAAAGCAATGGATAGTGTTATGACATGATTAGGATTTAGTTTTGTTTCGGGAAAAAGAGGAAAGTTTTACTTAGTGACAAATGAGGTGACAGATTTTTTAAAAGTAAGAACGCTCTTGGAGACGCTTTCTCATTACAGTAGGAATAAGAAGAATTCTGTAGACGGCTAGTATTAGAGGACTTCCGACGGTTCCCTCATTGAGTATTAAAGTATTTGCTGTTTCAACACTAACGTCGACTTTTTGTATCGGTTGTTGGCATTTCGTCGGTGTTGCTGTTCGAGCATTGAATTTGGCATTACCTCCTTTTAAGTTTGTTTATAGTTCAAGTATTCATCACCACGGAAGCGCACAACAATAATGAGATAGATAGATAGATAGATAAATAGATAGATAGATAGATAGATAGATAGATAGATAGATAGATAGATAGATAGATAGATCAGAGGTCTTTAACGGGGGTGCTATCGCCCCCTGGGGGGCGTTTTCGAGATTTTGGGGAGCACCGGGAGTTAAACAGCGGTATGGGGGCACTGGGCACAAAAAGGGGCTGTAAGGGGGCGCTGGGTATAAAAGGGAAATAAGAAACTAAAGGTACACTGAAACAAAACAAATTAGATAATTCTTCAAAAGTAATGCTGACAAAACATATACAGACATATTAAAGGTAGTTTGCTTTAATTTAAGAACAGAAATAGCGTTAGAAATTGAGTTCGGGAATCCCATTATCTATTTTTAAATTTTTCTATTCTGCTTTAATGAGAGGGTATCTGGTGTCCTTAGATCGTGCGCACATAAACGTTTAAGATTTGATTTTTTATTTATTTGATATTTATTTTATCTACATATGTTTTTTTTTATTGATATGAAGATGTCAACTGAAAAAAAAAGATAAACCTAACATTAAAATAGAATAATTTAACCTTCTTAAACAAAAGTGATTCACAAGGTCTTGTTACGAAAACTCACTCATATGTAATGGAACATTGCTAAAAGTTTTACTAGACTCTCATCCAAACAAAAGGATGTATTACGTTAAATGTCAGCATTTTCAGATGAGGTTATGAGACCAAGTCGGCTTCACTGTCATATAGATCTAGCAATTTCCAAAAATAATTTAAGAATATTCATGAACAATTATAAGAATCTACTATTAAAAATATTAAAAAACAAAAAGGGCAAAGCAGGATATGTTTTAGTGGTTTTAGTGATATTGTTTGAAAATTGATTAAAACTAAAATTAATGTTTTTAAAACATGCGTGATACAAAAGACTTTTTTTCTGTTAGTGATGAAATATTATCTCAAAATTGTCCAGTTATGTAGCTTATGACGACCATCTTATGGTAGCGTATGGGAACCATCAGTGGTTGGACGCTGTCAGGGTTATGTTATAGACCCTAGTTCGTTTGCCCGTGCCCCTGACATTCAACATGCACCTTCGTGCTTACAAAAACTAAGCAACGAATTATGAACAATATAAACTTCTATATTGTTATAATTCCAGTGGCGGACTGAAATGGTTAATGTGTGAGACCCACTGACACACAGACTATGGTGCGTCACACAGGTCAACGGCTGTCCCAATTATGACCTGTGCTGTGCGTATGTGAGCCGAAAGCATTAACAGACGAAGGGGAATGTGTTAGGAATGTGTTAGACAGAGTCCAGTCCAGCATGGCAAGCAAAAAGGACTGATTCTTACTAAGTGAGTCCTTGAAATGGTAGCTGTACGAGGTAGAGAGACTTGTGGTGTAATGTTAGGCAGTTCTGATTTATTGTGTTAAAGCAAGTTTGTGAAGCCAATAAAGTGTTGAATTGGCTGTTGATATATTTGTGATTGAACCGCCACCTTGTTTATTGAAGCTCTTGTTTTCAAGTTCTTGTGTTAGATGTGATGTGTTGTGTTTAGCAGAAAGATAGAGAAAGTCTTAACAATATTATTGATAGATAGTTGTAAATGGGAAGTTTATATTTACCTTCTAATTTTTTAACATGGCACCCAGATGGGAACGTCCATAATAGGTTGGCGAACAATGAAAAGGACTAATAATCTCCATGGACTTTTGAAGAACAAAAAAAGAAAGAAAGGCTATCTAACAAATGTTTAATCAACTAACTTGTTAAATACGAGAATCCGTTGGTTGCGGTATATTGTGGGTACACGGGGACGCCCATGTGGAAGTCGGTCACGCAAGGTATGGGCAACTGGGCCATTCTTAAAAGATTGTCTATTTGGTTTGTGTGTGTGTGGGGGGGGGCGATCTTCAGTCAATTTTATTGCATTAATTATTTTTAATCAATCATGCAGAGAATTTCTAATGTGTTCCAAAGTGTTTAAATAAATTATGAGAGCTAAACATGAGGACAATGATTACATTCGGCCAAGGGAGAACTAAAAAAAGAGGAAAATAAAATATACATAACAAACTAGACTTACAATTGGGACAAAAAAAAATTGACGCCCACTTAGGACTTAAAGCTAAGCAACCAGCCTAATGACACTTAGACCACTTGGTTCTCATATCTTATAATGATAGTCCCATTTTATGTAAATAGTTAGGCCCCATCCTAACTCTGTGCAGAATTTTACTTTTTACATATTTTACCTTTCTATGTAAATAAACTGTACATATGGTTTACATAAAAAGTATTTGTTGCCTGCATTCATAACGCTTTGCCTGTTAGTTTATGTGCAAGTCAAGGTCCTCAAAATCTATAAACCCCCTAGACACCTAAACGGCCACCATCTTTGACCTACTTGTCACAACAATTTTATTTATGAAATATGTTTGCAAATCTACGGTTTTAAACAACTGTATATTATAAAGTATAATATATATTATTTTTATACAGCTTTATATTACAATAAATACAGAATGAAATTGTTATTCTGTTTACACTATCAATTAGATGTGTATCTCTCAATTTACGTAACGTAGCTTTGGAGTTGCCTATGTAGAAACTAACAGCTGAAACACAGTAAGGAAGAAAATGCCTTAAGAGTTTAATATCTTCAAACTCAACCAAATGAAATAAATACTACATCGATGCATAATATTGACAACATACACAAATCAATTCTATACATCATTATTAATGGAAAAAAATCTTTACTGAGAATGTAATAAATGTTAAATCAATTTTAAATAAAACATAATTAAAACATGATTATTAGACAAACGTGCAATAACTTTACTAATTCCTTATCCACGACCAAGATATTTTAAATATTTTTTTACTTGTATGGTCTTCAAAAAAAAACGATAAACACAATATTGTGAGCCCTTAGAACTTTCTGTAATCTACTTGTTTATTTCATATAATATTTTGTCAAGAACTTTCTAATTTTGGGTGTGATCTATAAAAAATCTACACATCTTTTGATTAAGGCTGTAGCATTCATAGCCTGGCATCTAGCCTACACCCTCGGTATGCAACATGTGCAGTCGAGCGTATCAGCGTTTAACGATACTTTCTATAGCTTTCACTTCGTCCCGGGCAACGATTCTCAAACTCACCACGGCTGGAAGTGGAAACGATTATGTCAATATGGAAGGAACCATGTTGGGATGCTTGAGGACCGACTCCATTTCACTGGTGGGTTTGGAAGAATAATAAATATGTCTTTATCCACGCCGTTCCTCAAGGAACTGTTTTTTTATGGCAGACACCTACACGGTTCATGAGCTGCTACAGAGAAGGAATGTGGAGAAGTCTTACTAATGTGCTCCGCATTTTGCCTCTCTTCTAATCCGAGCATCTTGGGATACTAGCCATTGGTACTAGGGATGTAATAATTTACATCTGCTTGGATTTTACCTAAACAGAAATTGTTCAGACTGACAGATTATTGCAAGCTTCCATAGGCTTAGAGCTATTCGTATACTTTTCGACTAACTCTTATGATAATTGCGAAGACTTCACTTCGAAATAAGAATACCTCACGCCGAATGTCTTCCAGTTTTGTACACCGCTTAAATTAACAAAAACTCTTTTTTAAAAATAAATCTTAAGTCTCAAAATAGAGCTAAATAGAATTGAATATACGCGCATCACTTTTCTTTGAAGGTGGTAATTAAACATATCATGGTTCTGAAAATAATTTCAGGCCTCAGTACTGATCAAGCTCCTATATATGATTCAAATATTTCATCGGGCGACTCCAAAAGGTCGTGACTGGTCAGTTCATCTCCACACATTTCATTTTTGGTCACTTCAACCCCAATTAATATTTTTTCTTAGCCATTGTGTAATTGTTAAAGCATCTATTTCATGTGATGTATAAATATTGTAATGACCATGTTCGGTAATGGCTCTATGGCTGCGCACAAGCGCACTAAAAGGAACTGAATGAATGGGGAGAAAGGAAAGGAAGTTGATGTCAGGAGGGTTGTTGACAACGGCATTGTTTTCTAATTTATGTAAATAAACGTGTATGATTATTGTCTTCCTCGACGTTGAGTTTCTTGCTGTAAAGTCGTTACATCAGAAGTGCGATTTTAAGGGACTCAACGAACGGGAGGTAGGTTAGTAACGGCTTCTCCTATTATGAAGCATTTAGACCAGCATTTGATTAAAGAACTTAAGCAAGAGCCTCGGTATCACTGGCGGATCCAGGGGCGGGGGCGGTAGGGGCGATCGCCCTCCCACATTCGGCCGACCCCCCCCCCACCCGAAGGGGGGGGGACGAATTTTAGTATAGAATTCACACAATTGGTATATGAATGTATTACTTATGTTAATAATATATACTAATTATTTTATATTTCTCTATATTTTTAGATTATTT
>JADKLZ010000166.1:22755600-22782435 GCA_021533235.1 Biomphalaria straminea
CCAGTCTATATTTATTTATTTTACTTTACAAAAGATTTTAATAATTTCTCGAGATTTTTATGCCTTATTCGTAGGTCTATATTAATAACATTTCAGGAGATTTCCAGGGGCTCCTGGTAAATCAAGAGGCCACGGTAAATCTGTTATATGGTATAAAATGGCTTAATTTAATAATTTTTATACACCTAAAAATTAGCACGGGTCCAAATTAAGTGCGTGACCCACTGAGGTCGCATATGTTGCAGTGCCTAAGGCCTGCCCTGCAAAATAGCGGCGTATGCTATGCCGCCGGTCAATTAGTATATTTATAATGGCAATGTTCTAGAACTGAAATAGTTGTTTAAAGTGTAGCAATTACTTTAGAAGACTGCGAATGATAAACTATTTAGAGAGTTAAAGAGAAATATAGAGAAGTGATGCAAATGATAAAATGACAGTTTGCTAAATGAAGAGTCAGAAGAAACAAAAAGGGAAAAATGCTAAATATTAGAACATCCGATTTCCGATTAATTTTATGTTATTCTAGTAATACAATTATCACATTGTAAGAACGACTAAATAATTTTATGTAAATTGTCTATGACAAAGTTTACCAGAGTTAGTGCAATATTAGAGAAAGTTCCTGGCAGTAGTTGAAAGCCGTCGTCATAAGGGAAGACAAAAGATTGTGTGTCGTGTACTAGAACCTGAAGTCCTTTTGTTTCTGTTAACTCTTCAATATATTCATCGGGTTCCAAAAAAATGCCAATCTGAAATCCTGGAAGATTAAAAATTAAACAAAATCATAGTAATTTTTTTCTAGTTCTATAATATTCTTCTATATTCTCTTATAATATATTGCAACTTTAGAACATGAATCTCTACAATTTTGTTACTCTAACGATTCGAGTCCATAGTTTTGTACTACATCAGACGCGGTGGCTGAGTGGTTAAGCTCTAGGCTTCTGAATCATGGGTTAGGTCATCAGGGTAGAATCCTGGTCAAGACTGGACATTTTATTTTTGGTATCTTTGTGTCTCCGAGTCCAGCCAGCTCTAATTTGTATTTTATTAGTTGTGAAAAAGTGAGGGCTGTTGGTCATATGTTGTCCACATGACATGCTTAGTGGGCCACAAAAAAACATATAACCTTAACATCATTTGATCTATAGATCGCAAGTTCTGAAAAGGGAACTTTACTTTACTTTATAGTTTACTAAGACATACAAACATTAAGTAAAAAAAAAGTCTTTTGCCAAGGCATATGTTAGCTTATAAAAGTTATAATGTGTCAGTTCATTTTATAAATAGATATCTAGACTGGGCACTTCTGTCAGTTTTAATTGAATAGTTTTTATTTTGTTCATGATGGTTTTCATTATTTCGTCAGAGGCTTTTGTGAATTCGATGTTATTAACTTCATTGAATTGTGAAAGACAAAGATGCACCCAGCGTACATATTTTATTCTTCTTACGGCAGCAGCTAAGGTAAAAAATGTGTCTGAATTCAACTAAAACGTTTTGTAAGCTCAGCAATACCTTTATTGGAACCTTCAACTTGCTGTATGTAGGATTTTGTATCAATTGTATAACAATTACCAAAGTCAGATGAGTAGAACAGTTTAAAATCACTGGGGAAAAAAATTAGATTTGCACTATGTAATAAAATGTTAATTTTCAGAGGGTTTCTATTTTGATATTTTAAACGTAATGGGTTGACAATTAAACCACACACAAATAATAGAATATTCATTTGCACAAACGTATTTTTTACTTGTATAGTTATAAATTCATAGCATTTTGATCTCGAGCAACAGGCGATATCTATGTTAACTAAAACATTTATAAACGTCTGTTATTACTGTTCCTTTTTTATCTTGTTATGTACATAATATATTATTATATATAATACATATATATAAGAAGACGTGACCAGAAGTTTGAACTATGTCTGAAAAACTCTGGTATATACAACAAACAAGTAGACATAAGCATTAATTAAAAAAGACAGTGGCCTTCATGACTGGTCAATGATTCGAGACAAATCAAAATAGCCTCAACAAAGCAATAAGCTTAGATTACGTATAAAAAAATATTCAGATTTCTGATACCTCTAATTTGAAGAACAAAGAAAAGTTGTAACAGAATCTAAAATTCAGAAAATCAATGCGGCATTTGGCATTAAAATTCAGAAAATAACAAACCCAGATATGTTGCATTGCAGTTAATGAAATACAATTTTTAAAAAATATTAAAAAAAAAAAAAAAAAACAGAGAAAAAGACTAGACCCAGAGGTGCTCTGTGACACATCGTTAAATAAATAAAGTACTTCCAAAACATAAGCCTATTTTATTTAACCCTTTCCCTTCCAAGTTCAATTTGTAAATGTAAACTATTTTACCCGATTCAGCCAGGAAAATCAATGTCTCTGAAGATTGTAGTTTATTAACAAAACTGATTGTCCTATCGTTACATTAATTTCCTATTTTTTAAATATTTTAGTTGTCTAACATAAGATATTACTCACCTTTTATTACAACTGCTATCAGTTACATAGCAGTAAAGAAGCATATCTTCTAACTGATGGCCTGCATTCACTCTTGTTTCCCTACAGAGATCCAAGTAAATGTAAACTTTATTAAGTGTTTAAATATTTGTACGATTCTGTAAAGAAATGTCATCCTCCTCTTATTATTTTACATTTATAATGAATTTAATATTTATGATATATGCAAAAAAAAAAACAATGTGTATAATAAATATCTTTGTACTTGGGATTATTGTTGTATCATATTTTGGGAATTAAAAATCTTATATACAAGTGAGATTTTAAAAAATACGCCCTGAGATATGTAGGGTATGTGTAACGGTCGTTAATGATATTTCTAAAGTGCCAATAATGTCACAATGTAAGTTATATGATCTCTTGCAGAGATGTCAGATGTGACGATCTTGAATGTAAGATCATAAGACCGTGTTTCCGGGGATTTGAATCTTGTATTTGATAATGAATATCTAAGTTTACTTTATAAATATATACTGAAGGAATACTTTCTTTCTATTTACTACTATTACACGCTCTAAGAGTCGCTTCGTTGTGCTTACCATACTATGGCCCAATAAGATCCTCCAATTCAAGGTGTCGTGCACATCTTGTTTAAGCACATCTTGATTAGTATTTCCTGTATTGCACCATAAGTTTTGCATTTTGTTGTTATTTTTGGATGCCTCTGTGTGAGTGGGTCGATGGCGGCTTCTTTGTTGATGGTGCTGTGTATTTGGTGTTTGTTTCCCCCAGTAGTGGGTAAGTTGTTCTATTTCACGGTAGGCTGAATGTCGTAGAGCTCGAATCGTTATATTATGACATAGGGAATAACGTTGTTAAGGAATGCTCCTTTATTTTGTTTAGGGACGCAGGCTTGGACTCTGAGGTAGTCATGCCTGAGTAACAGTGTTTGTTGTATGACCCGTGCATCCATCGCCCTAGGCTGTAGTCTTTAATTTGTGAATGAATTATGGCACCGAGACTAAGGTGTGCTATATGAATTTTAATTGATTTTATGTTAAGTATCAACTTGTGTATTATGATTACTAGCTGTCAAACCCGAATTCATTGGATATATTTCATATCATGTTATTAGTATCATTCATTAAACTGTTGACTTTATATAATTGTTGTTCAGCTGATATAAGTTGACAATGTTCACATTCCACAAATTGTTGTTCAGTTGAATGACTTATAGTCGGCATTTACTTTTTCATGCCGTTACTTTTGTTCAGCTTATACTGCTCAGTGAGAGGGTAGGCCCGGGCGAAGACTTCATACCCTAGAAGCTTAGACGAGTCCGCGACCATCAAAACCCTCTCTGACACAAGGGTTCTCAACATATGGGTCTCGACCCCTTTGGTGGTGGAATGACCATTTGCCGGGGGTCGCCTAAGACCTAAGTCCATTAAAAAAAAAAGGGAAGGGGGGGGGCAATTTTTGTATCGGATTTTTTTCTAATGTGTTGTAAAAAACATATTTGTACCATAGTGGATATAGATTTACATAAGTGGTTGTAATGGTATTTTGTCATTCTGTTCTATGTGAGATTTGTTCGAGACTTCCTCTTCCATTTCCAACATTGTATCTTTGTGAAACATGTTCTGCTTCTAAGTCTAAATATAGAAATAAACTTGATTGGATTTCCTAATCTAGGGAAATAAAAATAAGCTCAACCTTGGCATGAACTTTGGCCTGTTTGAAAATACTGTCGCAACGTTGTCAATGATTAGTAATACTTTTTAAATTGTAAAATATTTCTGTTACGTATTATAAACACGCAATGAAAAGTAAATAAATAAGAATAATAAAATATGCTTTTAAAAAAAAAACTTAAATTTAATTTTTTTTTTACACTCAATAAATATGCTACGTTTCTAACAATTTAGTTAACATCTTGAATATTCTATGCATGTTGATAACAATTTTTTTACACTGACTTTATTACATTTACCTAGTAAAAGGAATTTAAACAAAAGTTCCGCTTTCAGACCTTGTTGTCTATAGAGCAGATAATATAAAGTTCAGTTTCTGAGGCCTGCGATTTTACGAAGGTGTTATGTGGCCAGCACAACGATCAACCGCATTACTTTACATTTCCCCAACTAATGTCAGGCACCCATTAAAGCTGGGGCCCAAAGATCCCGAAATTTAAAATCACAGTCTTCAACAGGATTCGACAACGGAACTCCTGGTTAAGAAACCGAGCGCTTTACCGCTTAGCAACCGGGCCTCCACATTTACCTACACCTATGACCAAAAAAAATGGTTAGGGGTCGCGGAGCTAAAAAGGTTGAGAACCGCTTTTCCATTGGTTCCAACCTACTAAACAACAAATCGGGTATACTAAATCGCTTTATAGAATATAGAATATATTTGGTGACAAAAGGACGTATCAGCCGAATCGCTGGCATATGTTTCTCAGAACATTATGAGAGAGGATCTCAACGTTTATGGATATTTGTGGAAGTTGAAAAAGCAATTCATAAACTAAAAAAATAAAGAGCACAAGGCTCTGGTGGACTTCTTGCTGAAATATTTAAAATTGGTGGTTTTGCCCTAAGCTAGAGATTAACAGCTATTAGGTACTCAATTGTTAGTTGTAGTTATTTAGCGACGCATCATAGAAGACGCATATTGAACGGGACTAATGACCGTTTGGGATATGTTGGGTTAGAGACTAAAAAATCAGTTAACGATAGAATCTCTAGAGTATAGACGTGGTTTACTATTTTAGTACTGAGACTTTGTCTGTGGCCTATTATCGTTATTAAAATATTATTTGAAGTGTTCTCCTGCTTTCAAACGCCTGCAGAGTAATTGGGTGAAAACATATCAATTCATTCAAGTTGACTCCAAGATACCCTAAACCAAGTATCATCACACACACAGCCTTGTTACAAGTCTAACTGCTCCAACTATCGAGCCATTACACTTCTGTCAGTAGCAGGAAATATCATTGCACGAGTCTGGCTCGACCGGCCAACACTAAAATTAGTGGACGATGAGCAAATGTGGCTTCAGAGCTGGTAGATGTATGTCTGACATGATATTAATTGTGCCACAATTACAAGAAAAAAGGAAATAGCAGAACCTAACCAAAACGCACTTTATTATTTACCTTCTTTGGAGTAATGCCAAATTTTTACCAAGCATTGGTTCTCTCAACCCTTCTATATTAATCTGAGACATGGGTACTATACAGAAAGAAACTAAGAAATCTTGAACGCTTTCACCAAAGATGCTTGCGCTCCATCGTGGACATATGCGGCTAGACCGCACTACAAACAGCGATGTCCTTGCAAAGGCGGGTATGGACAGTATAGATGGACAGTAGAGACCCAATTACACTGAGCATGGCACGTATCCCGTATTGTGAACGTATGCCATAAGAAGTCTTTTTTTTTGGTAAGCTAAAAAGGTGGTTGACGTAACAGTGGTGCCCCCACAGAAACGCTTTGAAGACCAACAGCTGACGCCTGGTGGCATGCGGCTTCAGAATGAGACAGCTGGAGGTCACTTACAAAAGCCGCGGGATACACATTTGAAACCAACAGAAAATCCGCTGCTGATGGCAGACGTACACGACGAAAAGAAAATATTAATCGACTATCGACGGACAATGTTTATGTTTGCACTAGTGTTGGCAAAATATGTAGGTCACATCTGGGGCTGCGTATCTAAGTAAAATACTGCATTTCTCATTAATCTTTGGATTCGAAGACAAGCCTTATTATTATTACTATTGTCAATTGCTTACTTGTCTAGATGATCCATTATGTAACTCATAGTTTGAAAAACATTCGACTCATTTAATTGCATCACGGTTTCATTCGTAATATCTGTAGTTGTCTAGAAAAAATAACATTAAAATGAAGATAAACTCATTTATATATTACGTTAGATGTGGGTAATAAATAAAGTAAAAAAATTAACTACCTCTCACAGATATCCACATACGAGATATTCTCTTTTGTAAAAGGATTACGTAAGTCAAATCATCTTTCTATTTATTTATTACTATTTGCAAAGTTTGATTTATTCACATGATACAATTTTTTTCTTGCTTTCTCAAAGAAGTAAAGAAATATGAATATTTTGAATTCAATAGCCAAAAATAAGCTATTTATTTTTACTGTAACCTCACTAGGGTGGGTATCCACGGTGCAATCAATTTTAGGATGTAACTTCTTATTCCTCTACCGGTTCCAAAATATATCTCGTATTGATTGCAGGACGTAAAAAAGGAACCTTGTAAATTAGTATTTAGTACCATGAAACTGGAAAGAGGCTTATGTCACCCAGCTATTTTTTTTTAAAAGACGAAATCTGACCCAAGAAACTACAGACCAGTATCACTAACCAGCATCACATTTAAAGTTCTAGAACACATAATATGAAAGAGCACTAATAAGCACTTAGAAAAACATAGTGTTCTTACCAAAGTGCCTTTTGGAAATATAGATCATGTAAAACACAAATGATAGGAATAACTGATTATTTTCAAAGTTTCTTATCACACTCTGCAAACAAAGGTCGGGAAATAAAAATTGAATCTCTAAACATGCAGAGACATGCTGAACTGGTGACACACTCTTTCTAAGAGACGCTTCGATGTGCCAATGGCTCAACTTACCAGACTACAGCGCCGCTAAGATCTTCCAATGGCTCCACCCTATTAACTAGTAAGGTTGATATACTAAATCGATGGATAGAACACAACAGTCTGCTATTGGTGACAAATGGCACGTATTGGAGGAACCGCTGGCGAATATTCTTCAGAAAATTATGAGAGAGGAGCTCGATGACTCACCGACATTTGAAGTGGTTAAACCAGCTATACATAAACTCAAATAGAAAAAAAGCACATGGCTCTGATAGACATTCGGGTGAAATATATTTTAAATGGAAAGTGTCGCCCTAACTGAGAGACTAACAGACTTGTTCGTTCTATGCTGGAAGAGTCATGCTTGATCGATTAACACATTCATTAGTGGATGATGTGCTATCTGAGAGACAATATGGCTTTAGAGCTGATAGATATTAATTTTGCAAAAATTACAAGAAACAAGATTACAAAGAGAGTTTGTGTATCACAAACAATCAGAGGCGGCCCCCGTCGGAGTCGGATCCCTGTCAGATCCGCCTATTCGCAAGATGTTTCGGATGTTTCTTCTAAGTTAAAAATAATTAACTTCTCGCTGGACGACGGAGTATGGCGAGCAGGGTATAAACCTGCCTTATCTTGATGTTTGCGCACTAGACTGTAGTTCGGATTCCTCGTTGGTCCCTGGCTCAATTCCTGCATGCTCCCATCCCCTCCTGCGGAAGGTTTGGACTAGGAAGTAAACTATCTTTAACTCTAAAGAAACATTCGAAACATGTAAAACAAACAGACACATAACCCGGGAGGGTCGAGATAATCAGTTCAGCACGCTAACCGCACGACAAGGCATGCTCTTAACTCAATACAAACTGGTTACAAACTAAAAGCCTGATATATACAATATGTCACACGAGCGATTTCAAATAATCTTTCAGCATTGATCTATAGAGATGTAGATCTACATAAACTAAACTTCTGATTTAGCACTCTTAACTAATATATATCTTATTAATTTTTATAATTAATAATTTGGATGTAATTTAGATAAAATTTACGTAATTTTTTTTTAAAAAGTCCAGATAGTCAATAGAAAGAATGCAATATTAAATTTAAAAATAGAAGGTTAGTTTTAGTTTATTATAGCATTTCAATGTAGATCTAGACATAAACACCCGGAACAATATATTATCGCAATATTTCTGAAGGAACAGTAAAGGTTAAATCATATTTTCAAAAGCCTTTAGTGTTTTTTTATCTAACCGTGACGGACAGACCAACAAACAGACAAAACGCACATAAATATGCTTCTTTTATTCTAATGGGGCACTAAACACATTTTTTTAAATATCTGATTTTTTAAAAAGTTTAAGAAATTTGTTTAGAATCATGTCATGGCCGGGCTTTACGCTAGTACACGAAAGTCGTTACTAAAAATTCATTTTTAAAATGTGCGTGATATTTATATACCAAGACCATTACATATTATAACATTTCCTCCCTTACATTTACGTAAATGTTTTAGAATTGGTGTTTTGTTATTAAAAATCACTTGCATAATTAATTTTATAAATTAAACGGTTTGCTTTTAGAAAACTAAAAATAGCCGTTGCACCTAAACTTTTCAAGCTGCATTTAATGGTGAAATAATATTTTTCGTATCTCTTCTAGTTTTGGCGCCCTGAGTGTGACAGACGGACATTTTGCACAAACCTAATAGCAGCTTTTCCCCTGACTGGGGCCGCTAAAAATACAAGAGCAGTACCTAAGCCTATGCACAAAAGACATGGTTATAACACAGCTTCTCTATGCACATGACGGCGACTCTCTAGCTCACAATGATCACTTCCCGATAGAAAATGGTTTAAGAAGGCCTGTGTACTTGCTCGTACTCTAATCGCTATTTTCTTTAGCGTAATGCAGAGTCAAATGAGGCAGCGATTGCACATAGGCATCTACGTTTCGTTCTGACGGCAATGTGTTCAATCTTCGACGTCTACTATCCCATACAAAAACAAAGGAAATTGTCATAACGGAGCTTCACTACACCGATGATTGCGCCCTGCTAGCTCACAATGAAAATGACCTCTGGTATGTAGCTGTAAGATTTTATTTTGTACTTTACGACAGAGACTTTGTCCAAGATGGAATAGACAAGTCTGTCGCAGAGAATACTGTTACGAATCTCACTATCCAGGCTCTCTGCAAACTGCACCATACACCACCAACTGAAAGAACTTCGAGCTCCAAAGTAACATAAAAGTTTAATGTTAATAAATAACAGCCAATATTGTACAATTGGCAGCACGTAACATAAGACTGTACAAATAGTTCTCCGTTAACACCGTATCGTCGTATCAACTCTTGCACTGGTCTCTCTGTCTCGCCTCGAACTTGTACTGAGCCGTCGTAATGAACCGTGGATCGGGAAGTTGTGACTGACTCGTCTCTGATACCTGCGCTCCTTATATAGGGTCCCTGCTGGCCTTCTCGAACCGGACAGAACGCCCCTCAACGTTTCTAGGTGGTCAGATGACTATAATTCTCGTGACGCTCCTGGGCTCTGTTCACTCCGCCGATGTCTCGCGAACCGACTCGTCTCGGCTGACCGTAGTAACTCGTCACGCTTGACCGCTCGTCTGGCCTGGGGCGATTTGTGTCGGCTGACTACACACCACTACTACCCCCAATTGTACCACCACCAGGTTTATAACAATACTTTACTAGCTGCATTTTGACTTGCCTTCTCAAAATCTAACATCACACTCTGCGGAGCCCTGTTTAGATCAAAGAAAGATGCCGCAGATTTCAGATTATAGTATAACATATTTTAGTATTTTAATATCCTATTTTGTCGGCTCGCCACATTTCAAAATCCTGTTTTTAAATCAAAGGTGAAAAAGGGGAATGATATAAAATTTAAAGTTCTCTTGTCCCTGCCAATACGGCATAATTTCAGATATTTTAAATTTTTAAAAATAGTAACATCAACACAAAAGCAGCCCAGGACATTAAATTACTAATAATCCGGTAATTTTATACACATCATAAATAAGTCTTCGCTATTTTGTCTTGCGCTACTTTGTCGGGAAATTTCGCGCTATTTTGTCGGCGCTATTTTGTCGGCGCTATTTTGACGGGTTACCAAAGAAAACATTAGGTAATTATAACACACAAATAGATTGATCTACCAGATCTTTTTAAATCTAGATTATGTAACGCTACAAATGTTATTTTCTTTTTAAAAGTATCTGTATTAATTATTGTTTTATTCTAACTACCACATCAAAGGTTTTCCTTTTTTAAAGGTTCATGGCATATTTTGTATATGCCCCGAGATATTATGGGAATACATAATGTCTTAACAGGGCCGGTCTTAGGCCACTGCAACCTATTCGGCCGCAGTGGGCCTCCACTTTCATAGGCCCGCGTTAATTAAATGTGTAAATTATTAAATGAAACCATTTTAGCTTATTACTAAAGGATACCTTGAATTCTCCTGACATTACAAAATATACAAAAAAGTGAAGAAAATGTCCTGGAATTATAAAAAAAACTTCTGAAACCTCATGTAACTCTCCTTAAAAACTGACAAAAATGTCATTTCGGGGTGATTTTATACTTAGTAAAATATCAATAAAATGCAAAGAGGAATTTATTTTCTAATACAAAATCTTAATTTTCACTTATTATCTTTATCCCTACCCAGACTGGGCCCCGCGCAATTCGTTTCGCATAGGGCAGGGGTCGGCAACCTGCGGCTTGGGTGCAAACTGCAGCTCTTTAGTTCTGCATGCAAATATTATTAATTTTATCGAAACATTTTTTAAAGTAGTTCTGAATAGTCTAAAGAAGGTTAGGCGCAAATTCTTTCTGTCAGATACTTGTACTCGATTCATCACACCCCTCCCCCAATACACGCGTCGTCAATGTTACCAGTCCGTCAGAAGCTCTCGAATGGACGCCATCGTCGAATGTTTCTATGTATGTTTCAATTCGTTTTCGACGCAAGACTGCGTGCTTTGGCTGTGACGTAAATCTTGTTGTTTTAAGTAAATGAGTTAGAAGCGATTATCTTCTCAATCTTACATGCAATCTACAAGTAATTCTAATCGTTTCTCATTTAGTCAGTTATAGGTCTTCTTACAATCCAAAAAAATAACTTAAAGGAAAACTGGAGGGAATGATATAGTGCATATCGTACAATAATACATTGAAAACAATAAGATCAATTTAAATAAAATCATTTCAATAGCAACTGATGGAGCCAGATATATGACTGGAAAAATTAAGGGTAATAACGATTCTTCATAGCAAATTAAACCATGAAATTCTTACGTTTCACTGAATAATACACACAAGAAGCACTAAAAACCCAAAACGATTCGAACGAAATTAAAGAATTCTTAAACAAATGGAGACTCAGTATTCTGAACTCCTTCTTCCTAATAAAGTGCGATAGCTTGCCAAAGGTAAGGTGTTGACACGTTTTGCTTTGTGCTTGAATGAAATAAATAAATTCCTAAATGATAAAAGCATTAATCTCCCTGTATTAGAAAACGACAAATATTTGCAAACACTTTATTTTATAGTTGATATAAAAGAGAAATTAAATGAGCTTAAACTAAAACTGCAACTCCCTATGTTTTGGTAGAAAAATTGGTTTGTTTTGAAGAAAAATTAACTCTTTTCGCAGAAGATCTTGAGACTTAAGTCACCTCATTTTCAATGTCTAAAGCAGTATTGCAATAAAATCAGAGCTCCTGTTGACACGAATTACTTGAGCACAGTTAAAAAAATCAAAGATAATTTTTTTGGACAGATTTTGGCAGTTCAAAACCAACAAAACCAATTTACCATTCCTAGAAAGTCCTCTCAACACAAAGTTACGAAATCAAGAACGTAATGCAACAAAAGTGGACAGTTTTCAAAGAAATACCACGAGTTGATTCGGCGCATGGAATGATCTTCCAGGATAAGTTCAAGTTCAGTCAGGGCATTTGGATTGCTCACTATCTTCGAATACGTGCGAGAAAGCGTTGTTTTTTTTCATAATTATTATTAAAAGCAAAGTAAAAAGCCAACTATTAATTGCAAGTTTAGAGTCTTGTTTGAAACTAAAAACAAGTTATGAGTCAAATGTATCTAACTTTCTAAAACCATACGAAGCCAACGTTCCCATTGAATTTGTTTCTTTAAATGTGTAATATATAAGTTCAACTTAGTGTTTAAGAAAATGTTTAAGTTTAACTCCTTTAGTTGTTTCCGAAATAAAACATACTTATCTTATAACGCTATATATATAATTTGGTGTAACAAACACTACTCATATTGTTGCAAGAAAAAAAGTGCGGCTCTTTAAAACTTCAAAATTGTGTAAATTGTAATGTTTGGCTCTTTTGACTCAAAAGGTATAGGGCCCCGCAATCTGTAGGACCGGCCCTTGTCTTAAGATAGACTATCGATTGAACAACTAAATATAACTGTACTTTTGGATAGATTTGATAAAACAGTTTTAAAAAAATATAAATATATAACTGAAAGTATCTAATGATTTGCTAGTGGTCTAAAGCTTATTGTAATATTTTGGACATTGTAAAGAATTTTTTGTACCAGCCTGGGCTTCACCCAGTGTAGCTAGCACTTAATAGTGAAGCAACTGAGCTTAGGAAATAGCTAACAAATCATTTCACAATAAATAGCAGACATGTTATTATTAGGAGACAAGAAAGATTACGAAGAGATGATAAAACAGAGATAGAGGGGGAGTACGAAAATAAAAAGACAGGAATTGAAAGACTTAAAAGCATATAAAAAGAAATTTTTTAAAGGGGCTAAGAAACAGTAATTCATAAGCCTAGAAATTTTCGAGCACTATTATAGAATTATACATTTAAAGAACTTGCCTCATTTATTTTCAATAACAACAATTGATTCCAATATGAATAAAAATCAGTGTCTTCGCTGAGAAAGTATAAAAAAAATTGGTTATTTTACAGAGTTATGTTTAAAAAAAAAGACAACATAAAACAAACAAAATATTTTTTAATATTAAAAAAAACTCTCCACATTTTCTTCATTAATACATTTAATACATTACTAGTTGACCGGCGGCATAGCATATGCCGCTATTTACCAGGGCCGGCGACCGCAGTGGGGCCCGCATTTCATAGGACCCGCAATTTTATAGGACCCGCTCTAATTTAAAGTGTAAAAATTATTAAATTAAGCCATTTTAGTTCTTACAACAGATTCCCCGCGCCATCCTGTCGATTTAACATATCTATAATTATTTGTCTGTTAAGCTATTGCTTTAAAAGAAATCAAACACATTTTTAACAAAATATAGTCATTTATTACGCTGTTAACCATCAAGCTGTAAGGGAAATAAGTCTTTGGCATATGGTTGAACACAATCTTCAATTACAAACACAATAGCACACTACAGACTGAAAAGATAAAATATAATTTTTAAAAAGTCGAAGAACAAAACTCCACTTGTCTCTTTAACCTTTCTAATGCTTTTTTTTTCCACCACAATTGTTCACAAATACTCGTATTAAAGGTCTTTTGCAAGTCAATGGATTTTTTTCTAAAGCATGATAAAATATTTGCGATCTAGAAAACTTTCTCTTTGACTATTAAATACATAAATAATTCGAGTTTTAAATATGGTTCTAATTTTTCGCATTATAAAATAAGTAAAGCGAATGCGTTACAAAAGTTATTAATGGAGCTAAAAATAGCATGGGATCTTCCCTATTTACTCGTTGTTGTTGTCTGACCTAATTCTTTGAGAAATAATATATAGATTTTGCTCTTAATAGCTAATTAACGTTAGATTTTCAAAAAACATTTGTTTTAGCTCCGTCACCATTGCCCTCACCCCACAGAGAAAAACTCCTGGTTAAGCGAATATAGACATCTGCTAGGCTTAATATTATTCTAATGATTATCTTTAAGACTAGACTTCGAACACGATTCGTAAAAAGTTGTAAAAGTTGTGAGTGATAGAACCTTCCTTTGGATAAAACCAAAGACGTATATTATGTTCTATAATTTTTCCATTAATGCCAACGAGTTAGAAATTCTTTTCATAACGATATACAATCGACGTTTGTAAGAACAGTTTCATCACATTTAGTTCCTTGCTTTGTTCTGGATTACGCCAACTCTGAATATCTGACTTGAATAGAAATATTGTAAAACGAAACTTGTTCTAATATGGTATCTAACATTCAACTCAAGTATGAAGAAATTGTAACACATGAGCGTAGCCAAGATAGTTTTGTGGATATCCGCCAATACGTTCAGGCTATAAATAACGGGAAAAAATTGAAGCCTGTATAAGATGTGATCTAGAGTGGACTGAATTGAGATTCATTAAGAATTATTCCACGGGTACAGAAATGTGTTTGAGACTCCGTACACAAAAACAACATATTGAAATGGTCTCTCGACGTAAGAATAGTTTATAATTGTATATAGGTCAATTAGTTTTTAGTTGTTAATATTTTATGACGGAGGGTTAAAAAATGTATCCCAGAATTCACGGTCAATAGTAATATATGTGTGTAAGAGATGGGGCGCTATAGAGCGGGCTGTTTAAAAAAAGATTCTAGAATTCTTCGGTTTAAAGTCTGTTACTAGATACGTTAAACGTAAATCATTTTATTGAAATAAAAGATTACAAAGAGAGTTTGTGTGATACACAAACTCAGAGGCGGCCCCAGTCGGAGTCGAATCTCTGTCAGATCCGCCTATTCGCAAGATGTTTCGGATGTTCCTTCTAAGTTAAAAATATCTTGATGTTTGCGCACTAGACTTAAGTTCGGATTTTTCGTTGGTCCCTGGCTCATATCCTGTATGCTCCCATAATAAACTATCGCAATTTTTCTGAAAGAACAGTAAAGGTTAAATCATATTTTCAAAAGCCTTAAATTTTTTTTTTATCTAACCGTGACGGACAGACCAACCAACAGACAAAACGCACAAAAATATGCTTCTTTCATTCTAAATGGGGCACTAAACATTTTTTTTAAATCTGATTTTTTTTAAAAATTAAGAAATTAGTTAAGAATCATGTCAGTGCCGGGCTTTACGCTAGTACACGAAAGTCGATGCTAAAAGTTCCTTTTAAAAATGTGCGTGATATCTACTAGTACAGAGCATTTCTTATAGTAACATTTCCTCCCTTACATTTACGTAATTGTTTTAGAATTGGTGTTTTGTTATTGAAAATTAATTTTATAAATTAAACGGTTTGCTTTTAGAAAACTAAAAGTAGCCGTTGCACCTAAACTTTTCAAGCCGCATTTAATGGTGAAAAAATATTTTTGGTATCTCTTCTAGTTTTGGCGCCCTGAGTGTGACAGACAGACAGACGGACATTTTGCACAAACCTAATAGCGGCTTTTCCCCTTACGGGGGCCGCTAAAAAAAAGAATAGCCGTGAAACTAATCAACTGACGTAATCGCTGAGTAATTATATAATACTATATCTCGTCAGGAAATCACGAATACTGAAAATGCTAAAATAATTTTAAAAATAATAATCTTTTTCTTGAACCAGTTTTATGCATAAACTCACCTTGACACCTCTGTATTTGAATCTCCATTTTGCATAATTAATTCATCAATATTCAGATTGTTCACATAATTTTGTAGCCATGAAGAAGTTTGATTAAGCTGTGAAAATAGAAACAATTTTTTTTAAATATAAACCAGATTATATTTTTGTTATCAAGTAAATATGATATAATCCTTTATAATTTAGGATCGTTTTCCTAAATATGTTCAGAATGTTCAATATTTACCATTGAAAGACGAATAGGGTTTCTGTTACAAAATGTTACAAATGGAAGTTGCAAGTTCTTTTCAAAACGGCTTTCAATGGTGGTCATAGTCCTGAAACTCATATAGCTGGATATTATACTGTGGATAGTTTCAAATAACGTGATTTAGTTAAATTTGCATACATTTTAAAATTCTTTTCTTTTAATTAGTACAATGTAAATATTACATCACCTATACGAGTGTAGCAGTAGTGCCCCGATAGCCGCTAAAAATAAAACAGACCACCAAATCTTGGCTTGAATGCTGGAGGACTCCTTGATGAACAGAGCTCCATTGATGGACGTTTTCTGAGCAAACTTTGAGATAATGGAGAGTGCTAAAAATTTTCTTTCAAACGCTTCGGCTGCAGTTTTGACAGAATTAGTGCTTCTATTTGATTCAGTTTCATCATTTACGTCATGATTGATTGAAACTGATAAATCTGCATTTTGAGGTGACACTTTAATATTCATGTTGTAAAGCTATAAAAATGAAGAAAATTGTTATAGTGTACATTTTGCTTTGCAATGGATTTGTAAAAAATTGTTAGAAATAGTTCATGAACAATTTTTTTTTCAATGGCTATTTTCTAGATTACATTTTCTATTCATTGTCATATAATTTAATACATCTATCCAACTTATACTTTCAGGGAACTTCGAAGGAACTTACACATAGATCTCAAAAAGGGCTCTGACTAATTTCCTATAAATTTGATATATATATAGTTGGGAAAAGAATTACTAGTTTGTCAGCCACACTGGAAGAACTTAAATTTGACCATTATCTATATATATAATCCTCAAAGAATTAGGTCAGACAACAACAACAACAACGAGTAAATAGGGAAGATCCCATGGCGTACGCACCACGGTGTGAATGGACCCAATCCGCACCGCACTATTTCATTCACAAAATAGCATAGACATAAAGAAATCAATAGTAGACTGGGAAAAGGAAGTAACTTCGTGAAAACACATGTATATATATATATATATATATATATATATATATCTACTATTGAATTACAAAAGATTTCAATAATTTCCGGAGATTTCCAGGACTTTTTCGTAGGTCTATATTTAATAACATTTCAGGAGATATCGCAGGGGCTCCTGGTAAATCAAGAGGCAGCGGGAAATCTGTTATATGTTATAAAATGGTTTAATTTAATAATTTATACATCTAAAATCTGTTCCTAGATCTAGATCTAGATCTAGATCTAAAACTCGAATTCAACTCTAAGAAGATTATTAGAACTTCTCTTCGCAAGTATAGTTTTATGCTTTAGCACATGAACATACTAATTATAGTCCATTTAATCAAATTAACATTCAAATTTGTTTTTCTAAAGCATTGTTACATGAGTGCAGCTATATTCTTAATATCGCGTAAATTAAGGTCAATTAGCCATTTTTTTATCTCCATTGATAGTATTTTTCATTCATGAATTCACGCATTTTTACTTATAACAAGCAAATGGGAAGATCCCATGGCGTACGCACCACGGTATGAATGGGAAATAATATATCCAAAGCCGCACTAATTTCATTCACAAAATAGCATAGCATATTTTTTTTTAATTTAAAAAGATTTTAATAATGTCCGGAAATTTCCAGAACTTTTTCGACCGGCGGCATAGCATTTAATAACATTTCAGGAGATTTCCAGGGTGCTCCCGGTAAACCAAGAGGCCGCGGGAAATCTGTTATGTTTTATAAAATGGTTCAATTTAATCATTTATATACCTAAAAAATTAGCACGGGTCCAAAGAAAGTTAGGGACCCACTGTGGTCGCATATGTTGCAGTGCCTAAGGCCTGCCCTGAAAAATAACGGCGTATGCTATGCCGCCGGTCGACTAGTAATTTTTTAAAGAATAAAAAGAAAGAAATTTAAGCTTGACTAGAGAACTAAAAAATATTATTCTTGAACAGACTATATGTTTTTGGGTATTCCCAAATTAATTCAAGAGTCGAATAACATCTACTGAAAGAAGTAGAAACACGCCTCGATCCGCACCAATTCACTTACAAACCGTCAAGAAATACAGAAGATGCAATACTATTTATGCTGAATTGTCTATACCATCATCTTGATACTCAGAGACACTACGCCAGAGTATTATTCGTAGATTTTTCATCTGCATTCAACACCATCCAACCACATCGCATGTTACAAAAACTATCTGAACTGAACGTTAGCAAAAACATACAAGCTTGGATTTTAAACTTTCTCATCAAACGCCCACAATATGTAAAAGTGAACGGGCATGTGTCAGGCACGAGAGAACTTAGCACTGGAGCGCCGCAGGGGTGCGTCCTGTCACCAGTATTGTATACCATATACACAAATGACATTCAGAGCTTATCAGCTGACACTCCCATCATAAAATTCGATGACGACACAGCAATCATTGGCCTTATTGCAGGTGACGAAAATATGTACCATTCAACAATTAACACCTTTTACCAATGGTGTATGAATAACTTCCTTATTTTAAATGTTCAGAAAACTAAAGAAATGATTATCGATTTTAGGAGAAACAAAGACCATATTGCAGAAATTCAGATAGACAACCAAAACATAGAGCAAGTACAAGAATATAAATATCTAGGCACAACTATCAACAACAAACTGAAATGGAGGGAACACTGTCAAAATCTATACACGAAAATTAACCAACGACTCTTCTATCTCAGAAAGCTAAGAAAATTTAACATAGACAAAACGATAATCAAACTCTTCTACACATCAACCATCAGCAGTCTTATTAACTTTGCCATCACCTGCTGGTACGGTAATACTCCACAGGCACAAAGACTCAGAATAAATAGACTAATTAAAAAAGGATCGTATATTACTCAAGCACAGCTACCATCTCTTGAAGAGCTTTTCCAAGAAAGATGCATTTCCAAATCACTCACGATTCTTAAAGACAACCTTCACCCATTAAACCACTGTTACATAAGATCTGAACGAAGTGGTCGTCTCCTTTCCATCAAGACTAAAACTGAGAGATTTAAAAACTCCTTTGTCCCACTTTCGATCAGAGTGTTACGAGATCAGCTGTCATCGAGAAGTACATAGAAGTCAAATTCATAAAGCGCTGGTTGTGAATGTGAATGTGTGTTTGTATGTGAATGTTTTTCGAATTTTTCATTAACATTGTTTTTGTATAGTAGTTACGCTGACGTTGTCAAGTTGTAATCAAAATGAATTTCCATTAGATTGGATCAATAAAATTATCTTATCTTATCTTATCTTAATAAATTAATGTTCAGAAAAGCGTTGTCTAGATATAAAGGCCCATCATTGGAATGTTGTAAAGGTCAGTATATCAATACATTCACTTAACCAGGATTCTTTCTTGAGAAGGAGACAGGGAGATGAGGCGAGGTAGTTGGTCATCAAATTTTTAACCTTCAGCATGCATTAATTATTAAGAGAAAATTAATCGCTCTTTAAGTTTTATAAAGATGTATTAACTTAAAAAATTGTATTTTTTAAATGTTTTTTTTTCTTTATTTAACAGGCATGATTGCCTCCATGTTTATAAAAATCTACTTTACAAAAATGTGTAGTTTAGCTGTGCACAATTTTAATCATACTTTTCCCTGTATAACTCTCCATCTCTAGGAAAGAAAGAAAACTTTAAATATGAAGCCCATCCTCGAAACAACCTTACACTAACAGTGAGCCAATATGGAACCTGTCTGGAGTAGAATATATAGAAAAAGTACCCTGCAGTTCTTAAATCACCCAAGAGTCAGCTTACTTGAACAAACACATCCACTCTTAACTTGTATTGACTTGATCTTGTTAGCAAAGTGATATATTTGCCGTACTAAACAAAAATGTCAGTCTAAATAGTCAAGGAAACTAGTGTAAACCTTTCAAAAAAACAACAACAACAACATTTATGGCATTATGCAGCTTGACAACTCCGTCTTTGAGCCATTCTCCTATAGAGCGGGTTGAAACTATCTAGGATGTGTCTTCACCAAAACACTATTCGGCATCTTCTTTTCGGCTTTAATCGCCAGCGTATTTATTAAATCTCTGGAAGATGAGGTACATATCTACAATAGATTTATGGAGCCTCTTTTGTCCTGGCTTGATTTAACGCGTAAACGAAAAGACGTTTCTATATTAGGGAACTGTTTTTACCGACCATACGGTACTCACCCTCATTCGCCAAAAGAATTACAAAGGCAGGTAAATGTTTTGGCAGCGGCATATCGAAAGCTCAATGATTCTCAACAAGACTGAAATTCTTGCACAAGAGGTTACAGAAGTGTTTGTGATATTGGAAATCCTATTCTTACGGTAGTGAAGGACCTACCTATTGCCAGCAACCTAAATTTAGAAATTGAGGTGACAAAAACAATAGGACAGCTTCTGCAGTAATGGTTGGCAAGCAAAAAATATTTGTTTCGGTTAACAGTGCTAAACAAAGTGTTAAAAAAAATGTAAGTTGAGACTTTTAAAATCTCTTTGTAGAACCCATTTTCTTGTAAAGGCTCCGGTTGCCCTACCCCTAACCCAGACACTATATATATATAAATATTATTATTAAATTATTTTGCTGTGTACCTTGTTTTCCAACACTCATGAATAACAGAACTGTAGTACATCATTGTAGTAAAACATTGCATCAGTTTACCATCTATTAGAGTAAGGCTTGTCTTCGAGACCGAAGATTAGTGAAGAATGCAGTATTTCCCGTGGCTGCGCAGCCCCGGCTGTGACCTACATATTTTGCCACACCTAGAGCAAGTATAACCATTGTCCACAGGTTGTCGGTTTAGATTTTCTTTCGCCATCTGCTTCTGTCCTCGGCAGCGTATTTTCTTTTGGCCCAAAATGGTATCTCGAGGCCTTTGTGAGTGAATATGTATTAAGGATTTATAAATAACAGCTTCACAATACTGATACAAGACTGTATTACAAACTTGTTTCCGAAGAAAGTATAACAATATTATTCAACAAAGAACAAAAGTTGTATTCACATAGTAACAAAACTAACAGTTGTTACATTTTTCAATAAAATGAATTAACAGAATAGTTATTGGTAAATAAATTTGTTTGCTAAAAAAAATCTTGAGAGGTAATACATATGTCTAAATATGTGAGTTTTTTGTCCTTTTAAATAATTGTACACGTTATTTCTTCCATACCCATTCTCGGATCAAGTTGAAACATTACACAATTGGTTTAGAGACTAAAAAAACAAGAGTGAAATTAAAAATCAACAAAAACAAAAAAACAATTATATTTAAAAAGGGAAAAAAGTCTACATTATTAAAAGATATAGTTCTACATGCGGATTCCTTTCCCCTTAGATATTTATTTAATAAAACAATTTCGCACAAAGTACATATTTTTGCTATGAGATTTATGAAAAAGAGGGACGGAAAAAAATTGTGAACTATTGATGAGACAACAATATTTGAAATACTAATTTGCCAAGAAAACTATACAATAGTACATGAATTGTTCACTTCTTTATCTGAGTGTCATACTCGCAAACAGGAGTGATGTACAATTAACATTTTCTCTTTAAAACAGGTATATTTACTTTGTTCTAATTTACAATGGAAAAATAAAACCTTACCAGTTGTAGCGAACAGGCATGAAATAACAGACTTTTAGGTAACCAACAATGCAACCTTTCCTTTTATCTCAATATCAATATTTGCTGTATATATATTTAAACAGAACTAAATAATTTAGAAGCTTTTAATGTTTGTTTTTTAGTTTTATGAATGGTAGCAGACGAGAAGAAAGATCAATTATTAATGAACTTCTAGCATCCATAGCCAATAATTGTTATCCGCACTGTTCACCATTTGCTAAACAAAAACAAAAAAATTCTTCTTGAAATATGAAGATGCTTTGAAATGGGAAGTACATCATGCATATAACTTTAAATATTGATGACTTCAGCTCAGTGGTGGCTTCCTAAAGTCCAAGCAAGTAGAACTCTAGCAAAATAAGTAGAATTCAAGCAAGCAAGTAGACTTATCATCACGTAGACTTATAACAAAGAAAGTAGATTTATAGCAAATCAAGTAGACCTTTAGCATGGAAATATAGACTTACATACATTTAAAGACAAACTTAAAAGCTAATGAAGCAGCAACATTATGATTAGGCAAGGATATTTTGTAATTAATGCTAAAAAATAGAAAAGCAGTTTTTTTTTTTAAATAACTACTTAAAAATCTTATGAATCAAAAGCTGAATTTATTTCCTCTTAGGTTTTCTAAACGTAAAGGAGCTTTTAAAGTTAAATGATAAAAAGGAACACCCTATTATACAATACACTCATATCTAGAGTACATTGATATCTTGGGTACACTCTTATCAAGGATACACTCATATCAAGAATAGACTCATATCTACGGTACACTCATATCAAGGGTACACTCATGTCAAGTGTACTCTCATATCATGGATACACTGAATATATAGGATACACTCGTATCTACGGTCATACTAGGGTACTGTCTTATCAAGGGTGTACAACACACTTTTCTATGGTACACTCAATATCTAGGATACACTCATATCTGCGGTACTCTTTTATTGAAAGCGCCTCAGCCACTAGCTGGTATTAGATGCCGTCTCCGCCACTAACTGGAATTAGATGCCGTCTTAGCCACTAACTGGTATTAGATGCTGTCTTAGCCACTAACTGGTATTAGATGCCAACTCAGCCTCTAGCTGGTATTAGACGTTTCAGCCACTAACTTGCATTAGACGTATCAGCCACTTTTCAGTATTAGATGACGTCTCAGCCACTAACTAGTATTAGACGTCTCAGCCACTAACTTGCATTAGACGTATCAACCACTAACTAGCATTAGACGTATCAGCCACTTTTCAGTATTAGATGACGACTCAGCCACTAACTGGTTGTAGAAGCCATGTCAGCCATTAACTGGTATTGGATTCCAACTGTTTCTTATAAGTTTGATTTTTACGCGATAGGCCTACCCCTAAAGGAATTTGGCCTTAAAAGTTATTTGTTTCACCAAAAGGCTAAAGTTTTGGAGTAACGACAGTGACGTGAATATCAAACAAAAAAATAATTAAAAGATTAGGATTTGAAGTGTAACAGAGAGTCAGACGCAAATGAGTATTTCAGAGAAATAGAACACATTGAAAAATACTGTAAAGATATTTTTTTATTATTAAATGTAAAAAATAAACTAAAGAAATGATAGTTGATTTTCGTAGGGAAAAGATGGAAAATGATATTGTTTCTGTTGCTGGAGAGACCATTGAAATAGTGCAAACTTTTAAATACCTTGGTACTATCCAAGACAATAAACTAAATTTACTGCAAATACTGATTATATCAGCAAAAAATGGCAGCAAAGATTACGATTACTGAGAAAACTGTCCTCTTTTAATGTTAGTGAAAAGGCCTTGGCTATGTTTTATCACGCCCACATCTGCAATATTTTAAGTTTTAATATGACAGCCTGGTATGACAATCTAAGCATTAGAAATAAAAAAAAAACTCATTAGAATTCTAAATACTGCTGGTAAAGTTATTGGAAAAAAAAACATATTTGGGCAGCTGTTTGAGACAAACATCCACAAAAAAAGCTAAAAAGATTCTAGGAATACAAATTCCCCTTTGACTGAGGATTTTGTGATTTTATCATCGCAAAAGAGATACAAGACACCGATAGCAAAGACTAACAGACACAAACACTTTTTTGTTCCCCTGGCAGTGAAATCATTAAATAGAAATACTTTGATAGAAACATAAACTTTGTTCACATGTAAATTTGAATGAGTCAGGTATGAATGTACATTTTTTTTTAGGTTTGATGTTTTGTTTGGTGTAATACAGAAATTGTAAGACAAATATAAATTTCCTCACGGACAATAAAGATTATTATTATTATTATGTTAGAAAAGAACGAGTATTCTTTCTCTGGCGGAGCCAGGGTCGAGTTTCGTTAAAGGGAGACAAAATTCATCGTATTCCCTTTATTAGTTTCCACTGAGGAATTTTCTGGTGATGTGGCAGGTCTGCAGAAGTACAGCCCTCTGACAGGCAACAAGAATGTTCCTAGGAATGTTCAGAGCCTTGAAGGTATCTGTGAGGTCAGCTGTTATTATCCCCTCGGTTGATATGACAATGGTGTATATTGTTATTTTAGTTAATTTCCATAAACGCTTAATCTCCAAGCCTAGGTTCACATACTTTCGCTGTTTTTCCAGCTCAGTTTTTCTTAAAGTTAAACTCTCATAGTTTTTCAAATTTTAGTTATTGACATATTTAAATTCTGCGTAAAAAGTTGTAATAGTAAACATTATATCATTTTTAGCGGCCCCCGTAAGGGGAAAAGCCGCTATTAGGTTTGTGCAAAATGTCCGTCTGTCACACTCAGGGCGCCAAAACTAGAAGAGATACGAAAAATATTTTTTCCCCATTAAATGCGGCTTGAAAAGTTTAGGTGCAACGGCTACTTTTAGTTTTCTAAAAGCAAACCGTTTAATTTATAAAATTAATTATGCAAGCGATTTTTTAATAACAAAACACCAATTCTGAAACAATTACGTAAATGTAAGGGAGGAAATGTTACTAGAAAAAATGCTCTCGGCATGTAGATATCACGCACATTTTTTAAAATAAATTTCTGTCTGTCTGTCCGTCTGTCCGTCTGTCAGACTCAGAGCACCAAAACTAGAAGAAATACGAAAAATATTTTTTCACCATTAAATGCGGCTTGAAAAGTTTAGGTGCAACGGCTACTTTTAGTTTTCTAAAAGCAAACCGTTTAATTTATAAAATTAATTATGCAAGCGATTTTTTAATAACAAAACACCAATTCTAAAACAATTACGTAAATGTAAGGGAGGAAATGTTACTATAAGAAATGCTCTTGCGATGCAGATATCACGCACATTTTTTAAAATGAACTCTTAGCAGCGGCTTTCGTGTACTAGCTTAAATCCCGGAAATGACATGATTCTAAACTAATTTCTTAAATTTTTAAAAAAATCAGATTTAAAAACAAAAATTGTTTAGTGCCCCCATTAGAATGAAAGAAGCATATTTTTGTGCGTTTTGTCTGTTGGTTGTTCTGTCCTTCACGGTTAGAAAAAAAACACTAAAGGCTTTTGAAAATATGATCTAACCTTTACTGTTCTTTCAGAAATATTGCGATAGTTTAAGGATGGGAGCATACAGGAATTGAGCCAGGGACCAACGATAAATATCGAACTAAAGTCTAGTGCGCAAACATCAAGATAAGGCAGGTCTATACCCTGCTCGCCATCCTCCGTCGTCAAGCGAGAAGTTAATTATTTTCAACTTAGAAAGAACATCCGAAACATCTTGCGAATAGGCGGATCTGACAGGGATCCGACTCCGACTGGGGCTGCCTCTGAGTTTGTGTATCACACAACTCTATTTGTAATCTTGTTTATTTAAATGCTTAGAAAATTGTATATTTAATAAATTGGACAGTAAATTTACCACGCCTCCTAAACAGTAGCGGCCTTAGGGGGTGGCAAGTGGGGCAACCGCCCCAGGCCCCGCGCCTGAGGGGGGGCCCCGCGCTGGGAGATTTTATTGTCACCAACGTCGAAAACTAAATGAGTGATCATAAACAAGGACTTGTTACTCAATTTTTTCGTAGTATATTTCGTACACCAATTGCCATTTAAGCTCCCAGCTGAATTTTTTTTTCAAAATACCGTTCAGTTTCGGTACAGTTTAGGTAATCCATCACTGAGTACCGGCACCTATTTTTTTTTTATAGCACTGAAAATAACTAAACAATTATACAGTGTATACTCGACTGTTGCTGGTGATACGTCCTAAGACCGCACGCGAAGGTCATATTTTCGCAGTAGGCTGTTTAATTTCATAAACGTTTAATATTTTCGGATATAAACAGTATCAGCTTCCAGCAAGTTTGGCGATCTCTTTACAGCAAAAGCTAACTTAAATGATAAGCAGAGGCGTCACTAGGGTGGGTGTCACCCGGTGCGGTAAAATCAGGGTGTCACCCCCCCCAGCGTTCCACTTATTCTTCAAATAAAAACTATCATTGTTCAGTTGTTGTTTTTTGCGAGATAATACAGTTCGTTGATTGCTGCTCCATAAAGTTTTAATGAGTATCGATTATGTTTTTTTCTCTTACATATTATCGTTAATCATTACATACATTAACATCTACGATTTTTTAAATAGAAAAAAATTAAAAACCAACTGAGCATGCTTTCCAAAGTAAACATTAAACAGCTCTTAATGGAAACTTTTGATTTTGAACTGAGCATGTTTTCCTAAGTAAACATTAAGCAGCTCTTAATGGAAACTTTTGAATATTATAATCACATATAGTGGTAGTTTCATGAGGACAACTAATGAAAAATGCAACTTAATGAAAAGTATATTGATAGGTACAAAAATTTTTAAAGAATTCTTTTAACATAAAAGTTTACAATAACTTTAGAAAATAAATATTTAAATTTCCTTTTCAGGATTTCAAATTACAAAACTTATAAAAAAAACAACAACTTTTAAATTCAATATATCTTGCGACTTCGTTTTCAATGGACAGAATTGCTTGATTTGATTTCAAAAAATAGTTGTTAATTAATGTTGTTAAATGAGTGAACGTTGTTAATTGATGTTTTAATAAGAGACCGATATTAGTTAATGTTTGAATGAGACAACGTTGTTAGTTGATGTTTTAATGAGAGAAAGTTGTTAGTTAATGTTTGAATGAGAGAACGTTGTTAGTTGATGTTTTAATGAGAGAACGTTATTAGTTGATTTTTAATGAGAGAACGTTAGTTGATGTTTTAATGAGAGAACGTAATTAGTTAATGTTTTAAT
>JADKLZ010000166.1:22804329-22818958 GCA_021533235.1 Biomphalaria straminea
CATATATAAACGTGTATTTCTTCAGTAATTGTGTTTCGTCCATTGTCTAGGGACAACAAGAACCTACAAACACAGAACAGAAATTAGAAGCGATTGAACGTCTTGTCAAAAGCATTAATGCAGGTAGGGTTATGCCGTCTATTCCCCTCAAAACTTACTGTTAGCTGGCCTGCTCAGTACACGGCCCATAGGTTTGGAAGTCTGTCATCATTGAACTCAGAATAGTCCCATGTTTACTACATTCCAGAAGAACATTCTGATCTATCTGTTCAATTAATTTCGATTAATTTGACATTTTGTATCTTGACGTTTTTTTTTTTACATAACTTATATTAACTCACTCCGTCTGTCTGTGCGTCTATCTTTTGGGTGGATTTCTTTATATGTATTTTTTCTCACTTTCCAGTCTTGGATCAAGTTCTGCTTTTTTTTATTCATTGTTGTCTACACAGGAATTAATCAAAAATTTAATCAACAATAATCGAATATGATAAATTATTTTGATTTATATAGAAAAAGAGAAGATAAATCGTGCAATATTGAGGAATAAGAAAGCATTAGGACGTCGCCCTCCCTTCACTCAATATCAAATTAGTATTTTTTATATGCTTGCATTATTATTTCATATGTTCTCCAAACGCATTTAACCTACATTATAATTGAACCTACATTATATTTTAGCCAATATTATGTTTACACCTACATTATGTTTGAACCTCCATTATGTAAATTACCTGAATATAATTTATTTAGTAGTATTAACGTTTTCATTATTTTCATGGGCGTAGCCGGGTGGCTTTCGGGTTGAACCCCCATCCTAAAATACCATTCCCCTTCTTTGAAAATATTTGAATACGAGAATTCAAGTAACAGCCATAGGAAAACTAAAACAATTTACAAATTCCATGAGCTACGAAGAGGATTTCTGAGGATTATCACATTAAACCCACAACAAATAAAAAACTAAAATAAAACTAAAATTTACAAATGCCATGAGCGTAGCCTAGGAGTGAGGTTTAAACCTGCTCTCCCAAATTAAAGTTGCTGGTTGTCAATAAATAAAGTGAATCTCGAAGAGAGTTGAAGCAACAACCTAATATTATATCTATATACCTTTTTTTAAACAACTATTTCAGTCGTATGCAATAGCTTCGAAAACATTACTTAAATATTTTAATTGCTATTTGTATAATTGTGTGCAGGCCATGTAATTAGGCCGCTTGTTTATTGTTTTTTTAATGTTCAGGACTCGAACTGAAAGATTTGAAGCAGGCGGCAGAAGAACTCATCCGAGACTTAAATGAAGTCAACAACTACAGTCAAAGTTATTGTAAGTCATTCTATTTGTTTCCCGGCACTGACTTTTGTTGAACTCTTAAATCCGTGGTCCCTCTTCACATCTCTCTAGCTGGTCTTTACTGTTAGCTACCGGTACTACCGTCTACGCTAACGTTGGCGTAATGGTGCCTAGGTTAATTGCAAACCAAATACGATCGCCTTTGGCTTGCAGTCCTGTTATGACATAATTAGAAATGAAGTATTTGTTTCGGGAATAAAGAAACAGTTTTATGTAGTAACAAATGACGTCATAGATATTTCAAAGAAGAACGCTCTATTCGACAATATAGAGAACACGTTTTTCATTATACAGGCGGCTAGTAACGGAAGACATTAGACGGATCCCTTCTTGAGTATTGAAAGTGTTTATTGTTTCAACAATAGTGTCGACTACCTACATTGATTGTTTTGTCATTTTGTCGATGTTCCTGAACTAGTTTGAGGGTTACCTCCTGTTTATTTCATTGATTTTATCGACTTCGCGGAAGAGTCACAACACTCCAGCCCCATACGGATATGTGTCTAAAGCATTGCAGCTGTCGAATGGTTGGTCCAATATGTGGTGCTTTTATACTGTCCACACATACATGGTCATTTGTAAGGTAGCTCGGACAGCGTATGCCCGTTGTGGAGCTTAAGTTCGATGAATGTGTAGTGTAGTTCTAAAGACGAGTGAAATAAGATTTTATCTGAACTATGAATGAAGTCATAAGATACACAAATGTAAATATTATGTGTTTATTTAACACTCCCCTCGTTTACAGAATACATTTGTACATGTACAGTCAATATTCCTAATACTCCTGAAATATTTTGTATAGTTCTATATTAAACATTTTGAAAATAGTCACAATCATTCACTTTTTAATTAAATTTTATTTTACCTGTTTTTTTTTAGATATTGAATTTTTCTATAATTTTTGTTACCTGTAATATAGATTTGTGTTTTGTTTATATTCAAATTGGACCTGTGAGTCGTTACTATTAGTATTTATTTATAAAATAAAATTATGTATTTTTTAACTTTAAACTAAGTATCTATTGAGATCCGTTCTATTTTATTTTCTATCTTCAGTAAATGAGCTCACTAACAGTAATCCATCAAGTGGTAAGTCTAATTGACTAGACAACTCAAATCTAAGTTCTAAAACATAAACACATAATTTCAGCGAGTAACATCCACTAATTAAGTATCTTAAGAATCGAAACGCGTATTATAAATAAATAAAAAGTTTCTTATTTAGTAAAACAGTTATTTCTTTTGCTGTTGTATGAAAATCTCTTCTTCCCAATGAATGTTTTATAAGTTAAAGTAACAACCATCTCGACCTCGTTCAAACCAATAGGGAAACAATGCAGTCATAGAATCTGTAGGAGAAAATAACGATCACATTGTGCACTGCAAGCGAGCAGGTACCATGATACTTTGAAATGATTTGAAATAAATTTTAAGGTACCCCGTCAAAATAGCGCGGACAAAATAGCGCCGACAAAATAGCGCAGAAAAAATATATTCTAGTCGTTTTGAAAGAAATACTTTAGATTTCGTAAAATAAGAATAGAAACAATATTTTTTTTTGGTTTGATGTTATCATAATTTTTCAGTCATAAAAAATTTCATAATAAGATAAAATGAATAATTTCAAAATATAGTATTTATTTATACTATAAAAGTGTACTTTGAAAACACGCAAAGATACTTGTAAAATTTACACACACACACAAACTTTCACAAAGTTAAATTGTAGGAAATGTCACGTAGAAATTCCATCACTGGCTTTTTTCCATACACTGGCAATACAGCTTTAAGTCGTCTGTTTAGTTGGAGGTATTTTGTCTTGCTTGCTGCTTTACTTCTTTCTCCAGCATTGTACCTCAGAATCTTGTTCTAAGTGTTGACCTGTTCTCTGAGGAAGTGAGAGATTAACTTTTACACATTAGGGTGATGACCGTCAATAGACAGTTGAAATGCATGGTGCCATCCCTAGTGATAGATTGTCCTGAACACGATCTCTAATACTCCATAATACTATACTCCCTACAACATCTGGCCGAGCTTCATTTAATTCTTCAAAGGCAGTATTTACATCGACAGATGGAACAAATGAAAGGGCTAACAGCATCTTGACAAACATTTTTTATCTTCCCGGTATGTAGCTGTAAGATTTTCAACTTGAACTTTACGCAAGGGACTTTGTCCAAGATGTAATAGACAACCGACAAGTCTGGTCGCAGGGAATACTGTGCTAACTGCATTTTGACTTGCCTTCTCAAAATCTAACATCACACTCTGCAGAGCCCTGTTTAGATCAAAGAAAGATGCCGCAGATTTCAGATTATAGTATCACTTTCGTATTTTCCTTTCCTATTTTGGCGGGTCACCACATTTCAAAATCTTGTTTTTAGCAAGTTATGCATTTAAATCAAAGATGAAAAAGGGCAATGATATAAAACTTAAAGTACTCTCGTTCTCTGCCAATTTCGCGCTATTTTATCGCGCTATTTCGTCCGCGCTATTTTATCGGCGCTATTTTGTCCGCGCTATTTTATCGGCGCTTTTTTGTTCGTGCTTTTTTGACGGGTCACCAAATTTTAAGCATGCTTTAATATTAGTCTATAAATATGCGCATACAATATACATAATTAATTAAATTATTTTAAAAAATTGATAAAATGAAAGTAGATGTTTCTTGTCTGACTGGTAAAAATTTGGTATAAGTTTTATTTCCCAAACCAAATTTCATATTCAGCTGAAATTTTGCACAACTCTTTCTTTGACCTATTTGTTTGATATCTTGAACAGGTAAAGAAACTCTACTTGACTGATGTGTTGGTTTAAGTAGAATTGGCTCTTTGTATACTTTATAGCTTGCCACTTCAAAATTTTAAGCTATAAATAGTTAACTAAAAAACCTTCTATTTTCACAAGCGATTTGCTGGCAGAATGGTTAGTGTATTGGTTTAATCCTTTAGTTCTAGCTTAGATCATTCACTTTTTAAAAAATAAATGTATTTAAAAAACGCGATCACTCAGATACCCCCTTCTTTCTTCCCTTACCTGTTTGCAACTGGTCTATATAAGCAATAGGATCATAACATATTGGAAAGGCTAAAAGCACGAAATAGCACTAAACAAAAAAAATTGCTAAAAATATTTTTAAGTACGCAGATTTATTATTGTTATTTTAGATCTATTACAAAAATCAAACTAACTAATACAACTAATACAACTACGCTTAATGTAAGATTTTTTAAAAGTATTTTTTAAAATTTTTTCTCGTTGTGTAATAGATAAAAGAGGATTGAAAATCTATTTTTTTTTAGAGAAAATTCCAAACTAAAAGCCGTCGTTATTGGTTCAAAGTAGTTGAAACGTAGTTGTATAAAATACGTCAACAAAAAGTAATTGAATTATTTTGTTTTCTCCTGTCTGCTTAATTGATCACCTGCTCTGTAAATAACTATGTTTAACATCATTTTTGTTTTGGATGTTAAGTTTGGAAAGGTTTAAAACGACAACGTCCAAATTTATTTTCTACTGAGATATATACATAACTTTCGATTAATCTTTTTTATATTAAAAATCGTGTGTAGAAAATAGACAAGATGTTATTATGTACCAAGAAAGTAAATTTTAGTCTTGAAGTATCAGTTATATTTAAAAAAAAACAACAACGAAGAAATGAGTCATAATATTCCTAATAAATAGATTCTTATTTGATCACGTTTTTGTTTTAAATCCAAATACTTAAGTTGAAGATACTGAACATTTTCATCCTTCATTCTAGGCAGCGACCAGGATTTGTTCAAGCGACTCCACAATGAATTCTCTGTTATATTCTTAGTATTTGACAAGCTGAACAGTGCCTTTAGTAAGTCAACATGTTTTTAAAAAGAAAAGTTAATGAAGTCAAGGCAATAAGAAATATAGTGAAATTATGATTGGTATTATCTCTTCTTATAAAGAAAGCCATTAATTTGATGTCAAAAGATGTCACTGGACTATATATTTTTAACAGTGATGGTACAGTCTTATTCTTATGTCTATTCTCTCATCTATTGTAGGTCCTCCAACCTACAGTGTATTGACAACACTGTTGGCTAATGTACACGATACATTGCTCGAGATTTCCAGACTTTCAAGCATTTTATTAGGTACGTTTACTTTTTTAATAGTACTGAAAGACTGTTATATTAGGGGGAGTGGTGGCTGATTGGTAAAGTGCTTGGCTTCTGAACCGATAAATCACATGTTCAAATCTCGGAAGGATTTTGAATAAATGGATTTTCAGGATGGGTACCTGATATTAGTTTCGTAAATTTAAGACTGTTGGTCATTGTGCTGGAAATACGAAACCATTGTTAACAGTCAGTCATAATAAACAGATTATCTTTACTTTTTTTCTTTTTACACATTGAAATAAACTGAACACATAACCTTACAAACAAGGCTATATCCATCCACGACTGATCCACACAATAACACAGACTGGTCACGATTCACGGACTACGATAATGCGAACACGATTACAAATACCAGCACGATTACAAGCACGGGTAACACAGAAGTCCATTTAACGATTACTCCACACATCTTATGTACATTTAAATAGATTGATTTAGAACTTTTTAGATCTAACGAATTCGAAATAATAATGATGAGATGAGAGTGCTCTTATATGGTTTTATCTAAATCTACTAGTTCGAGTAATTGAACATCTAAAATAAGAAAACTCTCGTCTCATAATTATTATCTTGCAATTTATAGATACATAATCTAGAAAAATCTAGGTAATGAATCTATTTAAACGTAAATAATTAAAATCAACAGACTTATTATCTCAATCTTCTAAGAATTTCAAAACATTATCTCAATGAAGCTAACAGTGAACGACATTATATCATAGATTGGCATGAATAAATAGTTATGTGATTTAGAGCTCATTTTATTTGTAATCCACAAAATGGTATTGAATTATTTCTAAAATTTGAAAACTAAAGATCATTACTTTTTTAAGACAAAAGAGGTAGATTTTCCTAGATTCGTGTCGACTTCCCGTAGGCCCTACAGCTCGAAAAAGTATTGCGTACACAACATCCTCTAATCCATCAAATAATAATTGTTTAAAGTTTGAAATTAACAATATTACATATATTTATTTTATTCACATAAAAAAAGAATTTCTATAAGAATAGAATAAAATTTAAAATATTAAAAAATTAACATCCATAGATATAGAGCTAATTTAAAATGGTTTTTGCGTGTTAATTGAAATCAATAAGATAGGATATTATTAGTAGGCACAGTAGACAATTCTTTGATTTGTATTGCTGTACATCTATTGACATAAATAAATATAGACAGGCCAATAAAACTATTTCATGAAACGAAATTTTGGGAATTGCAATTTAGTGTACTTTATTTATGTCTTTGAGTTTTGTTTAATCTCTAAGACTGAAGATCATGCAATTTTTCAATTGTTCATAATTCGGAAATCCGAACACAATAGATATACATGTTTTCAAGTTACATGAAGCTACTTCCTTTTTCCAGTCTATCTTTATTTATGTTTATGTGTACATCATTTGTAATATCTAGGCCAGTGTTGCGTATCACTTGGAGTCAGCGTTTATTAGAATTAAAAAAAATTTATATCAGAGTTTGAAAAAACACGCTGATATCAAGAAAGAACGATTCACAAATAAAGTGAAAGATGGCTATCAGGAGATAAGTTCTCAGCGGCAAGATCATACGTTTTCTTATCGATTTCATCTCTCAAAAGATTTCCACTACTTCCACCACACCTTGGACTTTGATGATAATATGAGCGCGCAGGGTCTAATCGTACTTTTATCTCTCAAAAGATTGTCTCTACTTCCACTTCCACCACACCATGGCCTTTGATCATTGCATCACGCAATATTCTAAGGATAATATTGACATCCCTTCAACAAATTAACAGATAACTAAATACAAACTCTGCATTACACTAGATCTATTTATTGAAATATATTTTTTTCATTTCTCAACAAGTATGAAGAGAGTAATGGGAACACTATACACACTAGAATGTGACTAGAATGACATGTCAAAAAATATTTTTAAAAGTATTCTAAATCAGCATATTTATATATTAGATGAAATAAGGGCTAAAAGGCAATGACTTAACAGCACAGCACTATTACACAAAAACTAAGTAAAAAAAATTAAATAGGGCTGAAACGACGGTGTGAAGTGACAAATGATGAAATGATCGGGGATGAAGTGACCGGGGATGAAATGACCGTGGATGAAGTGACCGGTCATCGAAAACTTGATCTTTATGTAGATGTAAACTGGTAGTGTTGAAACTGGAAAGATATTTTTTCATATTCTTTTTATTCTTCAATGAAACCCAAAAAAAAATGAAATAGAGTTTATAGGCTTCTAATGTATTAATACAGTTTTTATAAGAATTGATAATAAAATGAAATCTTTTTGAATTATTGCCTCCTTAAGCTTCTTGTCGCGGCTAATGATAATCTCATGCTTAGAAATATAAGTATATAGGTACGTGTGCAAAATCTCCTTTCGTATTATATTTATATATGTATATTATAGGCAAAAATGTATATCTCACATAAATATTTAGAAATGCACAAGTTTGCCCCATCAATAAATCAAAGTCTAATTCCCTATTCTAAATGTAGGAATCTTTCTTTAAAAAAAGGAGTCATTTAATGAATTAATGTTGAAAGGAAAACTAAATCGTTTAACTAATGCCATTTCTGAATTATATGCTAATTGACAAGTCAACATTTGGTTCTTCATGTTTGTATCTCTTACAGATCGCTATCAAGGTTCAAGCCAGATTGTCCGGTACAAACGTTCTTATGGTTACACACCTCGCCCTCCATATAACCCTACATACTCTCCCCCTAAATATGATCCTCCTCCCCCTCCATATAACCCTCCATACTCTCCCCCTAAATATGATCCTCCTCCCCCTCCATATAACCCTCCATACTCTCCCCCTAAATATGATCCTCCTCCCCCTAAACCATGCTATGGATATCAGTGCCATGGTTAAGTTAAAAAGCTGTTTTTAGTACAAGACAATTTTGAGAAAGTAAAATTAAAATCATCAAATACTAACATCTCCCCCGTATTTGTGTTCCTAAGTCTCACAAGTTTTTTTTTTATTTTTATCTTGAGATGGCATCTATTCATTTACAATGCTCAATTACAATGTTCATTATTTTCACACGCCATTACATCCAGAACATAAGGCAGAATAAATAATTTGATCATCAACACAAAAAACGAGCCTTAAATACAAGGCAAATTTGTGGCTAAACCAGAGGAAGTACAGTTTGAATTGTATTCAGATGGATAACGTAAATACCAACACATCCCACACAGAAACCCCACTCTCACACAGATGTACGACACATCCCACATAGAAACACCGCTCTCACACAGATGTACGACACATCCCACATAGAAACACCACTCTCACACAGATGTACGATACACATCCCACATAGAAACACCACTCTCACAGAGATGTACGACACATCCCACATAGAAACACCACTCTAACACAGATGTACGATACACATCCCACATAGAAACACCACTCTCACACAGATGTACGACACATCCCACATAGAAACACCACTCTAACACAGATGTACGACACATCCCACATAGAAACACCACTCTAACACAGATGTATGACACATCCCACATAGAAACACCACTCTCACACAGATGTATGACACATCCCACATAGAAACACCACTCTCACACAGATGTACGACACATCCCACATAGAAACACCACTCTCACACAGATGTATGACACATCCCACATAGAAACACCACTCTAACACAGATGTACGACACATCCCACATAGAAACACCACTCTAACACAGATGTATGACACATCCCACATAGAAACACCACTCTCACACAGATGTATGACACATCCCACATAGAAACACCACTCTCACACAGATGTACGACACATCCCACATTGAAACCCCACTCTCACACAGATGTACGATACACTCCCCTCATAGAAACCACACTCTCACACAGATGTACGATACACATCCCACATAGAAACCACACTCTCACACAGATGTACGACACATCCCACATAGAAACCACACTCTCACACAGATGTACGACACATCCCACATAGAAACCACACTCTCACAGACATGTACGACACATCCCACATAGAAACCACACTCTCACACAGATGTATGACGCTAACATAAAACAGACACACTACTATTACTTAGATGCATGACACACAAGACAGACATGCACGACATATCACTAAAACACAGATTAACGACACACCACTTCTATACATGTGCACGACATAATCCAAAGCAGAAACACCCCAGATGCATGACATTATCTCGCACTGATACACCACTACAACAAAGACAAACAGCAATTATCTCATGCAGACACACCACTACCACAAAGATAAATAGCAATTATCTCATATAGACACACTACTACCATAAAGATAAACAACATCCATGCTAAATAGACACACCACTACCACAAAGATAAAAAAAAAACAATTATCTCATGCAGACACACAACTATATCAAAGATGCACAGCAAACATTTACATACAGTTGCACCACTAACACATATAAATGACAGCTGGTATAAGCTTTGTAATAATAAAATAAATTCTTCTTGAGATACATTAACATGAAAAAAGGAAACAAAAGCTAATAGTTTATATCGTGACTCATTAACAGAAGACTAAGTCTCTTTACAACAGGCATGTCAAACTGGGTGTTCGTGGGCCGCATGCGGCCCGCGACCACTATGCATGCGGCCCGCTTGGCCACCTAAAAAAATTATAAAATTAATGTTAAACTATTACACTGGAAAACAATAGATGACAAGCTACTTGAATGGAAAAATAGTTTTTGTTTAACTGAACAACGGGGGTGAGTCTGCAGTGAAAGCAAGCTACATTTTGTCAAACTTCATTGCAAGCCATTTCAAATCATTTAATAAATGTGATTTTATGAAGGAGTGTTTCGTTAAAGGTGAAGTCATTTATTTAGAAAAAAAGGAGAAAGCATTCAAAGAAATAGCGTTAACTAGTGACACTGTTGCAGCTAGAATAAATGACATGTCAGTCAGCTTACTTGAACAATTAAAGAACTACAGAGCTGTTTTTGAATTACTTTCATTGGGTCTCTATGAGTCAACTGGTATAGCAACGGGTATAGCACAGTGGCTATATTCATAAGGACCTTTAACAGGAATTTTGACATATATCAGGAACTACTTGAGTTCTGTTATATGCATAACAAGCGAGGATGATTTTTGAGAAATGACAGGAGGTGAAAATACAGTACAATTTATCTTTGGTAAAGCTAGCTAGTCTAACAAAGGTATGGCGCACCAACCATGAAATGAAATGGTTTTGATGCAAAGCTACTTGCAAAAATAAAATAAGAGTGATGCTAATTTTAAATTAGCTCATTTTCAGTGCATTATTATTATTATTATTATTATAGATTTTATATAGCCTACTTTCATGCTTATAGCATGTTCGGAGAGCTTTGGTCCAATCTCATTTGTGAACCAGTGGGGGAAGGGGGCATCCAGGAGTTGGTTTTCCATGCTGCCTTTAGGCGCTCTGCGCGAGTCGGGTGTCGAACCTCCTTCTAGGTAGCCAAGCTAAGTTCAAGCGCACTTGGCCTCTCGATCACGCGATCTGATTGCTTCTGAAAATGCTGTTGGAAATGTGCAACTAGAGCTGATAGAAGTCAGGTTCTTAGTTGAAATATAAGAATATTGAAATGGATGTGCCAAAATGTTACAGTCATTGACCCTAAACGGTTCGTTAAATTGCGGAAATTTGCAGCTAGAATTCTAGCTATTTTTGCATGCACTGGTCTCTGTGAGCATTTCGTTTCCATAATAAAAGCTATTAAAACACCTCACCGTTCGAGATTATCTGATCAAAATTTGTCATCTGTGATGAAAGCGTCAGTGGCAAACAAACTTCAACCTGACATTAATAAAATGATATCCCAGAAAAGATGTCAAGCATCAGGACAAAGAAAATAATGCGTAATCATAGTAATTTTTAATTAGTTATTAGTACTACAAGTTTAGCTAAGGGACAGGTATGCCATTAATTATTGTATTCTATTGTATTATTTCTAATTTACATTAAACTAGGCTGTTTTAAAACTGATTTTTTGCTGCTGCCCTTCAGGTCATAGTAAGTTGCTTATGCGGCCCATATACCTTAATGAGTTTGACATGGCTGCTTTACAATGCAATGCTTTGGAAAGTGTTAAAATCTACCATATATCATTGTTAGGTGCGCATCTTAGTGTAAATGTGAAATGGTGCGAAATCGTGTTGAAAGGAGAATGGAACCAAAATGGAGGAATAGAAAGTAAATAGTATTTATAATGTTCATGAAGATTAAATTAATTATAAACTGTGACGTTAACGTGTTGTGTTGATGTATTGTTAAAAGAGTCTTATCATGTAACCCAACGTAAGAATCATTCATATATATTTGGGACATCAAAATATGAAAAGGCCAGAGCTCAGTTTACAGATTTAAACCAATTACATCAAACTGTAAAGTGCAAATGTTATCCAGGTGCTATCAATCCTTTGTCTAGACGGAATTTATGCAACGTCAGAGGCGAATCAAAGGATCCGTGGGCTCGGGTTCACAAATATGGAGATGCCACAAAGTTTCAAATAACTGCGGACTCCTATTTGAGAAAGTTTCGAGGATCTCACCTCGAGTTCATCAGTTTGGTAGTGTCTCTCCCTCTGTAAACATCCACACACATTCGAAGATCCTTTGAACCTTTTTTTGGATGAGCAGTTTAAAGATTGCTTGACACTCTTAGTGTTGGTTTATCTTTAGAATATCTTCACCATCACTTCAGAAAGATATGCCGCACTCCGATACCAGAAAGTGAAGGTCGCTGGTAAAAATAATCCTATATATAATATATATATAGTCCTATATAAAGACTTTGCTTTATCGGCAGATATTTAAAATGACCCTTTCATTATATAAGTTAAGACAATTGATTAGAACTTTATTATATTGACTTTATATTTGTATATTTGTATTTGTATTGGCCAGACTCCATCCCTGCTGAAATTTACTCGCTTGGCAGCTTTTCCTGTCTCAAATGACGTGAAGCAGGGCTGTGTGCTGGCTCCAACACTTTTCAGCTTAATGTTCACCGCCATGCTGAAAGATGCCTTTTGCAGAGAAAGCTTTGGAGTTGACATACGGTATCGCACAGATGCAAGCTTATTTAATACCCAGAGACTCAAGGCAAGGACCAAGGTAAACTTCGACTGCATCAGAGACCTGCTATTTGAAGAGGACTGTGCCCTAAACGCTGCAAACGAAGAAGATCTTCAAAAGAGCCTGTCCCTCTTCGCTAATGCCTGCACTAATTTTGGACTCACCATTAATGTAAAAAAGACAGAAGTGCTGCACCAACCTCCTCCAAATAAAGCTGTCACAGAACCAGACATTCTTATAGATGGCCAGAAACTAGCAAATGTAAAAAGATTTGTCTACCTGGGAAGCACCATATCAGCAAGCGCCAACCTAGATGATGAGGTTGACTTCCGTATTGCTCGTGCCAGTGCTGCTTTTGGCAGACTTCAAGAGTAGGTGTGGCAAAGGAGAGGACTCAGTTTAACCACAAAACTGAAAGTCTACAGTGCTGTAGCTCTCCCGTCACTCCTATATGCATCAGAGTCATGGACCTTATACTCCCGCCACACCAAAAGGCTAAACTCTTCCCATCTACGCTGTCTAAGGAGTATCCTTAAGGTGCGTTGGTCTGACCACATACCAGACACAGAAATTTTAAAGCTGTCCAACATGCACAGTATTAATGCGACAGTAAAAAGGTCCCAACTACGATGGGCGGGACATGTAGTCCGCATGCCAGAAAATCGCCTTCCCAAGCGACTTCTGTATGGAGAGTTATGTACAGGAAAGCGCTCCCAAGGCGGCCAATACAAGCGCTACAAAGACACCCTCAAGAGCTCCCTCAAGGAATGCGGTATCGACATTCATGGCTGGGAAGCACTAGCTCAAGATCGCTCCGCATGGCGAGAAGCTGTGAGTCTCGGAGTCTCAAGTTTTAAAGCAAGAAGAGTGGCCAGTGCGATAGAGCGCCGAACTAACAGAAAGCAGAGAGAAAAAGCAGGCCCACCTGAAACTGACAAAACTCACCCATGCCACATATGCGGCCGGCTTTTCAAAGCGAAGATTGGACTTTACAGCCATCTTCGAGTCCATAGGAATTGAGAAATGTGCTCATCTTCGAACACGAAGGAAGAGGTATATATACCTCTATATTTACAAATGTCAAAGGTAGCACGGGAAACCAATTCCTAGATACCCCCTCCCCCCCACCGGTCCACAAATGAGATTGGACCAAAGCGCTCTGAGCATGTTATAAGCATGAAAAGTAGCGCTATATAAAAGCTATAATATATAAATGTATATTTTTTTTAAAATAAGATTTTATAGATTTCAAACATTATTTATATTTATACTGACGCGGGACAAGTCAATCTATAGCAGTGTTCTTCAACGGGGGCGATATCGCCCCCTTTGGGGCGTTTTTGAGATTTTGGGGGGCGCTGGGAGCCAAAGGGGCGGTACGGGGGCGCTGGGCACAAAAAGGGGGCGGTAAGGGGGCGCTGGGCATATAGGGAGAAAGAAGAAACTAAAGGTGTACAGAAACAAAACAAATAAATAAATTCTTATATATCAAAGATGGCAAACTGAATATTTACTAATTATAGTAAGCTTATTCCTAATTTAAGAATTGAGTTCTGGATTTCCATTTTCTATTTTTAAATTCTTACTCTTTTTACTGTTTTATTAATAGGAAGGTATTAATGTCCTTAGATCTTGAGCGCATAAACGATCATGATTTGATAGACAAACTAGGTAATTCGCCTTTTAGATTATATTTTATTTTATCCATATGTAAATGTTAATTTAAAAACACGTTAAAGCTAACATTCAAATAGAATAATTTTACCTTTTTTAAAAACAAAAACAATTAACGAAAACTCGCTGGTATGTAATGGAACATTGGTAAGAGTTCTAGTGAATTTGCAACAAATAAAAAGTATTTCAATGTTCTACTTTGAATAACGGAATTTTCAGATTAAGTTATGAAACCAAATCGGTTTCACGAACATAAAAACATAAAAAAATTCTGAATATTCAAGAAGAATTAT
>JADKLZ010000166.1:22825238-22837859 GCA_021533235.1 Biomphalaria straminea
ACTTGTAAGATTACATCAGAGTTATGTTGACTTGTAAGATTACAGCATAGTTATGTTGACTTGTTGTAAGATTACAGCTGAGTTATGTTAAAATTCTGTAAGATTGCAGCAGGGGGTATGTGGAAATGTTGTAAGATTTCGGGCCTAATACATTAGTTTTAGATTATTACACAAAGAAAACAAAATCTTTTTTTTTCCTAGGAGCAGGAACCGATAAATGCCAAAGGGAGATTAGAAGCGATTGAAAGTCTCGTCAAAAGTATTAATGTAGGTAGGATTATGTATTACAGTTGGGGGACCTGATCATTACACGGCTCAAAAGTTGGAACTCAGTCATCAGTCACATGTTTCACATTATGTTACAATCTACATTATGTTTGAGCCTACATTAATTTGATTACATGGGTATAAAAATATTTTTATTATTTAAGTTGTCACTCTTTTTTCATGGTGATAGCCCGGGGGATTATGGCATCAACCCCAATCCCAAAATACCATTCCCCTTCCGTTCAAAATATTTGACTACGAGAATTGACATAATAGCCATTGGAAAAACTATTACAAACGAGTTACCAAATTCCTTGAGCGTTATGAGGAGGATTTTTTGAGGATTAAGTAACCAAAAAAGAAAAAGAAAAGAAACAAATTACTAAATGCCTTGAGCGTAACCCTGAGTTGAGGAGGTTTAAACATGTTTTTTCCAAATAAAAGTTGCTGGACTCCAATTAATAAATTAAATCTCGAGGAGAACTGAAGCAAAAGCCTAAAATTAGATCTATATATCTTGGTTTTCAAACAATTTTTAGTCGTATGCAATGGCTCCAAAAATAATACTTAAATATTTCAATAGCTATTTATAATGCTATGTATATGTCACATATACATGTTGTTTTGTGCACAAGTCAAGGTCACTTCCCCGGCAACAAAATTCCCAGCGGCTATTTTTAGTCTCAACAGTTAATTTTAGTTTCTTCCAGAACATCAGTCACGTGATCGGGAGACGTGGGTATTCAATTTGATTGGTTGAAAGGGATGAGCTGAAAAACGAGGCTTGCCGGCAGACCTAGCTCAAAAGGCAGTCCGGTTCTGGATCTTCTTACTAGAGGATAGTCGCATTGTAAATTTAATATAATTCTACATAAGAAATATGCTTTTGTTAAACTACTTATTTCATTGATATATATTTGTACATAGCTGTACTTATGTTGGATTTAAATAAAGGTTCATGTATTTATTTATCAAGGCATTTACTCAGTTGAATCCTAGATCGTCATCGTCAATAATTATTATTTAAATCTTTACAATCCTCGGCGGCACAGTACTTCTCTCCTACAAGCTAGTGACATCTAATAACACCACAAGAACAGATTGTGATACAGAAGGAGAATTCAATCGTCACTTCTAACACTAGAGAGAGAGAGAGTATTGTGACAGTATAATAGAATGCAGCAAATGTATTTTGGCAGCCTGGTTTTATTTTTTAATTTTTAGGAATCGAACTGAAAGACTTAAAGCAGGTGGCAGAAGAACTCATCCGAGACTTAAATGAAATCAACAACTATAGTCAAAGTTATTGTAAGTCATATTTTTTTATAGAGCGAACTTTTGATGGGCTCTTAAATGTGTGTTCTGTGAACTTTCTGGGATCACTCTATCTTGTCTTTGCTGCTAGCTAGCGGTACTTTCCTCTATGCCAACACAAAGAGTTGCGAAATGTTCCTAGGCTAATCTTTATAGCGTTTTCGGTGGGGGAGGGGAGCAGTGTTTTACGTCTCTTCCTTTAAGCTCATAAATTAGATCGTCTTTGGCTTGCAGTCCTGCGCCATATAGATTAGGTGTCCGACCCAGTGCAGCTGTTAAGTGGTTTAGTCTAAACAGTAGTGTTTTAACACGTTCCACACAGTGTTATGACCATAGACATAAATAAATATATACTGGCCAATAAGAGAGTTTTATGAAGTAAAAATTTGTGAATTGCAATTGTGTGTACTTTATTTTATGTCTAAAAATTTTGTTTAATCTCTAAGGCTGAAGATCAATGCAATTTTTATAATATTTCATAATTCGGAAATCCGAATACAATAGATATATATGTTTTCAAGTTACATGAAGTTTTTCCTTTTTCCAGTCTATATTTATTTATGTCTATGGTTATGACATGATTAGGATTTAGTTAGATTTGTTTCGGGAATGAGGGGAAAGTTTTAATTAGTTACAGATGACGCAAAGATAGTTTAAAAAGTAGAAGGCTCTAGGATACAGTACAAATAAAACGTGTTTTCATTAGAACAGTAAGAAGCAACATCTAAACGGCAAGCGACAGATAACATCGGACGGGTTCCCTCTTGAGGATTAGAGTGTTGACTGTTTAACATGAGCGTCGACTCTACATCTATTGTTCTTATTTTCTTTGGTGTAATTGAGTTGGTTGAAGTTTACCTCCTGCTTAGTTCATCGTTTGGATCCAACACCGCGAACAGGCGCGCAACAACTGGCGACCCTTTAGAAGCTCTCAACATTCCACACAGTTATTGTTGTTTGTAAGTTACATTTTACAGGGTATGCCCATGATGGGGTTAAAGGACGATTCTTTTAACATATTTCATTCTATAAACTATTAAAATGAGATTTTATCCAAACAATTATACAATAGTATAAATATTACATGTATTATTTGATACCTCCTTAAAAATACAGTTTGTAAATGTACTGTCTATATATGTAATACTCCTATTAAAATGTATATAGCTCTATATTAAACATTTGGAATGACTCACAATTGTCCTCATTTTAAATATAGTTTTATCTTATCTGGATAATGAATTGTTCTATCATTTTCTTGCAAACTACAATATCAATGCCTACACACCCATAGATGTGTAGTATTGTGTTTTCTTTGCTAGTTTCGAATTATTTAAAGATTAGACCTGTGTTTCTTTACTAGTAGTATTTACAAAACAAAATTGAGTATTTTCCAACTTGTAATCTAAATATTTATACAGATTTTTAAAAAATTTTCTATCTTCAGTAAATGAGCTCACTAACACTAATCCATCAAGTGGTAAGTCTAATTGACTAGAAAATTCGATTGATAAGTTTTTAAACATACACAAATAATAATGTCTGTGAGTAAAGTCTACTAATCAAGCTAGTGATTCTAGGCTAGTAATTAAATCACGTATTTACTTCGAAATAACTAAATCTTGTTTTTAAATAAGGAAAACAATTATCTATGTTGCTGTGTATGAAAATTATATCTTCTTCTAATAGGGTTTGTTGCTGAACATATATGTGTCAGACGCGAATAGCCCAATTTTTCTGTAAAGGAAATTACAAAAGTCATTTCTTCTATATATCTTCTATATAAAATTCAACCACAGACCTATATATACTACAATAAATTTACGTTTTTGATTTCGAGTTTCGATTTATTTAGTGGTTACTGTTTTACTATTGCATACCAAGTATTAGAGTTTATAAAAACCCAGTTTCTTTTCTGGTGTAACGCTAATAATAAATTCGCATAGATCTAACTTTCATATCTACTTTAGTATATTTAGATCTATTGATCCAATAATGACCAATTCTAGTCTTAGATCTAAAAATATATCTAGTTGCTATGGCGACGAAAGTCTGTTTATAGTATATAGAATCTAGATCTTCCTCATTCATATCGTATTGTTACGTTTCCCTATGAACCCTTGAACAAACAATATTGCCAATTCCAGAAACAGATAACTTGGGTTCTAATAAACGAGATGTATTATTGAAGTAATAAATGATGAATGAAAAATAGTCAAATACTTTACAAGTCTGAATAGAATCACATTAAAAGAAATCGATCTAGTCTTTTTTTTCCAACTGTCTTGGTCAGAGCACACAACAAAACCGGTTTTCTCCACATCGGATCTTTACATCCGCCAGTCCTTTTCTCAGTACACAGGCCTGAGTCGTCTGTGTCGGTTGACCAGCCGTAAGGTTACCATGACCCCCTTACAGCTCAGTTATAACAGTATCATTGATAACAATCAGTTTCAGCTAGTTCTTTTAACTTTTAGTCTTACCTGCTTGGGTGGACCACTTCGGGGGCCGATTTTGATTTTGTGTTTCCACCTTTTTTTTAAGTATTTTTTTTTCGTATTGAGCTTTAGATAAAAAAGGATTTGAAAAATGTTTATGTTGTTCTGAGTTCAAGAGAAAAGTTCTGAAAAATGTTTTTGTTGTTCTGAGTTCAAGAGAAAAGTTCTGAAATAAGAGCCGCCGCTGTTCACTTGTTCAAAGTAGTTAAAATACCTTTGTATAAAATATGTCAATAAGAACTCATTGAATTCTTTGTTTTCTCCTGTCTGCTTAATTCATAACCTGCTCTCTGGGTTAAATATTATTTTTTTGGAGATGAAGTTTAGAAATGTTCATCTTCATGGAAACTTCGGGTACAAAGGACATCACATTAGCTTACTGCATCTTTGTCAATCCCTGTAAACTTGCGTCTTTTTTTCTTCGATCGTCTTTTTCAACAGTATAGATCCTCTGGTTTATTTGTTCTACTATAGTGATGATTTTCTTCTCCTCAACAAGTATGTGTTGGTTCATAGCTAATAACTCGGTCTTGATTCCCGATTTCATGGCATCTATCTTGTCATTGATTGTTTCCTAGCCCTGAGTTCAACTGTCCTCGCATAGAACAAATATTTTCAAGTACAGCTCCCATCTTTTGTTTCATAGCTCCTATATCTGGTTCGACTTTAAAATGATGTGTGTCCGATCTGCTTCTTCCTCTATCATGTCCTCGTGCTGGTAAGGTTCACAGACCTGGATCACGGAGCTGTCGCCTCAGTTCCTTCACAAGGAGTTGGTCTAGCATTTTCGTGGTAGCCATTAAAGATTCCACTTATTACAGCAGTTGTAACGAATCTCACTATCCAGGCACTAAACAGCACCACACGACATCACCAACTTAAAGAACTTGACAACTCAGGGCTACAAAATAATGTAACAGTTTAATGTTCAATAAATAACAACCAATACTATACAACTGTCAACAATGTAACACAGACTGTACAAAAGCTCCACACAGTCTTTGTAACCTTGTTTTAATTAATTTTCTAAAGTGGAAGATAATGCACAAGTTTCATTTTTTTTTGTTTCTAGCCAGCGACCAGGATTTGCTCAAGCGACTTCGCAATGAATTCTCTGTTATAGTCTTAGTATTTGACAAGCTGAAGAGTACATTTAGTAAGTCAAAGAAAAGTTAATGAATTTAATTCCATAAGAAGTATAATGAAAGTATGATGATAGTATGTATTTATTTTTTTTTAAGTCATTAATGTGGGTTCAAAGATGTCACTGGACTATATATTTTTAAGTGATGGTACAGTCTTATTCTTATGTCTATTCTCTCATCTATTGTAGGTCCTCCATCTTACAGTGTATGGACAACTTTGTTGGCTAATGTACACGATACATTACTCGAGATTTCCAGACTTTCAAGCATTTTATTAGGTACGTTTACTTTTTAGTAGTACTTATAGTCTGTGCTAATCATGTATAAAAGTAAAAATGTCCGAAATACAACGAGAAAGCAAGTCAAATGTCGAATTACAATGATCCAATTGCATCCTAAAGCTTCATTGTTGCCTAATCCAAATCTATAAAGAAAAATGCTCGTCAATTTTGGTTGTACACCCACTTTAAGAGAAGAAAAACTATCAATTCAAATCTCTGCTGCCTTTCAGCTACATCCAATTATTAGAAAAGTTTTTGGAGTCATTTCTGAGAGGAGCCTGCAATCCTTAGGCAGATTGCAGTAGCAGCACTTAGTGATACACCTTGACAGACCCTACAACGCCGCTGTTTAGAAACTGTATTGGCACTTGACTTTCCTTAGGGAGACATTTTGTTTGGCTAAAATCTAAATTTTAAAAGTTAAACTAAAACTAATATGAAATAGTTAAAGTTTGTCATCAATTTAAAAATACAAGATATGAAACTATATGCGTCTATGCGAAAACTTTTACAATACCTGAAGGCAAATAAATTAATTGATTAATTAATATGTTAATATTTGAGGACTACTTCATAGAACAACAAATTGCTATATGAAACATTATACCCGTAGCAAGAGATAATAAATCATCAAAAATAAATTCAAGTTTGTTTGGTTATTGCAGTAATAATTTATATTAATTGTTCTGTTATCAATAAAAAAAATAAATAAGTTTCTGTAACATAGTGTGTAGCTTTAAATTACTTTTTTACTCAACAACTCAATACAATTATAAATTAGTTTTTAAACATTTTGATGAATTTGCAAAAATGCTATACAAGTAGGGGGTGTACCAAAGACCCGATAACATGACGATGGGTCTACGAGACACAAATGTTTGGGAACCAATAAATCAACAGCTAAAACATGACGATGGGTCTACGAGACAAAAATGTTTGGGAACCAATAAATCAACAGCTAAAACATGACGATGGGTCTACGAGACACAAATGTTTGGGAACCAATAAATCAGCAGCTAGGTCTATATAGATCTAAAAGTATTAGGATAACCAACTCTGGAAAAAAAATAGTATTCCAAACCCTCTCTGACCATAAAGTAAATAGACTGTGTCCAACTGATTTTAACAACAAGGTCAGCTAGACAAACACATGTAGGCCTAGTGTACTGTACGTGTGTAGTCGATGATACTACAAGACTACCCTGGATTTTTTTTCATTACACGTTATGCAAAGTGTTTGGTTTATGTGGAGTGGTCAGAAAAGAAAATAATGTTCGTAGATCTATCTTTACACTAAAATAGTTACACACCCTTCCTGGCCAGAAAGTAAACAGACTGATTTGAACAACCTGACCAGATAGACGTACACTATACGTGTAGGCCTATATAGTGAACTGAGACCATAATGACAAGTCCACCCGTTTATTTTTTTCGTTGCGCGTTTAACGGTTAAAAAATAATGTTAGTTGTATTGTTAGTAGTCAGACAAGAAAATAGCACGTCGGCATGGTTAGTCAAGCATGTACTTAACATTATAATTTAGTTATACAGGTCAAATATTTTTCTAACTCTAATGATTACGTTTCTATTTCTTTAGTTACTAGATCTAAATTTGAAATTCTGAATCTACATTATCAAATGAAATTTCAAACTTTGCCGGTATAAGTAAGATTTTCTGTTATATAATAAGTTAATATATTTTTTTTTAAAAGTACCATTCTTTTCTAAAGATTTTAATTCCAGGCAAAATTACAATGACACATATTTATTACGACATCCTTTTGTTATTTTATTTTATGGTGCGTTAACGTTATTTTACGAAAAATATATTCTTTATTTTTATTTGTTATAGTTTACTTAATTTTCTTTAACTTAGTTCACTTAAATTTTAAAATTCATGATGAACTAATACTTTAACTACTTTATTTTAGTTGAAAACTAGTTTTAGTTTAACTTTAAAAAGTTACTTTAGTTTTCAATTTACATTTTTTTTTTCATTTCGTAGTATTATAGCATTAACGAGGGATACCCCGTCAAAATAGGCGAACAAAATAGCGCCGACAAAATGGCGCAGAAAATAAATATTTTAGTCATTCTGAAAAAATACTTTAGATATCGTAAAATATGAATAGAGCCAATATTTTTTTTTGTTTCAATGTTATAATAATTTTTCAGTCATTTTGCAGGAAACACTTTAGATATCTTAAAACATAAATAAGCAAATATCATAATAAGGTAAAACGAATAATTTCAAAATATAGCATTTATTTACATTATAAAAGTGTAATTCGACAACACACAAAGATACTTGTCAAATTTACACACACACACACACTGGCCTGGCAATATAGCTTCAAGTCGTCTGTTAAGTTGGAGGCACTTTGTCTTGCATGATACTTTACTTCGTTCTCTAGCATTGTACCTAAGAATCTTGTTCTCAGTGTTCTCCTGTTCTCTGAGGAAGTTAGGATGATGACCGTCAATAGACAATTGAAATGCATAGTGCCATCCATCCGCTGAATTCTTTGTTCGCGGTACTCTTATACACTTCATATATAAGTCCGCGCTATTTTGTCTTGCGCTATTTTGTCGAGAAATTTCGCGCTGTTTTGTCGGCGCTATTTTGTCCGCGCTATTTTGTTCGCCTATTTTGGCGGGTAACTTTTGCAGGGTGCCTGAGATGTAAATAAGTTTTTTTGTTTTTTTTTCGATTTGCATACAGGATTTTGTTTTTCATTGCGTTGTATTATATCATTAATGAGAGATCAGTGGTACTCCTATGGTGTGTGTTACTAACATGGATAGAGACGGGCTTACTTGCAAAATTTCGAAAGTCTCTAAGGTGTTCTTGGAGTCGTGTTTTTAAGGTCCTGCCTATGTTTCCAATATAGACCATTTGACACCTTAAGCATATTATAGCATATATGACTCCTTTACTATTACAGTTAAATTTGTCACTGATCTTGATGGTCATTTTAGGACAGGTGATGGTGGGAGTGGCGAGCGTGTGTTTGCAGGTCTGACAGTTACGTCGCTTACATGGCCAAGTACCAGGTTCACTTAAAATGTTGTGGAGTTTGGTGTGCACTAATATGTTTTGTACGATAATGAATCATTTTTAAACAGATAAAAGGGTCGACTTCGAGTTTCCCCTTTATGGCCAATGAGTTGAGAATTTGTTTCTTATTTATATACATATACCTTAAAATTTTAAAGAAAGTAAATTATTATCGTTTACAAAATAAAATTTGTCTATATATCTATCTATCTAACTATCTCTATCTATCTATCTATCTATCTATCTATCTATCTATCTATCTATCTATCTATCTATCTATTAATCTATCGTAATATATACATAGTGATATTAATTAAAGTACTTCTAAAGTCAAACCTGAGAGTAGACTCTATCTGTGTATGTTTCAAGAGTCTTACGACACAATATAATCTGAAAATACTTTTAATATTATGACAAATTGAGAAGAAGAGAATTATATACACCACTTTCATTCGCAAAATAGCATAGCATAGAGGCGCAATAGTGCGGATTTGGATACACCATTTTCCAGTCACACTATGCTGCGCTATAGGATCTTCCCTTTTTACTTGTTGCTTGCTTGTTGCGTGCTTGTGCATTGGGTTTTGAACTTGTTAACTTTGAGAATTGTATATATAGATTGTTATGTATGTAACTCTTTTCCAGGATGTAAGGTAAGTCACCCCAAATCTAGGACAAATCGATCATTTCTGTCTTAGAAAAGTAATGATCTTTGGTTTTCAAAGTTTAGAAACAATACTGTATATAGATTTATATAGATGTGGATCTAACTTACTTTTTATAAAAGGGGTCCTTTTTTAGATAGTTTCTATCGCTTCGTTTATTAACTTCGTTTACATTAGGTCATGTGTAAGCTACTTAATAATTACAGATGTCTATTCTTATACAAAAAAAAGAATTAAACTAATAAAAGATGGGAATAACATTTTTTATTGATTTCGTTTTTTTACGCAATGTATAAGTATGGGAGACGAACGTATGCCAAAGGCGTAACAGAGGTGCCCGGGGAAACGCTTTAAAGACCAGCTTAGGCGTCATCTTTCCTTTGCTGACATAGAATAGAGCACCTGGTTGTATGCGGCGTCGGAACGAAACAGCTGGAGGTCACTCACGAAGGCCGCGGAATACACATTTGAGACAAAAAGAAAATCTGCTGCCGAGGACAAACGCAGACGACGAAAAGAAAATCTAAATCGACCACCTGCGGACAATGGTTATGCTTGCCATGGGTGTGGCAAAATATGTAGGTCACAGCTGGGGCTGCGCAGCCACGGGAAATACTGTATTCATCACTAATCTTCGGACTCGAAGACAAGATTTATATATAAGTACATTTATAAGAAGCACATAACAAAAATACTCAGAGCTAGTAAAATATACATATTTATTTATACTAAATGAACAGCAACTTCAAAGCAGAGGCATCTTATTAGAATGTAAGCTTGCTTATTGAGAAAAAATATGTTTGCTACTTTGTATTAATCTACTAAATTATGTCTCCTACAATAGCTTGACAGAATATGTTTGAATTTTTTATACACCTTTTTTAAAGAACCTAAAAATTTCTAATCAACAAAGTTAAATCCCGCTCGGTGAGACATCAAATTCTACTGTGTCTCATCATGTTATTTTGTTAGCATTACAAGATCCGCGAGAACTGTACCTGTTCTCTATATCACTTGGTAAAAAAGCCTTAAAGTTGCTGTTTTTTAGTATAGCTACCTATTCTAAGTCTAGTAAGCCAATTTTAATTTTTATTTACTTTGAAAAATTATAACGGTCAAACTAAAGTTATCCCCATGTTTCTATGGCGAGAGTAATTCTTTTCTCAATGCTATACAAAATACATAAAATTCATTTTAAAAAAATCATTAGAGCCATTTTTGAGATTAGTGTCCAGGCCGGTTCCAGAAGGTTCCACATTACATGAAGTTCTAACTTGAATAGAGGTATTGTAAAAAGAGATATGAAGAAAATAAAATAAAAATGCACATAAATTAAAGTCTTAATAATCTTCTCTAAATGGAGGGAATGTTGAGAACAGCATTTAATTAGATACTGTTCTTAGAAAAGGAAAACCTTTAATTAAATTCTATTCATGTTCACCATTGTAAATGTAAATTCAGCCTCTTGTGTATTTCACAGATCGCTTTCGAAGTGTTAACCAGATTCCAGAGACTGTTAAGTACAAACGTCACGTTGGTTTAGGAGGTGATCCTTGTTATTGGGACCCATTCTCTTTTCGCAGACGTTGTGACCATCTCCTATAGGATTAATTTCCCCCTGAAGATGACTAACCAGGCGTAGCCAGACATAACTAAGAAACTTTCAAGTTCTAAAATTATATTACCAAAATACATTTTTGTGACAAATAAAATGAACATAAGTTGATACAGAAATATAATTTAAAATACTTAAAAAAAAAATAAAGATTGTGATTGGCTTAGTTGTACCGATTCGTTTGGATTAGTCATGTGAATAAATGTGTAATAGATCTAGACTTACAATAAAAAATATTTGCGATTACATTTACTTTCACAGATTGTGTTTCCTTAGGACATTGTAAGCTTTCAGCTTTCTCAATACGCTATGATCCTTTCACTTACCTGGACCAGTTGAGAAATAGATGGGTAGAAGGAAGTAGTTATCTGAGTGATTGCTTTGTGGTTTCATAGAAAAAATAAAATAAAACTCAGTACTTAAACCTCCCTAAACTGATACTCTATCACTGTGCTAGCAAAGTGCTAATGAAAAGAGAATTTTTAAAATCTTTTGTTAGCTTCAAACTTAAAAGTGGCGACCAAATAAGGGAACTAATTCAACATATACCAGCACAATTTTTTCCTTCTTTAAGATAACAAACAAATTAACTAATTACTGTCGGTGCGTAGGTTTTGGTATTCTAGTACGATTTTTTTAAGCACATTCTTTGTTGCATTGCTTTTTAGCTTATGGATTTTTTTATTATTATTCTATTGTACATTTAATCGATGTTTATATAACCCTCTTTATAGTTAGTATCTGACTGGCATTGTTTCTCTGCCCTAGTGTAAGGACGCCCAGTAGTCGATTCTATTTCACAGATGAAAATAACATGAAAATTTGTATCAGTAGAATTTTGTTTTCTTGTAAAAAACAATAATGGTATCATTTTTTCTAGAACTGTTTTAATTTGCTTTTCCTTGTTAATTAGAACTAGTCGACCGGCGGCATAGCATACGCCGCTCTTTTCCAGGGCAGGCATTAGGCACTGCAACATATGCGACCGCAGTGGGTCCCGCACTTTCTTTGGACCCGTGTTAAATTTTAGGTGTATAAATTATTAAATTAAACCATTTTATAACATATAACAGATTTCCCGCGGCCTCTTGATTTACAGGAGCCCCGGGAAATCTCCTGAAATATTAAATATAGCCCTACGAAAAAGTCCTGGAAATCTCCGGAAATTATCACAATCTTTTGTAAAGTAAAAGTAAAGTAAAAAAAATATCCGGAAATATATAGATAAAATTTGAAAATGGAAGTGAAATTATTATTTTAACGTAATTTGTGATATTAATTAAAGTACTTCTAAAGTCAAACCTTAGAGTAGACTCTATCTGTGTATTGTCGTTCTAGTTTCAAGAATCTTACGACACAATATAATCTGGAAATACTTTTAATATTATGACAAATTAAGAAGAAGAGAATTATATACACCATTTTCATTCACAAAATGCTCCTCTATGCTATGCTATTTTGTGAATTTATCAAAATTTAAGTCATTATTAGTTATAAGTATTGCAAAAAATTTAACCACCCACACAATTTTGTTTGAGAAACACGTACAAGCATTAAATGATAAACCACATTCCTTATGAACTCTTATGAAACCCAACATCAACAATTTGACAAGTGACGTAGCCTAGTAGGTAGCATAAGATGCCACAATACCACATTTAAGATGCCACAATACCACATTTAAGATGCCACAATACCACATTTAAGATGCCTTAATACCACATTTAAGATGCCACAATACCACATTTAAGATGCCACAATACCACATTTAAGATGCC
>JADKLZ010000166.1:22843682-22857557 GCA_021533235.1 Biomphalaria straminea
TACTACGTCACAAACCAGTCTTTTGGCCTGAGGTCACGGAGGTCACGTCACTACTCGGATAGCCAAGATGGCTGATTAAACTTGTTTACCTGAAAGTATGTCAAGTTCTTATGTCATCTTTATTTAACAGTCAATCTTAACAGTACGTATGTATGTATGTGCCGAATAGAAATCAAAACCGCTAGACCAATCTTGATAAAACTTGGGCAGAAAAGTTCCTTGGGTACTAACTTAGACCGTAGTGTATATATTTTAGCTCTAAAACAAACTTAAGGCCCTCAACAAAAAAAAGTTAACCAACTCTAGGAAGACATTATAACTTCATAGATCTACATCTAATTTTAAGAACTACACTTTGCACTTATTATTTTCTTTAATTGTTTCTAATGCCTTATATCAGTGACTACATCAGCAATACGCAAGTTAAGACCCGCGCGCAGCGGGTAATATCTGTCTAGTTTTATATACAACCAATAAAATTATATTTTCTTAATTACAATTTTTTTAAGTGTTTGATTGGTTTGAAATAAATTATTTATTTGATACGTCCAAGATCGCCTTCTATGAAGAAATAGACATTCTCTTCCATTATATAGTTCATTCGCCTACATACACACACACTTGATCATATAGCTAAATAAATCTATGCAATTATTTTTTAAGAGAATAAAACATCAAGATTCCTTTAATAGGAATCACTTTTTTTTTATCACAGTGGACTTTGATCATTAACTTTAACAAAATAATTAGCTATCAGTTAAAATTATTGAAGATCCGTCATACATTGAAAAGACTCAAGATCAAAGCAACAGAAATAGAGACAGGGAAGAGAAATGAAGAAAGAGATGTGTGATGGTGATATAATGGTACGTAAAGAAAAAAACAAGAAAATGGAATTTAAAAATTTAAAAAGGTTTTAAGATGAAAACACAAAACTATGTCAAGGATTTAACTAAATAGTAAACAGAACTTGCTTTTGATCACACTGCTTTTTTTTTTGTTATCACTCTGGAATTAAAAGGCACTCTCACCAAATAACTCTATTATCTTTTTGTACCCTCACCGTTTACACAAAAATAATATAGTTATACCAGCATTTCAGTTTATTTTTTATATTTCTACTAGCATACATTCGTATTTAGTTCGTGTCGGCTTTATATGACAAATAAAAAAAAGGTCTTTTTAATACAATGTCTACAAAAGCAAGAGAAGCATATTGAAAGTTCCACCCAAAACAGTTTCACTAGTCCTTCAAAAATGGAATGAAATTTAGTTGGCTTTTAATGGAGAGTAAAAAAAAATCTTTTTGTTAAATTTAACTGCTGCAGTTTTGATCATGGCAATTGCTTCGTTGTTTTAAACGTAGATTGAATTTCCATAATTTTTCGTCTACCGCAAGTCGGAGAATTAAGGATAAGTGTGAATATACGAGTTAGGGTTCCTACGAGTAAGAACATTGATAAATAACAATCCTAAACTTAGCAAATACTTACATTTGGTAAACTCTGTTTTAATTCTACCTAAATTCCAGGTTTAATTTACAATCATTTAATAAGTAAAATTTTCCTTCAGTATCATCTGGATGTGGTAAGTTGGAACTGATTCCACCATTTGATGTGCAGTGACTGCTGTCTTTGTTGTACAGAAACCCTTAGCACATGATACCAAATCTAATTCGTTAGAAATTATTAGAATAAAAACCATACATCAACATCATAATGACAACCATTTAAAACCAACATTTGAAAAAATAAAAGTCAAAACATCTTTAACATATAGAAAGTCAGTTCGGTGAATGGACAATCTTTAAATCTTTATTATGACGCGAGGTGTGATTTTAAATAATTTCATTAGGTATTTTATTAGTTTTGTCCCCTGTTAGGTCTTAAGATTGTAACAGCTATAGACCAACATACATCTTGGGTAGGAGGAAATGACAGTCGGATGATATGCAACATTGCAAGAGAGAATTACTTTAATTTCAAATAAATATAAGATTTAGTGGATAATATGTTGAAAATGGCAAGAATATCAGCAAACGGGAAGGTTTTTTGAACGAAGTAATTTATATAGATCAAGAAGAACATTAAAGAATAGTATGTGTGCTTATTGTTTCTCTTACTTATCTTGATATTTGCCATGTCCAGTTTTGCTTTCTGTTGCTTTTTCTACTACTGTAGCTGTAGGCTAGTGAAGGTTTTTAGCGGACGTAGTGCGTTTATAGCCGTCTAGAGAGATTCTAAGCTCTCGCACCCCGGGCATGCTACCCTTCCTCATAGTGGCGCCCGGGTGGAAACGATCGTTGGAGGAAACGATTAGGCTAAAGGGTAGCAAAACATGACTCCCGTCGGGGTGCGAGAGTATCCTCATTGCACAGCACGGATTTGTAAAAAAGCTCCCAGAACCTTGCCTCAATCCAGACGCTGTTTCTCAAGGGGCAGTTACATAAATGGCATGTTCCGCACGGTTAGCTTGGTATAGAAAATGAAAATGGCGGGGGTCTTAGTGTACGCGGCCTCTTACCGCGAGTCTGACCCACCCGCCAGACAGAACAGTGTACACTGTTCTCATTCAGACCGATGAGGGGAGCTGTTGTTCACTTTTGCTGGCCTAGAGTTTCAAGAGCCGAAGGCTCAACTCTACCTGACAGTTTCAAGAAGAAGAAGAAGAAACTCTTGCACATTGAGATACTCAGTGAGACTTGAGCGGTCTTTGTAGCTGAAGGTCCATTGGTCAGTGAGACGCGAGCTGTCTCTGAAAAAAACTCAATTGGTCAGTGAGACGTGATCTGTGTTTGTAGATGAAGGTCCATTGGTACGTGAGACGTGATCTGTGTCTCTAGCTGAAGGTCCATTTGTCCGTTAGCGGAATACGTGACGTGTCTCTTTGCTTCAAATGATGTGTAATGTTACAGCAAAAACAACTGTATAAATGAGTCGCATATAAGCTAAATACATAAGTTACCTGTGCTCACTCTCCATAGTACATTCAACGAGTTACTCACAATACCATCCAACATGAAGTCGATAGGGACCGCAGTACTGAAGATACTTTTTCACAAGATTAGTAAATGGGGCGAAAAGTACTGCACCCCACTGACTCATTAGCTGACAAACAGCTAACAGAAATACAACCACAAATATTACGTATTAAGTTTTTAGTAATGTAAAAAATGTTAATAAAATATTTAAAGTATATTAACATTAATATAATTACTTTTTTTTATGTGTTATATTTGTAAAATTAATTCAGAAAAGAAAGTAAAACACTTTTCCTACTCAGATAAAAGCATAAGAATTCATGGCGAGTGTCAGAGCACGACCTTACATAACTGTAAATCTATTGAATGTCTTTTAACTTTATACTGATAGTTAACAGGACAGTTCAAACAATAAGATCAATCAAACAAAGCTTGATTTCAACAAGTCAAACAGGCAACATGAGCATTGTTAGCTTCTTTATGGAAGAACAAAAGTCTGAGCCATATACAGTGGTATATGTGGTATGAATATTACTATTTGTCTGAATTCTTCAACACTCTACACATTTTTTCCGCTTCCCATCGGATAAAGCTGAAATGTTGCACAATTATTCATTGTCGGTGACAGCACATGAATCAATTAAAAACTACATTTAACGAATTCCATTAGCGCAGTGCTGAGGCGTCAGCTTTAAATCCCCTCAACAGAGTTTTGAGTTTTGCGTGCTCTGACGTTTAAAAAAAAACGCTTAGATATGCAACCAAAGCAAACTACAGTCAACAAGGGGGGGTGAGTTTTAAAAACTCCCTCCAGATAGGTTTGACGCTAACCCCCCTCTTCGATAAAACAGCAAAATCGAAGTCACCAATTTACAAGAGTGTAGCCATTGGGGAAGGGGAGAGAGAAGCAATGTTTAAAAAAAAGCACTAAACTCAAACTCAAAAGAAAACAAGATTACAAAGAGAGTTTGTGTGATACACAAACTCAGAGGCCGCCCCCTTAGGAGTCGGATCCCTATCAGATCCGCTTTGATCTCTCAACGGTGTAAGCCTCTGAGTTTGTGTATCACACAAACTCTCTTTGTCGCTGCTAAAAGTTCATTTAAAAAAAATTATATCAAAGATAAACGACAGAAATATACATCTTCCGTGCTTTGATCTCTCAACGGGGGCCGCCTCTGAGTTTGTGTATCACACAAACTCTCTTTGTCGCTGCTAAAAGTTCATTTTAAAAAAATTATATCAAAGATAAACGACAGAAATATACATCTTCCGTGCTTTGATCTCTCAACGTTAGCCCTGTAAAGCCGATGTTCAAGGCAACTGCCACACCTCTTTTATGAGTTAATTACTTCTGCGTTTATTGCTCTAATATAATGTGATGTATTGCTATATATTAGATTTTTAATTGTCTTAAATTAGGTTTTATTTATATTGCATACTAATTAGGTTTTTTCTCTTTAAATACTGCTTGCATAAAATATTTTTAAAAATTAGATTTTGAGCTTTTAGAAAAAAAAAGTAGCCGTTGCATCAGAACTTTGAATGATCTATATTATCGTGATGTCAGATTTTCATTATCTCTTCTACTTTCTGAGCACTAAACGGGACGGACGGACAGACAGACAGACAGACAGACAGACGGACAGACAGGCCACACAAAACTAATAGCGTCTTTTCCCCTTTCGGGGGCCGCTAAAAAACACCAATAAAAATATATAAAAAAAACACGTCTAGACATTCTATAAAAGCAGCCAAGATGGGGTTTGAGGTATAAAATAGGTTTGAAGTTTAACCCCGTCCCCCACATACAATAAAAACTTAGGGATAACTAGTCACCAAATTTCATAATCGTAGCTAATGGGGTCTAGATGTTACAATTCCTATTGAAAAGAGAACAAATTTACTGAGTTTAGCCAAGACCGGTTCGAGGTTAAAACCTCTACCATTAAAAGTAAAGGAAAACCACAGTCAACAAATTCAATAAAGGTAGCCAATGAAGGTTTTGAGGTTAAAGTCCACCTTCCAATAAAAAGAAAAACAAAGCTACAATCACATAATTTCATGAGCGTAGCTAAAAGAGGTTTGTTGTTAACTTATCGCCATTCAATAAAAAAAAATCTATGGCGAAATTGTAGTTACAAATTTCTACTAGTTGCTGGGCTCCATTAATAAAGTGCAATGAATTGATATTTGACGTACAATTAAAAAATAAAAAAGAATATGGGTGAAAAGGAAAAGTTCCCCCTCCTCCTTTTCCAATGAAATAAGAAATAGATAAATAGATAGATATAAAGAAAGTATACTCATTATAAATGGGTTAGCATTCCCTAACGTATTTATGTGCATGTATAAACTATCTAAATATCCACTAAATATGTCTGATTATATGCCATACACAACAGAAGAAGAAAGAAGGGTGAAAATGCAACGGCGCCTGGTGATTACATATGCCCAACCGTGTGGATAGTCTAAGAGCTGAGCCGAAGTCTCTTCGAGCTCTAAGTTTGAAAAAAACCTGTCTGAATCCGTCCGAGAACAAAAACAAACAGTAAAAAAAACAAAACCTGCGGACCTTACAGATCTGTCTTTGAGCGACCCGAGTCAATGTCTATAGGGCATTGCTGTTTCCAATACCACTGGGTGGTACCGGGGGCCTCCACCATTTACCTTCGTTGTACCAAGCTAACTGTGCAGGATCCGCCATTGATGAGACGGTCCCTTGAGGAACAGCGCATGGATTCCTGACTGTGCTGTGGAAGCTTTCGTGCTACTCCGCGCCGTGCAAGAGGTGGACTCTCGTTCACCCATGGGCACTCCCACGGCAGTCCTCTTTGTTACCACTTCCTCTAGTGAGCCGTTTCCACGGAAGCGCCACGTTGAGGCAGGGTAACGTGCTCCCGCATATGCCCAACCTGCGATCGCAGCTGTATCAAGGATCGGCCTCTTTAGTCACACAGAGCTTGCAAGGGGAAAAGATCGTCTCTCGAGACGTAAAATGCCACAGATGTGTGATTATTGTTGGACAATGTGCATGTTTGATGACATTTTCTGCTCTTCTAAAGCCTGGCCCCTTTTCGTGTCTATCTCCTGAATACTGTACATGGCTTACTGTACATGTCCATCTCAATAATTAAAGGAGCACAATAACAAATAACGAATATTGTGTTAATGGCTATCGACAAAGTGAATCCATGTTTAGACAAGAGACGCACGAGAGATCAAGTTGCCGGAGGAACAGCTGGAACGTCAGGACTGAAGAAATTGTTTAAAAAGTTAATCAATATTTGAAATGGTCGTTTTCTTTTTATAGTTGTGTCGTGACATGATCACCTGGTGACAAGATGACCTGGTGGCAAGATGACCCTGTGGCCTAGTGATGTAGCATTGAGCTTCTTGATAACTTACAATTCGGCTAAGACATTTAATTCAATACTTCATTACAAATTTTACTTCATCAGCCTTTGATGGCATGTTTACAAACTCTTTTACTGGACATTTGCAAGTAAAGTTCCCCTTTCAGACCTTGTGGTCTATAGGGCAGATAATGTAAAGGTCATCTGATTCTGTGGCCTACGGCTAACGAGGGTGTAATGTGGCCAGCACAACGACCTACCGCCTTTACTTTTACCCAACTAATGTCAGGTACCCATTAGAGCTGGGTGGACTCTGAGCCGCCCAAGGATCCCGGAATAAAAATCCCAGTTTTCACCGGGATTCGAACCCGGGACCCCCGGTTCAGAAGCCAATCGCTTTACCACTCATCCACCGCGCCTGACGCAAGTAATGGAGACCAATCCATACATAGGATGTTTTGTATATTCAGTGTACAGAATAGGAAATTATTTATAAACGTTATAGTTTTAAAATTATTTAATAATTTTTCCCAAATTTTTTAACTTTGTAAAAAAAAACAAGATTACAAAGAGAGTTTGTGTGATACACAAACTCAGAGGCGGCCCCCGTAGGAGTCGGATCCCTATCAGATCCGCTTTGATCTCTCAACGAAGGCAGACTCTCTTTGTCGCTGCTAAAAGTTCATTTAAAAAAAGTATATCAAAGATAAAAGACAGAAATATACATCTTCCGTGCTTTGATCTCTCAACGTGTATCACACAAACTCTCTTTGTCGCTGCTAATTGTTCATTTAAAAAAAAGTATATCAAAGATAAACGACAGAAATATACATCTTCCGTGCTTTGATCTCTCAACGGGGGCCGCCTGTGAGTTTGTATATCACACAAACTCTATTTGTCGCTGCTAAAAGTTCTAAAGTCTGAACAAAATAAAACGTGAAATATGATGCTATATATTAGATTTTTAATTGTTTTAAATTAGGTTTTATTTATATTGCATACTAATTAGGTTTTTTCTCTTTAAATACTGCTTGCATAAAATATTTTTAAAAATTAGATTTTGAGCTTTTAGAAAAAAAAAAGTAGCCGTTGCATCAAAACTTTGAATGATCTATATTATCGTGATGTCAGATTTTCATTATCTCTTCTACTTTCTGAGCACTAAACGGGACGGACAGACAGACAGACAGACAGACAGACGGACAGACAGGCCACACAAAACTAATAGCGTCTTTTCCCCTTTCGGGGGCCGCTAAAAATTGTAAAGAAATGGCAGGTAACCTCAAGTAAGAATATTTTTACTAAAACGTTTAACATATCTAGCATCTAGCTCATATCTTACAACCACGTCCATAATAGGAAACTATTGAATGTCTGTTCTGGGGTGTTTGTGTCTAAGAGATGTGATTGCTATATAAGATTTACACATTGTACTCACATAATATTGTTTTTGCACAACAATGCGATAAGGTAAAAACATATAAACAAGTCTTATTTTCTTCCTAATTATTTGCACATTTTAAAAAGTCTATATTAAACCATTAAACCACTCTATCTGACTATATGTCTGGTAAAAAGCTTGTACACCCTATTTCTCCCTTACCCTTTGTCGGATCAAGTTGAAACTTGATTGGCAAAGACAAGACATGAATCGAAAAAAAAGATAATCAATTTATCATTGGTGATTAATTATTTTGTTTGATACCAACAAAGAAAATAGATCCTTTGGTTTTAACAGATATGGCTAAATATGTAGGCTTTCATCTCCTTAGATAATTTAACACCTTTTCCCACATCTTTCTTCGGACAAACTTGAGACTTTAATATGAAAAATTCCTGCTACCATACACATTAACATACACATGTACATGAAGCTCCTCCATCCACGAACATATTGTGTATAATTCAGTTTCACTCCTCGCTATTTTCTCAGTCATATGGACTTCAATTTACAACTACAACTCTTCATCCTCCATTATTTAACTGCCCATCTCAAAAGAACGAGGGGGCGAATATATCCACATATCTACTGGCAACCAAGCGCCCTTTCGGTGTCCCTACCAGCCCGATTCGGTACCAGCCCATCTTTGCCGGTTGCCCATATTGCCAATCTGTGTGCAGAGAAGAAAGTGTCTGAACAATATGTTGTATCATGCGCCGGATACTAGGATATATGTGAGCCAAACGTTTTCCAAGACGTGCACATTTTAGGGATAATATATTATTTATGATTTTAATATCTCTCTGTGAAATATTTTTCAATGTTTAGATACTAAGAAGATATTAATTGTATGTAATTAATTATGTATTCGTTGAGAGAAACAATCGCTCAATGAGTTGTATAAAAGGTGAATGGTCTTTTGAAAAGAAGTATGTTTTTTCAACGCTTTTGTATGTGTGTTTCTTCAATTTGATTCCAAACAAGATTTCAAAGCTATAGTTAGTGTGGTGAGAACGTTGTCTAGGATTCAACTACGTACATTGGTATAGTTTCTAAAACGGATTTGTTCCATTCGCAGGCTTGAAACGAAATGTTTGAAAACTTGCAAGAATTTTCAATGTTTTTGTTTTTAATAGAATTGCTAACATGACTCACCTTAGATGTTCCACTTTTGAACTAACACCTTGATGAATTGATTTCATGTCTAAACTCTTAATTAAAACGCGTTCGAAATAGTTTGTCTAACTTAGAAAGATATATAAAGTGAACTCATTAACGCTAGTGAAAGCCAGAATTAGTTTCTGTATGTGATAATTCATTAATGTTATTTTTTATTGTTTTATTTTAAACACATTACATTACACTCGGATTTGTTTTTTTCTAGTGTTTTTTTTTCTTTTGTAGAGGGAACTTTTTAAAAAAAAAAACTGTTTGTGCTACCAAAATCTAAACTTCGACAATTCATTTTTTGTTTGTTTCATCACAGTCTGTCATGCTGTCCAAGGTTTCTATTGTGCTGTTCCTTATAACAGTTACTGTCCAGGTATGGCATCCCCTTACTGATAAATTGTCATCTTTTAAAGTAATGTCTGTATTATATAAGATAAGATAAGACGGTATGTTGACTTTTTGTAAGGTTACTGCACAGGTATACTGACTTTTGTAAGGTTACTGTACATCTATGTTTGCATGTTGTAAGGATACAGCACAAATAGAAATATAAAGTAAATATATGTTTTAGGAGCAAAAGTAATTCCGGTAAGATAACTTATAGGAGTCTAAGTACTTCAGTAAATGTAGGTTTTAGGGCCCTAAATAGAACTAATAATGACAGAGTTAAGTGTGATTCATTTCACTGAAAGTCCAATGTAATTCATCAAATAATTTCTGGACATTCAAGAATAGATTGAGCCTATGTAACATTTTACAGCTTTATGCCGAAACATAGCATTCTTTTCTACTTTAACAACCCAATCTCTAAGAGGACATTTAAAACGACATTCAATGAATACCAGATACAAAGATTATCATAAGGAATAAGAGATCATTTGACATATTTATTAAAACTTTTAAACTGATGGATGCGCGCTAGAACACATATAACTATTCATATTTTTAAATAAATGATTTTATTAAAAAGTTATTTACATATACACGTATATGTATAAATATTTAAATATTATAGTCGGATATTACTTTCGGCCTGCGGGCCTTCATTGTGTATCATGCAATTTTAAATCCTATACTCTTAAGCGAGCAATTCTTGTATATATATATATTTATTTATAAATTTTATTTCGAAAACGGCTCTAACGATTTTCTTTAAAATTTCAAGGTATGTGCGTATTAGTGAAAAAAAAAATCTCAACTCATTGGCCACATTGGGAAAACTCGAGTTCGACCGTTATTTCGATATGAAAATGTCTCAATTTAATTTTGGTCGGAATAATTTATGAATGAAATGGAAAATTTATGAATGAAAGTTTTTCCATGACGTAAACGGGAAGAAATGCTTACGTCACTTGGCTTACCATAGAACAATGCAAACAAGAACGAGTTTTAAAGTATCAATGGACCTAATTAAAGATTTGCGCACCATCTTATTGAAGATTGATTTATTATAGAACTATGGAAGGAAAGTAATGAAATTAAATGTACCGATGTATGATTAGTTATTGCGTTTTAAGTGCTTAATAAATTGTTTACACTTTAATTGCGTAGAGCGGTGTAGATTGCTCAATCTTCGGATTTGATGTCAAGCCTTATTATAATTATAATTTTGCTGGTAAAATTATGACCATGTGTTCATGCTTCAGTGTCTAATGTCCCGTACCAAAACAAAGGAAATGGTGATTACACAGCTGCTCTACTGCTCCTTACTTTCTCACACTGAGCAAGATATCTAAACCGTTAGGGCGTGGTGACGAAAGGCCCAGGAGATATATGAATGGAGGGATGTGTAAGAGCAGGCCATATCTTTCCATGGGCTGTAGCACCAGTAGCAGTTGTATATAACCTTTCTTAGTATAAATTATTTAACCGAGCAAGGCTCGGTCACCTGATATTTTTTCATAATGCGGAAATCCGAATTCAATAGACATACATATTTTCAAGTTACATGAAGTTACTTCCTTTTTCCAGTCTATATTTATTTATATCTATGTGTGGCACAAAAATTTAAAAATTGTATGATCTTCAGGCTTAGAGATTAAACAAAACTCATAGACATAAATAAAGTACACACAAACGCAATTCACAAATTTTCATTTCATTTAACTCTCTTATTGGCCAGTCTATATTTATTTATGTCTATGGTTTGTCACTAATAACTTTGATTGCATCATACACATACATAAAAATAGACTGGAAAAAGGAAGTAACTTTATTTAATGAATGGATTACATTCATAGACATATATAGACTGGAAAAAGGAAGTAACTTCATTTAATGAATGGATTACATTCATAGACATATATAGACTGGAAAAAGGAAGTACGGTAACTTCATTTAATGAATGGATTACATTCATAGACATATATAGACTGGAAAAAGGAAGTAACTTCATTTAATGAATGGATTACATCCCTTCATTTTCGGATTTCATCTTCTCCCCCTTTCAACACACATTAGCACCATTCCACATTCCCACTATGCTGCGCACGTAAGACCCCCTTGTTCGACAAATTCGATGTATATCGAACGTCTATTACTCCTAATATCAGGTGGCCGAGCCTTGCTCGGTTAATTAAATGTCCTGCTGCTGACTGTCGGACAATAAGAAGTTCATGCCGGCTTTTGCCATCCATCCATCCCAGTGGTGCTACAGCCCGTGGTCTGCTTTTAGTTTTACACATCCCTTCATTCGTATCTCTAAACGCGTTCTTGTTTGGAAAGAAATATTTTAGTGTTCTAGGGTAAGCCTAGTGACGTAAGTAGCGTTTTTTCCGTTTACGTCATGGAAAACTTTCATTCATAAATTATTCTAACCAAAATTAATGGTCTGCTTTTAGTTTTACACATACCTTCATTCATATCTCTAAATGTTTGCAAAGAAGTATTTTAGTGTTCTAGGGTAAGCCTAGTGACGTAAGCAGAGTTTTTCCCGTTTACGTCACGGAAAACTTTCATTCATAAATTTTCCATTTCATTCATAAATTATTCTAAGATTGAGACATTTTCATATCGAAATAACGGTCGAACTCGAGTTTTCCCGATGTGCCCAATGAGCTGAAAATTTTTTTCTCAATAATATGCAGATACGTTGAAATTTTAAAGAAAATCGTTAGAGCCGTTTTCGAAATAGAAGAAATATATATACAAGAATTGCTCGCTTAAGAGTATAGGATTTCCAAACATAATCGTCAACAATTTGAAGTTCTAAATTCTAAACATGTACATAAACCCCCTCAATCAAGCCGCAATCAAATAGTTAACAAAATAAGTCAATCTTGCCTAACCCCCAACAAAATAACCCTGCATATAACTAACAAATTTAGTAAACCTAGGTACCGGACACCCAGACACCAGAACTCACCACACTCATAATACCAAAGATTTAAACTCGATGCCTCAGTGCTTCATAGTATTATCAGGCCTATATAGTGATTCTAGCCTTCTCACTTGTTTTAGAAATTTCTACCATACCATTTTGATAATTGCCTTATATTTTAATAGGATTATTATAATCAAAGAAAACAAAATAAAATGCATTGTACAAAATCTACATATCTACTTTCTACGACTTATACACTATCACATTGCCTATTTAGCTTTTACAAAACTTCTATAATGTTTCTATAGCACAGTCAACAAATTGTTCACGGTATAATGTCTGTTCTTTCGTAAGTCCGTAGTTGTTGCTCTTTCACCACGCTATAGCTGCTCTGGTTCATGCAGATCTTTGATGGAACCTCTGCTAAAATTGACTTTGATAAAAAGAATGACCATTTGTCTTCGGGGTATTCCAGTTCCCTCATTTCCAGTTCGAATTTCTTCAAAAAAATGTCTATGTCCATTTAAGCTACTTCGAATATCGCACCTTTATACTTTACTTTATTACTAATGTTAATAATATTTACTAATTATTTATATTTCAACATATTTTTAGATGATTTCGCCCCCTCCCCATCTAGTCTGTTGCCAGATTTGGTTGGGTCAGGAGGGGCGATGGCATCAATTCCGCCCCTCCCCCCCCCCATAGACCTTCGAGTGTGGGGGAGGGGGGGGGTTCCAATTTATTTGTAGAAATCAAAGCTTTTTTAACCGATCTTTAAATTATTTCGTTCCCCTGTTGGACGACTGGGGGCGCGAATAGCTCTATTGCCCTTCCCACTTAAACCATTTACTTTGATGGGGAAATGATAGTTTGTGTACAAAATTGGAAAAATTAACATAAAACTTTTATAATATGTCGCTCCCCTTCTGGTATCTTGGCCGATTCGTTGCGGTAAGGGGAGGGGCGATAGCATCTACTGCCCTCCCCACTCTAGCCCTCTGAGTGGGGGGAGGGGCGGTCCTATTTTTATAGAGAAATCATATTTTATTAACAAAATTAGTAAATATCTATATAATATAAGCTACATATTGATATGTCAACCCATTTGTATATTATTTCGGACAACACCCTAACCTCAAATTTTATCATTAGTAAGTATACAATGAAAAAGAATTGTACCAGGTGGGACGTTACATGCAATCGCATGTAGGCCTAATACTTTTTTTTTTGTATTTTTTGTATAGTTAAGAAATTACAAAATTAGAAAAAAAATCAATCTGTAACTAATATAATATATATAAGCTATAAATTAAATTCTTTTATCGAGTCGCCCCACCCCCTATTCTTTAAATGCAATCATTAGCAGAAATTATGAAAAGGAGCGAGGATTAAAGTTTTCACTTTACCGCCCCTCCCCTTTCCAGACGAAAACGATGTTTTAAAAAGATAGTCAAATATGGCGACAAAGTTAATGTAATTTCACATGAATTTATCATTATTATTTAAAGAAATACTTTGCTTTGGAAAATTTAGAATTCATACGGAATTGCATGCACGCGAACATACAAGCACATACACATACATACATACATACATACATACA
>JADKLZ010000166.1:22884448-22896383 GCA_021533235.1 Biomphalaria straminea
TTGGGCCCAAGGGATGAAAGGATGTATAGGCCTACATACTTTGGGCCAAAAGGGTGGGGAGAGCCTTTGCAAAAAAGTCCAGCGGCGTGGCTAGATTATATGATGTCCAGTGCGGCTTCTCCTCGTGATGCCTCCCTCCCCCTTTCCATAAAAAAGAAATAAAACACCTAGAAGGCGAGTTTTTTTTCCCGAACAAAGGTGTATTCATTGTTAAAGTAGTATTGTTGTTGTTTTTTTTCCCATCAATTACTAAATTGGTGAGCCGAAAAGTGTTCATTGTTGAATGCAATTAATTCTTGATCCACTTAAGTCTGAAAAAAACCTTCGCTCGCAGCACATACCTCAGTTATTCAGAAATATTTAGAGTCATCGAGCCGATAGCTGAGAAGATGTCGATGAAGACTAAAGAATCTTTACACCTCATTGTCCATGAAAACGTAACATTAACATTTGTGAAAACTGATTCAGTTTTGAGATGTCAGCTTTACTTTCAAAATATTGGATACATACTTAGCTTGCAGTTACCTTATATTACTATAAGTTCGTTTCCCATTTGAGGAGAAATGTACGTATTCGGTCTGGAACTGGTTTGATTCGGAGCATATGTTCTCTCAGAAGCTGAGCTTCAAGGGAAGTAATTTAACAAACTCATAAAAATTACATAGACTTTCTATTTGCAATTCTTCTTCAACTTGATGCCCATTGAGCGTCAGATTCTGATGTGAGAGAAATGAATGATATCCAAGTTTCTTTTCAGGTAGCATTTTTATCCTTTGCACCGGTTCATCACTATATACCAGTGGTCTTCCACCTGGAGGACGTTTTCGTGGTTTTTGGGGGCGCTGGTAGACAAACGGGCACTATGGGGGGGGGGGGGGGCGCTGGTCATAAAGGGGAAAGAAAAAAACTACATGTGCACTGAAACAAAACAAATCCAAAAAATTCTACGAAATTAAAGCTGGTAAACTAGATATATTCCTACTATAGTTAGCTTTCTTCTAATTTAAGAACAGAAACAACGTTAGAAATTGATTTCGGGTATCTCATTTTCTATTTTTAAATTCTTACTCTTTTTCTATAATCGTAGGGTATCTAGTGTCCTTAGATTTGGCAGGCAGAAACGTTTATGATTTTATTTTTAAAATAGGTAAACTCCTCCTTTTAGATGTTAGATTATAGTTTATTTTATCTACATATGTTAATATTTCGATATATCCTATACTCTTAAGCGAGCAATTCTTGTATATATATATAATATCAGGTGGCCGAGCCTTGCTCGGTTAAATAAATGCCCTGCCCAGCCTGACTGTCGGACAATAAAAAGTTCATACCGGCTTTTGCCATCCATCCATCCCAGTGGTGCTACAGCCCGTGGTCTGCTTTTAGTTTTACACATCCCTTCATTCATTACTCTAAACGCGTTCTTGTGTGCAAAGAAATACACTATAGTAAGCCTAGTGACGTAAGCAGCGTTTTTCCCGTTTACGTCATGGAAAACTTTCATTCATAAATTTTCCATTTCATTCATAAATTATTCTGACCAAAATTAAATTGAGACATTTTCATATCGAAATAACAACTCAATGGCCACATCGGGAAAACTCGAGTTTGACCGTTATATCGGTTTGAAAAATGTCTCATTATCGAAAAATTTATTTTGGTTTGAAGGTTTTATGAATGACATGGAGAATTTATGAATGAAAGTTTTCCATGACGTAAACGGGAAAAACGCTGCTTACGTCTCTAGGCTTACCAGAGTACAATGCAAACAAGAACGAGTTTTAAAATATCAATGGACCTAATTAAACATTTGCGCACCATCTTTTTGAAGATTGATTTATTATAGAACTATGGAAGGAAAGTCATGAAATTAAATGTACCGATGTATGATTAGTTATTGCGTTTTAAGTGCTTAATAAATTGTTTACACTTTAATTGCGTAGAGCGGTGTAGATTCCTCATTAATCTTCGGATTTGATGTCAAGCCTTATTATAATTACTATTTTGCTGGTAAAATTATGACCATGTGTTCATGCTTCAGTGTCTAATGTCCCGTACCAAAACAAAGGAAATGATGATTACACAGTTGCTCTGCGCCTTACTTTCTCACACTGAACAAGATATCTAGCTAGCGGTCAACGAGTTTGCGTACGCTGCAGCCACTTTTGATTTAACTATAAACCTCAGTAAAAAACTTGGGGTTAGGGCGTGGTGACGAAAGGCCTAGGAGATATCTGAATGGACGGATGTGTAAAAGCAGGCCATATCCTTCCATGGGCTGTAGCACCAGTAGCACCACTGGGATAGATGGATGGCAAAAGCCGGTATGAACTTCTTATAGTCTGACACTCTGGCTGAGCAGGGCACATATCCCGTAAAATAATCTGAAGAGTTTCTTTTGTGTTCTGTTTGTTCTATATGTAATTGTACATGGCGATTAAATATCAAGTCTCTTAAGTCGTCCTACAGTCTAGACAGCGTAAAACTATCGTAGGCCTACTATTATTGGTTGGAAGAAAGTTTTACCCAATAACGTAGAAATTTGCGTCACTCGATGTTTCGTACTAAAGCCATAATTGAATATACTAATTCCAAAATTAAATGTCTGAAAGTACCAATTTACATATAGAACAAACAGAACACTTAAGAAACTCTTCAGATTAGTAGTCTTTATCCGATCGTTCATTTTCGTAATTATAAAAAAAATCCCAAAATGACTTCGGGTATATAACCTTTCTTATGAAATTATTAAACCGAGCAAGGCTCGGCCACCTGATATTAAATGTTAATTGAAACAAAATGTTAAAGCTAACATTAAAATAGAATAATTTAACCTTCTATTTTAAACAGTTAGATGATCTCGACTTTGCAGATGACTTAGCTCTTCTTTCTCACACACAGCAGCAGATTCAGGAAAAGATAAATGTTGTTGCAGACAATTCAGCTAGAATGGGTCCAACCATAAACAGAGGGAAGAGCAAGGTGTTTAAGATAAAGTCATCCAACAATACACCCATTATAGTCCAAGGTGAGGCGCTGGAAGAGGTGGAAAGCTTCAATTATTTCGGCAGTATCATAGATCACCATAGAGGAACAGATGCAGATATTAGAACCCACATTGGTAAAGCTCGAGCAGTCTTCCATCAGCTGAAGAACACATGGAGATCTAGGGAAATAAGCACCACCACCAAGATTAGGCTCTTTAACACCATTGTCAAGCCGATACTACTTTATGGAGCAGAGACCTGGAGAATCACCAACACCACCATCAAAAAAATCCAGGTATTCATCAATACCTGCCTGAGGAAGATTCTTATGATCCGCTGGCCAGACAAGATCTCGAATGAGGAACTGTGGCAAAGAACAAAACAGCAGCCCATTGAAGTAGATATCTTCCAGAGACGCTGGAGATGGATAGGTCACACCCTGCATCCAACATAACAAGGCAAGCCCTAACCTGGAACCCCCAAGGAAAGAGGAATAGAGGACGGCCCAGGAATACATGGTGCCGCGATCTGGAAACAGAAGCCAAGCAGATGAGTAAGACATGGGGGCAGTTGGAGAGACTCGCCCAGAACCGAGATGCCTGGAGAAAGCTGGTTAGTGGCCTATGCCCCAGTAGGGACCACAGGCAGAGATGAGATGAGATGAATGTGTTACACGTTTTGTCATGTAAATAAAAATGAATATATTAAATGTTGCTTATAAATAAATGATTTCTACGATTACTCTTTGTTAGATAAAATGATCAGATGATGAAATGACCAGGGAATGAAATGTAACGCGCCCGTCCTCCTCTAAGTTATTATTATTATTATAGCTTTTATATAGCGCTACTTTCATGCTTATAGCATGCTCAGAGCGCTTTGGTCCAATCTCATTTGTGGACCAGTGGGGGGGAGGGGGTATCTAGGAGTTGGTTTTCCCGTGCTGCCTTTGGGCGCTCAGTAAACACAACTCTGCCCGAGTCGGGTGTCGAACCTCGAGCCCCCTTCTAGGTAGCCAAGCCAAGCCAAGCTCAAGCCGCACTTGGCCTCTCGACCACGCTTCCCACAATAAGTTAGTCCTAAGTTAGCCCTAAGAAGATCGCCTTTGGCCTGCGGTCGTTTACAATGCAGGATAAGTGTTATTGACAGCATACAAATTAATACATAAATGACATTTTGTTCAGATTTGGCTGCACTTGAATATTTCAGTAAGATTCCAAAACTGTGGTCGAAAATAGAATTATGTTATAGTTTTCCATCAACATACATCACTAATTTTTCAAATCGTAGGGTGCGCGAAAAAAGATGCGCGACGGCACTTCGTTTCTCTTTGCCTTTCTAAAAAACTCGAAGCTGGTGTTCCATTAGTATAGTTCCATGGTTAACCTAAATTTAGTGCGTAACAAACCTAATTAATAAGCAAAGAAATAGACTGGATATAGCCATTAGAGGAGACCTTCGCCTTGCTTAGGCTTATTTACAGCTTGAAATTTCTAATAGTCAGACTGCAAGAGGCTTAAGGTAACCATTTTGTAGTGAAATCAGCAATAATAATGTTTATATTAAAAGTAAAACTAAATTTAAAATTATGACTCTAAGCTAGCCAAAGAAGATCGCCATTGGCCTGCGGTCGTCTCCCCTGCGGTATAAGTGTTATAACTTATTGACAGCATAAAAAATAATAAATAAATGACATTTTGTTCAAATTTGCCTTCTCACGCTTCTTTATAAGTGTTTTTCTTAGAGTGATGCGGCCGCTGGCGGATTTTTTAAAAGAAAAAAATACGAAAAGGGGAAGGGGTTGGCCAAAAACGGGTAGAAGACCACTGCAGTATATAGGCTACCCAGTGGCGTCACTAGACAGGTGCGGGGGGTGCGGTCCGCACCGAGTGATACCCGATAGGGGGTGACACCCAAGTGTAAAAAGGCACTTTTAAAAAAAAATAATTAAAAAATACCAACTTTAAAATGTGACAGAAGCAAAATCATAAAGCTTAGAAATTGTTGAATAAAATTATTATAAATGGGCAAACATCAATAGGGAGATTTTCTTCTCTGATAAATAGTGGACATGTCCACAACGAGAAACTCGAGAGAAGACTGAAGAACATTTATCAGGCTTTCAAATTAGAAACATTTTGGCAGCCGGACATTAGCTTCAAAAAAATGACAGGAACGTCATTGTTATGATTGTCGTATACATGGGAAAACACAGGAACATCTTGTACTTATAGATTGCTTACTATCGCATAGTTTCTAGCAAAGAAAAAGTTGGTATATGGTGGCGAATTGAAGAAGAATTTTCATTGAATAATGAATTTTTTTTCTTGGGATTGTGGAAATGTTATCCAAATATGAGCGAGTGCTGAAATAATAGCTTATACGATCGCAAGTCAGCGATGAAAAGAAAAAGTTACTTTCCAAGCTATACCAAAATTATATATAAATGTTTTAGCAAACCATTTAAGGGATATACTTGTCAGAGATGAGAGACATAAAAACTGCAAGGTACTCTGGTATTTTGTATTACAGCACACCTAACATAGATCTCTGAAGTTGTAAGATATATTAACAGTAGCAATGGTAATGTTGAAATGACAGAAATGTAGGATATTCCTCTTAATGTGGGCCAAATCTGGTGTATCAGTTCTGATAATTTAAAACGACCGAAAAGAGATGGGCTTAACGTATCGATATGATGAGCTCAGGGACATGGTAATGCAGCTACAATGTCAAGGATTCATGAAGAGGTGCAGGCAGTAATAAATGAAGAACAGAAAAAAAAAATTGAATGGCTGTGTACACCGTTTACTTAAGCTATGTGGTCTAAATTCTTAATCGGAAAATATTTTCTAATTATACTTTCTTGGTTCTCTAGAAAAAGGGTTTTCTTTCTTTGCCGCTAATACTAATAGATAGGATAATATAATTAATGATAGCGTGTCATATGAACAACTCGCTGGTGTGCTCATGGTGTTGCTGTTAGACCCATGAAAGAACGATTTTATGAAAGTGTGACGGCGAAAATCTTTGCTGTCTCTCTGAAAATACAAACACTAGAGGCGCAGCACAAATATGATTGCCAGCTGTCTGTGAATACATGCATAACTTTCATTGCTTGACTTTCTTATTGGCAGATGTACTCAAAAAAGTAAACTAAACACAAAAGTACCTTCAAATTAAAGTGTTAATTATTTTCAAAGTGGTGGCTACGAAATATGTGAAAAGTTAGCTCAAAATGCTATTAAGATAACTTTTCTCAAATCAAACTAGTATGTTAATGAAAATATCTGGAAAGTATTCTTAAGATTTATTATTCAAATAGAGAGCAAGAAGTTAATACTGAGTGCATCAATCTCTTTTATATTGGGCCTGACGGCAAGATATGTGAACAGAAATATTAAAATTAGAATACTAGAATGCAGCAAAGTTTTGAAAGACGACAACGAATCTCTACCAGCCTTTGAATTAAACCTTTAACTGTTTCTTGCCAAATGCATGTTTACAAGGCGTCATGGGAAAAGAAGCTTTGTAAAACTAAATTTAACTAACAACGTTCTCTGATTAAAACATTAACTAACAACGTTCTCTCATTAAAACATCAACTAACAACGTTCTCTCATTAAGACATCAACTAACAACATTCTCTCATTAAAACATTAAGTAATAACGTTCTCTCATTAAAACATCAATTAACAATGTTCTCTCATTAAAACATCAACTAATAACGTTCTCTCATTAAAAAATTAACTAACAACGTTCTCTCAATAAAACATCAACTAAAAACGTTCTCTCATTAAAACATCAACTAACAACCTTCACTTATTAAAACATTAACTAACAACGTTTTCTCATTAAAACATCAACTAACAACATTGTCTCATTAAAACATTAAATAATTACGTTCTCTCATTAAAACATTAACTAACAACGTTCTCTCATTAAAACGTCAACTAACAACGTTCTCTCATTAAAACATCAACTAACAACGTTCTCTCATTAAAACATCAACTAACAACGTTCTTTCATTAAAAGATCAACTTACAACGTTCTTTCATTCCAACATTAACTAATATCGATCTCTTATTAAAACATGCACAGGTTGCTCTCAGATGCTCATCAGTCAGTTTTGATCATAATGCTGTTTTTGTTCTTCATTCTGGAGAACATTGCAAATTTCCGTACTCCCAAACATCACTAGAATTCTAGCAGCTGCGCAGAATAAGTTTGGAAACTTCTCTCTGGGAAGAAACTGGTAGAAGCGTGGTCGAGAGGCTAAGTGCGCTTGAACATAGCTTGGCTTGGCTACCTAGAAGGGGGGCTCGAGGTTCGACACCCGACTCGGGCAGAGTTGTGTTTACTGAGCGCCCAAAGTCAGTACGGGAAACCAACTCCTAGATACCCCTTCCTCCCCCCCCCCACGGGTCCACTAATAAGATTGGAACAAAGTGCTCTGAGCATGCTATAAGCATGAAAGTAGCACTGTATAAAAGCTATAATATTATATTAGATATCTGGAACACCAACATCAGCGTATTTTTGCTTCAGAACAGTGTCACACTGAAGGTCCATTAGTTCCATCTGGACTTCTTACGGAACGTTTTTCACGTTAACTGGAGTGGCAATTGGAAAACAGTGGTTCGAAAGCAGTGAATTGCTGAAAGCGGTGTTCCAAATCTTCCATTAGTCTGAAGAGGATGTCTACGTAGTCTTTCAGGCGCTGTGGTTCAATCGTTATGCTCTGTAGAAAAGAGAAATGAGCCAGCTTTCCATCTGCCAGCTGAGTGGACCGCAAAGTCAGCTTGCATCCGAATGATTTGATGCGGTCAAACATCAGGGTGATCAGCTGTTCTGTGTCCTACAGTTGTGAATTGAGTGGATTGAGATGTTGGGTGATGTCAGTAAAAAAAAAAAAAAAAGTTAGATCCGACAAAAACATTGGGCCACTGAGCTGAGGTTTGTCGCTGTCTTCCATTGTCATGAACAATGCTATTTCCCGTCTCAGTTCAAAAAATCTATGCAGCACTTTTCCACGACTCAACCATCTGACTTTCGTATAATACATCAACTCTCAGTATTCCGTTTCTAAATCAGCTGGAAATGACACTAACTGTCTGTGGTTGAGACCCCGTGCACGCATGAAGTTCACCGTTTTCACGACAACATCCATCACGTTCTTCATATGTAGGCCTAGACTTTTGCCACAGAGTGCTTCTTGGTGCAGAATGCAGTGTATAGCTGCAAAAGGTCCCGCCAAGCTGAGCTGATTCCAACAACACCAACCTTCTCTGAACACATTGCTGGTGCACCGTCCGTGGCCGTTTGCAAAAGTTATTTCCCACGGTAGCTCACAGTTGTCAATACAAGCTTCCAGTTCTCGAAACAGGTCGCGCACGTTATACAGTTAATTGTAAATCATTTCACGGATTATAGATCTATGTGGTCGCGGACTTGGCAGCGGGCCACACAAAATAGTTTCGCGGCCACATGCGGCCCGCGTGTTTGTGATGTAAGATTAGATTTAGATTAAATAAATTTAGTAGTATTTTTTGTTTATTTTATTTATTTCATTTTTTTTTAATTTGTTACTGTTATTAACTGGTAATTTTCTCGGGTGGAAAGATACGGATAGCCTACTCCATTTTGATTACCATTTCTCTGTTATAAACAATTCTAAAATGTTAAAGATATTATATATATTGGACTGAACTTATATAAACCCTTTTTAAATATCAACTTTTCTTTTTTATACATCTAGATCTAGATATAAATAATTGGTTCTTACATTTGTCTTGTCTGTAACTTTATTCTTAACATATATGTCAGGTCAATCTACGAACGACTACTCTCGTGTCGCACAATTGACCAATAACGGTAAAGACCACTGAAAAGAGGTAAACAAAGCGAGTTACGTGTCGAGGAACAGGTCATCTGTTGTTGCTTGAAAGAATTGAGAGCAGAGCAAGACAACACCAAAGAAGTAATATTGTAATGATCACGACTTTAAAGAGTAATCAATAAGATGTACCAAACAGTTATGATTTGTTTATTGTTCATTTACGCATCTTTGTTATCACCGGCATTCGGCCTAGTTGATGGACTTTATTCTACCGAAGAGGATGTTGTGGTGCTAAACAACGAAACATTTCCCAGTACAATTCTCAATACTAAACCTGACAACAAAGTGTGGGCCGTGCAGTTTTATAACAGCTGGTGCGGTCACTGCAAACATTTTGCACCAACTTGGAAAGCAATGGCAACTGAATTCAAAGGTAAGACTTTCGCTTTTGGTATTACATTACAATTACAGGTTCAGTTCAGTCTTCGAGTCTTGGACAGTGACAGTCACACTGTCACTCACTGTGACACTGTGACTGTTATCACTATAGACAGTATAGACACTGCAGTCGTAGTAGATCATGTCTCGTGATGATCATCATCTAAAGACTAATCTATGAGTATATGACTATGATCTACTATTGATCTATTCTAGTTAATTCTCTTGTAGATCTAGAGTCTGGAATGTTGGTCTGATACTCTAATTTGCATATATTTCATATATTTATATATTTAATATATCTATTGTCTAGACTAGATCTAGAATAATCTAGATCTAGTAACTAAGACTATGTTACATATATGTAGAAGTTTTGGTACTGAAGTTTTCAACCTACATTAAATTAAAAATTAATTTATACTGTAGTGTGTAAGTGTCTATAGTATTTGATTTTAATACTTGATCTTGTAAATCTAGTACCAATATAAATATGATTATATACTATAGATCTACTATTTTTATATGCAGGATCTGATTTAAGAGGGACAGAATGGGCTACTGCCCCGGGGTCTTCACAATACTGATTTATTATAATAATGTTTTTTTTTAAATCAGAATTTTAAAAGGTTAAAAAACTTAAGCTATTTTTTTAAAGCATTTTTTTTTAGCTTTTTATTGAAAATACTTTGAATATTAAAGTTTCCAAAATATAGCATGTACTAAATTTAGATATCGAGCTGACAAAAAGAATAGGAAAAGCTACCACAGCATTGGAAAAACTCTCCAAGCATGTCTGGGAAAATGCTAAATTGACCACAGCGACCAAAGTCCTAGTCTACAACACCTGTGTTGTGAGCACTCTCCTTTATGGAAGTGAAAGCTTGTTAACATACATGTACCAAGAGCACTGTATATTGAATAGTTTCCACTTGCGCTGCCTGAGACGCATAATGGGCATCTTCTGGAGGGATGTCCCCAATCAGGAAGTTTGAGATCGGTCAATATGAACATCATGTATGCTCTCCTGACACAAAGAAAACTACACTGGCTCGGACATGTCACCCACATGCCAGATGGTAGAATCCCGAAAGATATCTTATATGCTGAGCTTGTGGAAGGAGTCAGACCCAAGGGCCGCCCAAAACTAACATATAGAGATGTCTGCAAGTGTGATATGAGAGCCACAGGCATCAACGAAAATATGTGGGAAAACATTGCCAAGGACTGGAGTGCATGGATACAGACTGTGCGTGCTGGGACAACTGTCGCTGAGAACAAAAGAAATAAAGTGGCCTTTATCAAGAGGGAAAAAAAGAAAGCTGCCCTGTCCGCTAGCCCTGAATCTGATGCATACACATGCATGAATTGTGGCAAAGTCTGCCGCTCTAGAATTGGCTTGATTAGCCATTCCAGATTCTGCCCCGTCTCAAGACTAAACCAAAACCAGTGACTCATTTGGGTACATCCATTGCCTTTCAAGACAAAAGGAGCCATATATATATATATATATATAATTATATATCATTTAGACTACATGAAATTAAATATATACCACTTAAATATATATGCAGCTTTACCTTGATAAAATTTTGTAAATGACAATATGTTAATAAAGCCTAGAAAATGAACTGTAATTTGTTAAAAAGAACTTAAATAACAAGGTTACAAAGACATGTTTGTGTGGAAACACAAACTTAAAATCGGCCCCCGAAGTGGTCCACCCAGGCAGGTTTCAATATTTTCAGAAAGAACATCCGAATGAAATTATATCAAAGATAAATGACAGATCTTATGTAGTGCCCCTGCGGTCAAGATATACACCTTCCATGCTTTGATCTCTCAACGTTTGCCTTGAAAAGTCGATGTTCCACGCAATTTTTATGAGTTGGTAACTTAGTAAATAGTCTACTCATATGTTGGAACAAAAGAAAATGTGAAAAGACAATGCAATTTATAACATTATTAATAGTCTTAAATTAGGTCTCATTTATATTGCATACTAATTATGTTTTTTCTCTTTAAATACTGCTTGCATAAAACATTTTTAAAAATTAGATTTTGAGCTTTTAGAAGAAAAAAAAAGTAGCCGTTGCATCAGAACTTTGAATGCTCTATATTATCGTGATGTCTGATTTTCATTTTCTCTTCTACTTTCTGAGCACTAAACAGGACAGACAGACAGACAGACAGACAGACAGGCTACACAAAACTAATAGCGTCTTTTTCCCCTAAAAAAGATTTCCAACCTTATCAAATTTACCCTTGAGTCCATGTGCAAAAATTTAAATCTAGATCTAGAATCTGAGACTGATAATCTTAGACTTGATAACTGGAAGTAAAGTCCAGCTACCATGACTAGTGCTTTTGTGGCATTTATGACTGTGGTATATTGAGCTTTGTATGTTGATGATGCAAGTGTTTATATATATAAAAAAAAATTTTGTGACGGTACGCACCGATTTGGCATAACAACACTTTTTTCAATGCAGGAAAAAATAGTACTTTTCTTGTATTTTAACGTTCATTATTAATCTAATAGTAGTTAAAAGTTAGGCAATCCATCACTGAGTACCGACACATATTTTGTTTTTTACAAAAAAGCACTGTTTGTATATATATATATATACTTCCAGTTATCAAGTCTAAGATTATCAGTCTCAGATTCTAGATC
>JADKLZ010000166.1:22896783-22908386 GCA_021533235.1 Biomphalaria straminea
GCTGTTGTTTTGTTTTTGTTGTTTTAATTTTTTCTCCAGATAGTTTTTTACCTCAGATATTTTGGATCTAAATTTACAAATGGTTATTTATATGTTTACACATTTTAGTGAATTAATGGAATCACTGCAAACTTGCTACAAGACTTTAAAAAAAAAAAGAAATTTGAGAAAAATAAAGTGTATCAGTTTACTTATTTTCTATACATATAAGCTTCCACCCTGCTTCTCAAAAGCTTTGCATGTCATTTAATTAAATAGTTTTCAACATAAAGACAAAAGATATAGCCATTTGATCTATTCAAAACAAATCATCTCTGTAATAATTAAGAAAAAACTTAATGTATCTTAGTAATGAATTTTTTTTCAAATATCTTTATAGATTTGAATGACATCATTGGATTCGCAGCTATAGATTGTTCACAGAAAAATAATTTACAAATATGTCGTCAATTTGATATCTCAATGTACCCAACTTTAAAGGTAATTTTGTAAGGTATTATCATATTATTGCTGCTGATCATGGAATAGAATTAGGAATTTTTATATATATATTTTACATCTAGTTTAGTAAACAAGCTATTTTCCAATTATTTTTTTTCATGTTTTTCTAAAAATGTTTCCTCTTTCCAGATCTTCCCTCCTATATACAATTCAACTCGGTCCAACAGTTGCGTAGAGCTGCATTCTCAATCCCAATCTCTTATCATGAAAAAAATATTCCAGGTTTTAGCTGACTTCCCAACACAATCCTGGCCAAATATTAAGCCACTTCAGTAAGTACTTTGTTTTTAATTGCTGTATTGATGGTCACATACTTCACCCTTTCAAAAAATGGGTTGCACTTTAAAATAATGAAGGAACAATAATTTTTTTTTTATTACAATATTCTCTTGATAATTTAAATGAATAAATGTTTCATCTATTTTTTTTTTCTATACAGAAAAATTGAAGATATTTGGCTGGAAAAAAAAGATGCTCATAAACATGTTTTACTTATATTTGAAAATGAAGATTCTAATTTAGGCCCTGAGGTAAGCATGTTGAATCTAAATATTAAATAAATAGCGTTATTCATCAAGACTCATATTTAAAATGTGTAATGATAAGACTTTAACTGTTCTTCTGCACTTGCCATCAAAATTTGTGTTTTGTTTTGGTGTAATATTACTAATACCTCATTTAATACAACTATTTTACAACTATTATATATATATATATATATATATATATATATATATATATTGTTACGACCTCGCCAATTGCGCATCGCAAGTCTGGCTAGCGCACCTCTAGTGAACGGACTATAACAAGATGTTACAAGAGTAACGATTTCCGCCCAAGGCTAGAAGTGGAAATAGAGACACTGTAGTTTAATGGAGATGTTATTTGTGTACTTGTGATGTCTTATCAATAAATATATGTCTCGTTGAGTTGGCCTTGTCTCTTATATTATAACAATGATGCCAGAAGTGAGGATTTATAGGCAACTCAACGAGAGGAGGTAGGATTTGATCACAATGACATCTTTGAAAACATTAGACCATCTCTCAGTTAAAGAACTTAGGCAGGAACTCCGTGACCGATATGAGAAGCTTGGTGGTACCAAGGAGGTGCTTACAGCTCGTCTCCGGCAAGCCTTGGTAGAGGAAGAAGAAGATCCGGATACCTACTTGTTTAAAATAGAACCGGATATTGTTGAGCTCATTGGAAGAATACAGGAAGATATTGATGCGGTGGGTGATCAAATCAGCAGTGTGGGGAACAAGGTAGATGAAAGTATATCACAAATGCAAGGACAAACAGACCAGTTTGATAAAGACTCGTTGTTGAAGGAGCAGTTGCCTGTAGACTCGTTGGTGGAGAAGTTGATGGTCAGGACTGTGGCTGCACAAACAGTGGTGACGGAGACGCTGGGGATTGGAGCGCCGTCTGTGTTGTGGGCAAGTCCTGTGGTTGTGACTTTTAAGACGAGAAACATGACAACGATTTCTGCGACGATCTCGAACGGAAAGTGAGAAATGAAGAAACTGAAGTCTGTTATGTGCCCGAAGAGTTTGTTCCTGTTGCACCTGTTACCAGTACCTTAATCAGCCGGACAGATCAAGACAACGTTGGGTCTGCGTCTAAGCCTATTGCTATAGACCTTAAAGACCTCTGCCTATCTGCCGGTGCTCACGAAGGAAATGTGAAGCTCGACAACTGCATCCAGAACTTGAGCATGAACTGTACGTGCGGCGCATCACACATAGAATTTGGGTGCCAAGAAAACCATCAACATGGCATATGTACTTCTGCCATCATCATTGACATTGGCATAAATGAATGTCATTCAACCCACTCTACATCAGAGCTGTCAAAAGGAAAACATCTTCCACTTGAACGTGAACAGACCTATCTCCTGGACGTGAGACTGTTGGATGAAAACGACTGCTGTGCATTGGACTTTTTCTGCATCGTGGCTGCATGTGAACCTGCAGCTCTCATCAGAGGAGTCTGTCGGGAGGGTCCGCTGAAACGGCGAGCCCGATCAACGGCTGTGCTGAAGAAAACAGTGCTCGACACTATCTCGTTGAGTGTCAAATGGCCACGCCATCGTCTCAACAACAGCCTGGTCAACTGGAGAAAGAGAAAGTGACAGCTGCGGAAAACTGTGCAGATGGATTCGTGGGCAACAGGCATCCTACCGCCTGTGGCTCCCACTGATCGACCTCCACCTGAACTGTCAAACCTCAGCTACAGTGTTTTTCTTTTCGGGACGAAAAGTGTTAAGACGGGGGCAATGTTACGACCTCACCATTGCGCATCGCAAGTCTGGCTAGCGCACCTCTAGTGAACGGACTATAACAAGATGTTTACAAGAGAGTAACGATTTCCGCCCAAGGCTAGAAGTGGAAATAGAGACACTGTAGTTTAATGGAGATTTTATTTGTGTACTTGTGATGTCTTATCAATAAATATATGTCTCGTTGAGTTGGCCTTGTCTCTTATATTATAACAATATATATATATATATATATATATATATATATATTGATATTAAATACCCTAATCCAAATTCCATCTCCATTATGGTCATTGTTAAGCAGCATCTATAAATAGGTTCTCAACAACTTTTACTAACTAGTTCTATTTAAGAGAGCAGTGTGCCCAGGAGTATTTAACAAACTAATTTTACTAACTAGTTAAAAATAATTTCCACAACTCAAAATGTATTATGTGTTTTTTCTCTAAATTCCCCCATAAAATTTCTAATAGATATTTTGGCATCACTTAGTAGAATATGGCTCAAATTTATAATGCATTGTGGCACCACAAACCTCTTGACTGATGAAATCAAGTAGTCATTTTTTTTTTACCTTTCTCCTTGCAGGTCATGCTAGATGTGAGAAAGTTCCAGAATGTTTTACTGAGACGGATGCTAGAAAATGATGTGACCAAATTTGGCATCAGTAAATTCCCCAGCTTGTATCAAGTCAACAAGGACTCCACTTACACATTTCTGGCTGTGTAAGTCAAGAAACAGTTGAGAGATAGGGAGAGAAAAGTGGTTCTGTAAAACAGAACAAATTATGGCACTATTCTATACCTCCAATGAGTTATGTCCCCCCACATTCTCCTTATCCTAAGAAGGATAATATTGTTTCCTAAACATAAAGCATTTATCAGTTAAACAATAAGTTTCTAAACAAAATGTTCAGGCATTTTGACATCAATCATTGAGTTGTCTGTCTGAAAATGTATTCATGTCCATTGAATGTTACCCAGATAAGACATTTTGAAATATCTTTTATTACAGTAATTGTTTCATACTTAAAGTAGTCATCTAAAAATACAATAATGTTCAAAGCACATAATAATTTATTTAATTCCTATAGGGGTGACTCTAATTCAGAAGATACCACCGACAGCAGGAGGTTTTTTGTAAAAGTTATACACAGCCTTACTGGTGATCTTATGAATGTACCCACCGTTGATGTAAAAAAAGATTCACTCATTCTAAATGGAGGCATTACTAATGAGCAAAAAGTTCAGCACAAATTAAACAGGTTAGAGAAGGCTGTTATAATTAGAATCATTTTATAAATTAGTTTTATTACATTTTAACTTAGGCCATTTTTAACTTGGATTTATATATTAACTGAAATAGGTGCAGTGCACTTGTTTTTAAAACTTGAAACATTTTTTATAAATATTAATTAGTTTAACAAAGCTGCTAAAAAACACATTTTAAAAAGTTCACTGGATTATTAGAGGATAATGCCTAAATATATTTTTTTAAATTTATTTTTTTAATTAACTTTAATTTCTGGTAAAATTTGTATAATGTAGCTACATTTGTTGTGATGCCCTTTGATGCATCTTTTATTTTGTATCTTTATATTTACATATGAAGAGGCAATGATGATTGGTGATTAACCCATGGCTCCAAACAATTAGTACTATTATTTTATATTCTGTATCTATAAATAAAAATTCATTTCACTCTTTCTCTCCTAAGTGACGATAATAACGTTGGTCATTTTTGTAAAAGCTGATTAAGCGATGATATTGTCGTCGGTGAAGTTAAACATCTTTGTTTCGTTCCTTTTCTTGGTTAATAAATTTAAAATACTCATGTTCTAAATTTACGTGATTTTCGTCTTGTTCACTGTTTACTTCCTTCAACATGGTTTTAATAATAAAGAGTGTTTTGAAAGTCGTCTTTTATTTTTGTGTGTGTTTAAATGGAAATAGAAGCTAGCCCATCTGGAGGTCGATCTACTAAAGCTTGTAGATCTAAATTATATTAGGATCAACAAGTAAGGGACATTATTGATTCAGATGACAGTGATTTTATTTTATCTGGTCATACTTTATTTATAGTGATTCTAATAATGATAGTGCCAGTGTGAGTGTTAGATCTAGATCTGAATCTGATAGTTCATCAGCTGATGAACCTGCCACACCTCCTCCTAAAACAAGACTTATTAGCACAAATAATACATCCAGGCCTGTTTCAATAAGTTGAAAAAATGCAGAGATGGGTACTAAAACAGAAAGCAATTTTAGATTTATGTCTTCTAGTAACTCTAGATCTACTTACTGAACTTAATGTTGCGAATTGTTGTTTTTTCGTATAAATTTTCTATGGTGGTGACCTAGTCTAATGTGCTCCAGTTTTGTACTCCTTGTGTTTTTTATTGTTTTAGTGGTTCTATTTCTGGAAAATATGAATTAGGATTATAAAACAATAGCATTTTATTCAGTTTGGAATAGAAATGATCTTCTTATGTGACTTAGATTAATTTTTTTTATCGTCCATTGGTGAGTTTTCCGATTTTCATTTTTACTTTTCATAAAGCAAAAAAAAAAATATCACTTCAATTTATACACTTGATTTTGTAATATCTGAAAAGAACATTCATTTTCCTTCAATTCAATATAAAAAACTTTATTCTATGATTGTAAGTAAAAAAAGTTATAACATTTTAACCATGACATGTTTGCGCACTCCAATTGTATTAAATTAATAATTCCATCAGAATGTGGAAAATAATTATGGAGAGAAAGAGTTAAATAATCCTTTAGCCTAAACCTTAATCATATTTAAATTATTACTTAGTCAATGAAAATTTATGTAAACATAAAAAAGGAAATAATAGATATGTGGAAAGGCTAAACATGAAATACTACATATTGCATTTGCAATACTAAAGTCAGTTTAATTGTGATGTGTTACAGTACTAAAGTCACAGTTTTACTGTGATCATGTGTTACAGGATTAAAGTTGCAGTTTTGTTATGATTATGTGTTGCTGTACTAAATTCAAAGTTTCGTGTGTTGCATTACTTAAGTCAATTTTGTTGGTTGTTTGTTTCAGTACTAAGGTCACAATGCAAGATTTGGAGTCAGCGCTACATTATAGTTTAAGACAGGAAGTAGCCATAATGAAAACTATTGAAGGGGAAAGGTTAACAGCACTTAGAGAATACATTCATATCTTAGTAAAGGTTAGTATGAAAGATTGCACTAGTGGCTGGCAAGAAATAATTCTGATATTTATTTACATAGTCTTTGTTGTATCTGTTCGCTAATTTACCATTCTGAATAAAAGTGTCTTAAGCTGTGACCATGTGCTATACTAGCAGTACACACCAGCTATACACCCATTGATTTGTTTTCAGGCTTTATGGCCAGAACAGCCCCTTCTTTTCTTTTTTTTTAATTTTAATAAACAGGCTACATTGTAATGATCCTCCTAACATACGCCTGTGAATTAGTGTATCTGTTACAATGAATTTAATTTTCTTTCTCTCTCTTTTTTTTTTGAATCTCTGGAACCCCCATTTTGTTGTTTTTTTTAACTGCACCTTGTAATTTCTCCGACATAGACTTTTGACTTCATTTGGAAAGACCTGCTCTTTGTAATGCCATTTCGTTGACAAGAAAAAAGCTGGTTAATTTTTCAGTCCTTGTAACTTATCTTATTGGAATCACTTGTTTTCTTTGTGACTTTGCAAAAAAAAAAAGGAAAAAATAAAAAGAAGTGGTTAAATATTTACATTTAATATATTGCAAGCTATTGGGCTGTGTTTCAGTATTTTCCTGGCCGTAAGCCTGTGCTTGGTTTTCTGCGTCATGTCTACAACATGTTGAGTAACTTGGACAAGACGAGTCTGACTGGGGAAGAGTGGCTGGAGAAAATAGACCAGGCTCAGGTACATGCTAGTGTTAGTGTACATAGTTAGGTCTGATATACAAATAATCATTTAGGGCTTCATTATTTACTTTGTTGTCCAGGTTTTATTATAGTAATTGTTTATATAAAGACAACCACTATCAAAGCTATTTACTAAGTAAATGTCAGTGAGTATTTATCTGTTTAGAATAGTAGATTTCCCATGTAATATCATTAATTTTTCTTGCATCTCATTATAGTGAATGATCTAATTTTACTTTTGGAGTTATTTTCTCATTATTTCTGGGGAGATTTTTTTTTTTTGGGGGGGGGGGGAGGAAAGGTTGAGGAAATGTAATTTTATGTCATTAAAAAAACAGTTCACTGTAAACATAAGATTTAAAGTTTTCACTTTAGATGTCTGTATTGATGTTTTCATGACAGTGTTATAATGACTTTACAATACATCATAAATAAAATAGGTACAAGTTATTTACTGCTTTTTCAATGACTCTACAGGATGCTGACAACTACCTGCCCAGTGTGATCTTGTGGGAGTCTTGTCAGGGGAGTTCTCCTCACTACAGAGGCTACCCTTGTGGCATGTGGACTTTGTTCCATGTTTTAACTGTTGAGTCATATCTGCAACACCAGAGAGCTAGTCAGTTTACTAACTTTTTTTTAACACTTAATTTTAATCAGGTTTAGGGAATGCTAAATCAATCAGATTTAGGGAATGCTAAATCTGAAGAAAAAAATTCTATATTCGCAGTTTGTTTTTTTTTCTCTATAGGTTTACTTTATTACAAATAGTTTTTTGTTAATTCATTTTCTGAAAATAGTTTTTTGTTAATTCCTTTCTTGAATTATGATATTTTTTAAAGTAGTCTTAAACTTTTATGCCAAAAATTCATGATATCCTTTCAAGATAAACCATTTCAGTTGTTTCTGTCCTAATACCTTAAAACGGAATATTATATAGTACTTGTATATATAATATTTCATTTTTAAGTCAAGCTCACAAACTTTCTATGAAGAACAACTAAGTTTATTATATGGTGTCTCCCTTTATAAGTAGCCTATTATGAAACTTACCTCTCCAAAAAGTGTTTCATTAAAAAAGAGGTGTATTTTTAAGAAAAAAAACTGCTTGCATATTTAATCTAATTTATGGTTCTTTCAGAAAACAAAAAATACCTTTAAAAATTTGTTTTCTCATATTTTATGCATTAAAATTATAATTCAAACGATGTTATTTTTCAGTATGGTAATTGGAATATGTTATTTTTATGAATTTTATAATTTAAATTTTAAAAAAAATTTTTTTTGTTATTGTGCAGGACCCAACGAGGCAGGAAACCCACAGGAAGTTTTGTTAGCCATCAGAGGCTATATGAAGTACTTCTTTGGCTGCCATGAATGTTCCAACAACTTCCTGGCCATGGCAGAGACTATACCTAATGAAGTGACCAGCTGGAAGGAGGAAGTTCTTTGGCTGTGGAGCGCGCATAATAAAGCCAACAAAAGACTGCATAAAGATGTCTCAGAGGACCCAGAACATCCCAAGGTACAGTTTCCTCCAGAATCTCTGTGCCCTGCTTGCCAGAAGCTGAGCCAGTCTGACCAGGGAGTCACCATGTCCTGGGATTCTGAGAAAGTTTTAGAATTCTTGCTAAACTTCTATTCTGAGCAAAGCATCATTTTTTCTATTCACCTCATGAGTGGAGACGAGGATTCTCTATCAACAGTCCCATCCAATCAGGGAGAGCTAGACTGGTGGGAGAAGAAACAGAAGAAAGAGGATTTAAAGCAGATCTGGCAGATAAAAGAGCAGCGTAAACTTCGGAAGAAAGAGTCTAAAAGGAGCGTTGACTACGCCTACAATAGCAGAGTTAGGTACACTGGATCTCCAGGTTTCCTCAGCTCCTGGGGCCTGACGCAGCTTGACCTCAGTGTGTGCATCATATTTTACCTGTTCAGTACCATGATCATTCTCTTCCTGTACCACCATTTTATTGCCAGAAGGAGGCTGATTTCCTGTAAACCAACAAAGAATAGCCCCTAATTGTTTGTATTTATCACAAGAATCCTAACTGTTTTATTATTTCAAAGTGCAATAATACTCATTGGCTAAGCTGCCATCTTTTTATTTTCATCCAGTTGCCTTATTGATTTCACCTTGCTCATAAATCTTAGATTTAGAAGGCCTCTAGGTCTGAATGAGCTTATAGAAAATTAAATTTAAGATGATGTGCAAGATTAATGTAAATTCTTTTAATGTTAAAATTTTTTCTCCAAAGTCAAATTGTATTTAAACCTGTAGGCCTACTGTATCAAAACAATTTTAACACATATTTTACAACATAAAGAAGGGGAAAATGTTGTACATAAATTTAAAATGTCCATTGTTTAAAACTAATAAAAGGGTTCAAAACTTTGAAAATTATTTTTTAAAAGAACATACTTCAACATCTACCCAGCCTAAAATGAAAATATATATGTTTTCATAAATGACAATCTATATTTAAAAAGTCATTTATAATTTGCTAATGAGGTCTATCTTATTATTGAAAGATAGGTAAAGTTTTTATCTACCTGTCAAGGAATTATTGTTAACTGCATCTATCATGGTCTGGCCTCCTCAAGTCATTCATAGAATGTATACATTTGTGCTCATCATGAAGGTATAGCTTTATTCATTCACGTTTGTCTTTCACCAGGGTAGTAGAACTAGATAGATTGAAAATGTAACTAACTCAGTAGTCAGTTAACTATTTTATTGATGGCTCACATGCATCAATAACGTTTGTACATTTGACAAACTTTTTTGGATCCAAAAGCCAGAATGTATTGTTCCTTAGTTTCATTTCTCATTGTTCCATCAAAATTTTGCTTTTTAATTTATTCTGATTAATGAGTCCAACTGTCAAAATTGAAACTTGTGTTGTCTTTGTGAGTAAATCAAGTACTTTGAAAAACTCAGTAGACTCCACATTTGGATGATCAAATCAAGTCTTCAATACTAGTTGAATATATCAGCAGTTATAACTAAAGGGATATTTCTGGGACACAAGATGCACTTGAATATATATCAGGAGTTATAACTAAAGGGATATTTCTGGGACACAAGATGCACTTGAATATATATCAGAAGTTATAACTAAAGGGATATTTCTGGGACACAAGACGCACTTGTAAATTACATTTTTTAAAGTCTCTTTAACCTATTATCTAGATGTAGTTCATTAGTTTCTATAGCTATTGGTTTACAAAGGTATTTTGTTTAGTGCTGGCTGTCTTGTACATTGTTATCATAGAAACCACTAATCGGAAGAAAAAAAAGCCCAAAAGATTGTATGAGTGTATATTATTTATTGAAACTGACTCCTCTATAGAAACATTTTCCATTGAGTAAGAACATTGGTGTTGGTTTAAGCATTTAAAACTGGATGTTTGTGTGTTGAAGTACCTAGCTCCCTAACTGACATCTATACAATTTTGTTGTGAGCTATGAACTCTCCATGTGATGTAATTATAAGCTTTCTACTTACACTTTTGTTCTTCTATCTAGCCTTAAATGTTTTTGAGCTGACAATGTAGATAAAATGAATGTAGGTAGGATCCAGTTTGCTAATCATCTAGTCATCTGGCTGCCCTGCTATATGCAGAATCTTTCTTGGGACTAAAATAATTAAATATAGTCACATCTCACTGTATCAGACTTAGTGTGATTAAATGAATTTTAAAAAAAATTATTGATTTTGGAAATTAGGTTAATATTTAAACCCATGCTAATTCTAGTCAGAATTCAAAACTTACTATTACCTTGATATTTTAAGCTAACCTCATCTAAAATGGCTTTATAATTATTCATCTTCATGCAAACTAAGAGAATTTTGTTAAAGCAAAGTTTGGAAGAAAAAAAAAATTTTTCATAGTGCATCAATGTACACTAAAGTGAAAACTTTAAAATAAAATATCAATCTCATCACATTGAGGTTTGATTGTTGTTGGATATTAATACTAAAAGGTTCTTTTAAGATCTCATACAAGAACATTTTCTTATCTGGTTAATGGGCTACAAAAGCGTTGAGATAGACAGTGTTATTTAAATGCCCTCAAATCCATGTAAATTTTGTTTATATCAATGCTTATACAGTATCACAAATAAAATGTCTAAAGTTTGCATTATTTATATTTTAGAGAAGTTGTCAATGTTTGTCATTTTGTTGATTATGATTAAAAAGAAATATAATTTTCCTAGTCTCAATTTTGTTTTAATTTCCATCATACAATTGGTTCAAGGCAGTGATAGTTAGGTTTGGTTTTATTTGCTTGAAGTTCATTTTGTTGCTTGTTAAGTTTTTTTCCTAAGTTTAAGAATTCTAAATCCCCATGTTTCTTTTATTTCTGCTCTGCTTTTGAAAGTTTATAATATATTTGTTGTAATGAAATTTGATCATTCATTAACCCTACATATTAAGCTTTTCTATTACTGTGTAAAGTAAGTTAAAATAAGCTTGGAATGGATGTGGATTTGTTTTATGATGAAAGATAAATATCTTAAAGGTCTTCAGTAAGACTTAGTTATAGAATAGTTATATGTTGTACATATCTCAAAGAATTATTTCCATTTTTACATTCCTGGAGAAGAAAACAAAATGTGTCAACATTATTTTGTCAACATTAGAGTTTCATCATCATTGAAGAAAACTAGATAAGTTTGTCCTTCAGATTGAATGCTAATACTTGGAACTTCTTTATGTAACTTTTGTTAAGTTTACAAACTTTAGCATGTTTACATTGTCTTTAGTTTTGCAAACTTTGACCCATTGCTTTGGCCCCATTTTTTGGCTTAGATTCATGGTTTGTCCCCAGTTATTCAGACTTTGATCCATGACTTTGTCCCTAGTTATTCAGACTTAGACCCATGACTTTGTCCCCA
>JADKLZ010000166.1:22912761-22936596 GCA_021533235.1 Biomphalaria straminea
ATCATAGGGCATTCAGAAAGTGATAGGATCATAGGGCATTCAGAAAGCTAAAAGCATGAAATTGCACTAAACAAAAACAATTGGTAAAAAGTATTTCTTATCTCACATATTTATTATTGTTAGTCTAGATCTATTACAAATTTACTTACATAACTGATGCAAACTAATTAGTACAATTACAGTTAATGTAAGCTTTGGTTATTTTTTACATATATATTTTTTTTCCTTGTTTTGATGTAATGTAATCATAACACAGTTCCTGTTAGGATCAATCAAAAAGTCAGCCTGTAGCACCATAAACCTGTCTTTGTGAAAATGTGTGAGCTGCACAGCTGAAAGCTAGAGTAGGACTTGTTCAGAGATTTAGGTTCATGATTTCTGTGTCTACAGGTTTAGGTTCATGACTTTTGAGTCCACGGGCTTAGGTTAGTGACTTATGAGTCCACAGGTTAAGGTTAGTGACTCTGATGAAGAAAGAAACTTTGAGTGAGAAGTTGGAAGAAAAAAAAATGTATAGGTACTATGTTTACTCTGAATGTACTAATTGTGGAGCTCGACGAAAAAAAATTCAGACTCTTGAACTCTTCATTTGCAGTTAGACTCTTACATAATTTTGCTTTAAATGTAATTGTTTTCTTCTTTCAATAACTTTGTTAAAGATTTGCTGTTTGAGTTTACTTTTTTAGAAATATATTTTCTGATCAACTTACTACTGTGTTGAGAGATTTAATATCCTAACTTTTTTACTTCAGACACATTAGGCCAACCAAAAGCTATAATACAGCAAATATCTTGACTGAAGTAACTAAAGTGTGCAGCTGATGCAAGGCATTTTCTTGTATATCTCTAATATTTCATTTTCACTAGAGTTCATATATTTATCACTTTTTATATAATCACAGTTCAACAATGACCTGAAAGATTTGCTAAGCCTCACAAATCTATTTACAGCACTGTCAAGTTTGTTAGGCATACCTCAACACCAGCAACATTGGATATAGATTTAAAAGGAATTCTTTGAAGACATATACTCTTGATCAACAAAAATAAAACTGTAATCAATAGCATCCAGAGCTACCATCACTTCTGCTAACAACTCTCAAATTTTATGTATTTGTCAACAAAGACTTCAAAAGTTTAAATTATGAAGAAACACCTAAGCTAGATGAGATCTACTTCTAAAAATTGACCAAATGGACTAGCCTTAATATGAATCCAATTAATAGGTAAATGAGGATGCTAACTATACTGTCAATATAAATGCAAAGAAAAAAAAAAGTTACAAACATTACTTTTTCATTACATTTTTACTTCCCCCCTCACCCCAAGTATACAATAAAGTGTGGTTTTGTTACCTATAAAGGGGGCTTGAGGTTCAATACCCAACTTAAGAAGTTGTGTTTACTGTGCGCCTAAAGGCAGCACCTCCTTCCCCCACTGGTCTACAAATGAGATTGAACCATAGTGCTCTGAGCATGCCATAATCATGAAAGTAGCGCTATATAAAAGCAATATTTAAATCATAGCTGCTCTCATGTTACAAGAATCTACATAAATTAAAACTAAAAGGGTCACTTAAAATTTTGCTCCCAGACCTACCAATATTTACTTTGCATGTTAACATATTCTCTGGATGCACCAGGAAAGAGAATGTTATTTCTGAAATATTTGTTTTTGGGATGCATCTTATAGTTTAGCAAAATGCTTTAAATTTAAAATGATGTAATGTCTGGTATCACTAACCATATAGAAACAGTAACAGTTTGTCGTTTTGTTGTCTACATGGTCCAAGTTAAAATCTCAGCACTGCATTCAGTTTCAGATGATGTTTAATATTTTGATCTATTTTGTTTTACATTCTTTTCGATGTACCCTAAGATATAAAGATTATTAAATCAAAGCCCAAACCTCTTGCAGGATAACAGGAAATGGCAGCAGAAAGGGTTTGAAAAAAAAACAAAAAACAAGGAGCTAGAAGAGAATACAGCTTGAAGTAACAAGCTTGAGTTAATTAATATTAAGAACATAATTCCAGTGGTGTGATTTTGTCACAACTCATTTAATAGTTAATACAGTCACAGATGTTCATTTTCATGGCACTAATACAAGCATACCATCATATGTTCAGAAAAGTCTATCAAACTTCTCTCTATGCTAAACAATAATGACACTCATTGTTATCTCCCATTAACTTGCAAACTAACCCTAAATCCATCTCACAACACTAACTCTAGTAATTCAGTTTACTTTGAAACTTAACATACACGTATAGCTACAGACAATAAATCTCACGCTCCATTGATCTATAAAAAAAATGCTCTCTACTATAGAATAGCACAATTCTTGTACGACATTAAATTTATTATGTAACTATGTAACATCATTAACTTGGACAGTTCAATCTTTTATGGTGTTAACCTTGTAGAGCTTCACCAAAAAGATATATAGAGATGGTAACATAGTTAATATCATGACTTAGCACTATCTCAGTACAACATACTCACTTGGTCAAGTACAGATAGAAACATTTTTAACTTGTAACTATTCAACTTAGTGGCCCAAAGAGTGTTATAAGAGATTCACTATATTTAATTTATCAACATATTTTGTAATAAATGCATTTTAAACAATTTTCCATTATATATATATATATATATATATATATACTAGATTGTTAAAACATGCGAAATATAGTCCAACATTTAAAATGTAGATATATGTCAAACATTACGTATATGTCAAAAATGTAGATATATGTCATAAATGTAGGCTAGAAAGAAACAAAATCTTTATTAGACAATATGCTTCTTCCTAATCCTGAAAAAAAAAAGAAGTCATTTTAAAACTTATAAACAATAGGAATATAAATCTTTAAAATTGAACTTTTAAACTACAGGCAAAATTGAGGTATAAAGATCTATAAACTCCTACATAATACAGTCATTTAGATCTACAAAACATATAAACAGCAGGCAAATGAGATAATAGATTTATTTAACTTTCATAAATTATAAATATTTTTGGGATGTTCTATAAGCAATTTCAAAGAGGATCAGCTAAAAATAAAAATGTTTAAGATTTTAAAATGACATACATTTGCATCAGGGGAAAAAATGTTTAGAAACAGCAAAGACTGAAAATAAAAAATCAAAGTCAATACCCTAGTTAATGCAGCTCATTTGCAATGGTGTACTGAGTATAAAATAACAAAAAATATAATACAATATAGCAACCTACAATGAAAAGAAATGGAACCTTGTCATAAATTCACAGTGGAGTATACAACATTATCACTAAAGATAAACATTAAACAAAAAAAGAAGGACATTGTTTTGTTTTAAATTTGTTTTATCCCTATTTCTACAAACTTCATTAGGACTGTGGCTAATATTATTCACAGTCAATGGTTGACAACATAAGAGAGAAAATCTTTGAGTTTGAACAAATGTAAATTGTTCATTTTATAGCATTCAACATAGTGAAAAATAAAAGTCAGCATCAGTCAAAATGCATAAACCTTTAGGTTATAATTTTGATTAACAATTATATACCAAAGGAAGTGGTAAGTATAAAAAGTAACATCACAACTCCTCAGCAGCAACAACATTTTATAAATAAACTATGCAAAGTAGATTACACTTGAAAAATTAAGTACACAAGATTATGTGTTTTTTTTCCCTGCATGTTGAGACCTAAGATTTCAAATGAAAATATTGACTAGATTAATAGAGAAAGAGTGTGAAATCTAAGCAAATAATTAGATCTAATATAATGAAATTGAATAGATATATATAGCATAGTAAATAAACATTTCATTATCTGTCCTTTAAGCAATGGGGTTGTTTTTTTTTTCTTAATATCCTTTTATTAAGCAACAATAAAAAAAATATTTGGTTCAAAAGGTGAAGATTCATCAGTTCTACTTTACTTTCACTTTGATTCCTTGTCTAACCAGTCCAGCACCATTGGTGTGAAGTAAGTGATGAGAATGTCTACACCTAAAAGAAAAGAGAATAATGTAAGCAATGCTTGAAAAAAAAAAGTATTGAAATATTTACACTACAAGTCAATATTTTTCACTCTTTCAAAATTTGAGAACCTTTTCAACATTTTCAGTAGAAGCCAAGAGCTATTAGAGAAATTACAATTTCAAGGTTTCGTTTTCTTTGCCCTGCAATTTGAGAGGATGGCCACAAACCAAAAAGTAAGCCACAAGATAAGAAGTAGTGAAATAAAACGGAATGAACTCTTTCTCTCTTAATTGAGGATACCAACGTTGATTCAACCAGAATGTGGTAAATAATTATGGAGAGAAAGTGTTAAGTTCATGTCAAACTCACCTGCACGCCTCATACACTGCAAAGTCTCCATGACAGCAGCCTTCATATCAAAAGCCCCAGCAACAGCAGCATGGTACAACATAGCATACTCTCCAGACACATGATAAATAGCCAATGGGTGAGTAGGATACTGAAAAAAAATCAATGTTTCATCATTGCTCACTACACATCATCAGTGCATTTATTAACAGTAGTTCATATTGTAGAAGAGCCCAAAAGGAGAAAAGCTGCTACTATTTCAATATTTAATTCTGTTGTTTTCAAATGTGACAAGAAAAGGTCAAATTCAAATCTACTGAAAAATTAACGTAATATTGAATCCTATAAAATCTTTATGTATCTGAGGGTGTTATGTAGCCAGCTCTTAGACTAACTCCTTCACTTCATCACTAGTGAAAATAGATAGTGAGGACAAATTGTCATCCAGCACATTGACATCTAGGAAAAGTAGAGATGGCTTATCATTGCACTGACTAAATGAGATGACAATGTGAACAGAGAAAATGTGTTCACTTATTGTACATACAATTTTGAGAATTTCTCCAGTTTAAATGATTACAATCATTCTTCTAGATGATCATTCTTTATGGCCTCATAATGCTTTCATAAACTTCAGCTTAAGCCAGCTTAAAATGTGACAAGGCTTCTTAAAAACATGTTTAATCAATGGAGTTAAATTCTTATTATTTGTTTTATAAGCTTTGATAATATACAATAAATAAACAAAATAAGAACCTTTTGCTTAACCATCCTGACAACATCCAGATATGCCAAGCCAGGTTTCACCATCAAAAAATCTGCTCCTTCTGCAACATCTCTATCCTGAGAATAACAAAAAAAATCATTTTAATAGAAATTTTGTTTTTGAAAAGCTGTTGAATTGTGCTACTGATATTACAAATGTTCTTTAAAAAAAGGGTTACCTCTACTGCACTTTTAGTAAGAAAATAAAAATTTATCACTTATTAAGTTTCACCATTTCCTATTAGTCTATCCTAGAACATAAAAGACTTTCTGTATAATGTAATGTATTTGTTAGGTAAGGTTTGGTGCATTTGTTTTTTTTTTAGTTGCTAATTTAAAGTTTAATATTCTCCTAAAATTTTTTATTAGCAGTGAATAATTAATTGAGTTCAACTTCAATGAAGATTTTTTGGTACATTCAAGTATTTTATCGATAGCTGCTTGTCCATGAGCTTCACACTATTGCAATGCTGAATTCAAAGTTTGCCTGACATCCTTCAGGAGATTTGGACAAGGATGTAATAAAATTCATTACTAAAGGAAAGTCTGAAAGTTATTAAACAAACAAAAGTTTTTACAATGTACTAGTGTAAGATGTACTTTTATTGGATATAATTTACAGCTATGCCTTGAATAAAGAGGTTTTGATAATTATCTAATTATGTTAATAAAAGATTTTCTTTTCCCTGTTACTTTTCCAACCAGAAAAGGAACAATAATTATGTATTCTAGATTTTTTTAGACCCATGACAGCTAGAATGTAGACCCAATACCATTCAACATTTATTTATGACTTAAAAATAAAAATGGTATAAAAAAGAACATACCACTGCTCTCTCTGCCAGTCCAATAGAACCATGGGGGAGCTGGTAGCACTTCCTGTCACCAAAAGCTGGAGCACTTTTAGCAGCTTCTCTAGTAGTAGAGATACAATTGTATTCACAGTTAAATATACTAAATTGTGTCAGCTACTGTTTCTTTTTAGGATATTATAACCTCTAAAATACTAATTAATGAAATGAGGGGTAAGTTAAATTAACTCTTTCAGTGGGAATTGTTTTGATAGAAAAATAGAGTTTTCAGGGACATACAAAAATCTGCAAAGGGAATAAAGTTACTAAAACTAATGTAACTTTTAAATTTTATTATATACATAATCTGGGGGCGCGGTGGCTGAGCGGTTAAGCATTCAGCTCCTGAACCTGGGGTCCTGGGTTCAAATCTCTGTGAAGACTGGGATTTTGAACTTGCATAGGATTTTTCAGACCAGAAATTGGAGCTATTGAGTTTAAAGTTATCCTTGTACTTATACTTTTTTTTTATAATAAAATGAGCTTTTAAACCAAAGAGGTTCTATTCTATTATTTCATATTAATTTTCTTGATAATAATTATATTATGAGAATGTTTCCAGATAAATACTGATGTTCTGAACATAATGAGCAAGTCAAACAGACACAGCATGAGCAGACAGCTAACAAAACTCACCTGAAAGGTCCATAGAAACTAGAAGCAAACTTGGCACTGTAACTCATCACTGACACCCTGTTACCAAGACCACTGTTGAACAAGGCTTTCTTTATAGCTCCTATCCTACCATCCATCATGTCTGATGGGGCAATAACTTGACAACCTACAAGCAGTAGTCAACAACAATCAGGGCACTAAGATATTATGAAGGCTATATTTACCCCCTCCCCCTTCTCAGTTATCCCAATATTTTTTAGTCACCGTAAATATTTTTTTTTTCATAATTGATTGACTTAACTTTAAAAGTATTATACTATTACATGCACATCGTAGTGTAAAAGTTGAATGGTGTGAATGTTGAAAGGTGAGAGACTGGGAGTTCAAGATAGAAGAAATAAACAAAATAGTGTTTATAGTGTTAGTTACTAAATTTCTAAAATTCTGATTTTATGGGAAGCGTGGTTGAGAGTCTAAGTACGCTTGAACTTGGCTTCAACACCCAGCTCGGGCAAAGTTGTGTTTACCTAGTGCCTAAAGGCAGCATGGAAAAACTTCTCCTAGATACCACCTACCCAACACTGTCCAAAAATGAGACTGGAACATAGCACTCTGAGCATGAAAGTAGCACTTTATAAAAGCTATAATTATTATTATTATTTTCAATATCAGTCTCATTATGTAACATATATATTACCAGCTTGTGCATACGCCACTGCAATCTCAGCTAGCCTCTCTATGCTTGGTTCATTATCAATAGTTCCATCTGGTCTTAAGTACCCTGAAATGATGAACATATAATTAGGTATTTTAATAATTCATGATTCATGAAAAAAAAAAAATAACTTGAAAAAAAGATAAAACTTTATTAAATTGAAATTACAATGGAGAATATTGGAGCAACAAGACTTTTATATCAGCTATAAAATAAAATGAAGACGATTATTACAAATTTTGTTTATAACTATATAAAACAGTGGTCTTCAACCTTTTTTGGCCTACCGCCCCCTTTTCGTATTTTTTCTTTTAAAAAATCTGCCAGCGCCCCCCTCTAAAAAAAACCACTTATAAAGAAGCGTGAGAAGGCAAATTTGAACGAAATGTCATTTATTTATTAATTTATCTATTTATTAATTTTTATTTTGTAAATAACACTTATCCCGCATGGGAGAAGACTACATGAAAAGGTTATTTTCTTTGTCGAGCTCAGAGTAGCATGGAGTTACAGAGGTGCCCCCATAAGCGCTATAAAGATCCACTCAGGCGCCATTTCGCCCTCACTGGCATAGAGTAAAGTACCTGGCAGCATTCTCTGGTAGCAGATGACCCCTGAGAGAGGACAGTTGGAGAGTTCTCACAAAAGCTGCTGGACAAACATTTGAGACTCATAGAAAAGCCACTATTGAAGAAGGCGCAAAAGACGGAAAGAAAACTAAAATAGAACACCAGCAGACAACGGCTTTGTTTGCTCAAAATTCTGGAAAATATGTAGGTCGCAGCTGGGTTTGCGTAGTTGTGTGAAACACTGCACTCAGTCGTAATCTTCGGAATCGAATGCAAAAACAGCCAATATTATCACTCTACAAAAAAAATTGTCATATGATTTACTGTGATTACACAAAAATTAATCTCATAGTCATGACTTTCTTTCAAATCCTAAGAATAGACTGCTTTAAAATTATTGAATATTAGGGCCCTATTGTTTTAGCTTAAATTGTAAATATAGCCTAGTTTTATTTTTACAATAAAAATTACTATTGCTGAATTCACTACAAAATGAAATAAAGCTAATGAGAATCTTGTGCCTCCTGCAGTCTGACAATATTAGAAATTTCAATCTTTAAAGTAGCCAAAGTAAGGCGATGGTCTCCTCTAGCGGCTACATCCAGTCTTTTTCTTTGCTTATTCATTAAGTTTGTTACGCACTAAATCTAGTTTAACTATGTATGTTGATGGAAAAGCTAAAACATTATTCCATTTTCGACCACGGTTTTGGAATTTTACTGAAACATTCAAATTCAGCCACATCTCTGTTGTGCCTCCAGGGGCGTAGCCAGGAATTTTCCATCGATTAGGGGCCAGAGGGGGGCCCTACATTTTGCGTAATATTTCATCAAGAAAAAAAATCCTTGTTTGGGTCCTCCTCAAGTGGGAGCCCGGGGGATTTTCAAATTGCCCCCCTCCTCCCCCACCCTGTGTAAGCCACTGTGTGCCTCCTATGTTAACATTCTTTCAATGATGACATAATTTTGTAAATCTATTTTTTTTCCTGCAACTCAATTTGAACATATGTAATAGTTGTTTAATAATTGTCATTTATATTTATTTTATTTTTTTATTTTAGAAACAAATTGTAATTTCTTCATAGAGCATTCTTATGTGAATTGCATAGATATCGGTGTCCCTGTGCAGTAATTAATTTGTCAACAAACAAGTTATGTGAGATTGTATCTCGATAAAAGAGAAAATGATATAATCAATGAAAGTAAATTTTTTTCCCAAGCAGTCGGAGGTTGGTTTTATTCATTTCCATTAGATGCCTACCAGGTGAAACAATTTTTTTAGCCTGCTTTAAGTCATCGCCAACCATTGAATCGTCCTGTTTTTCAAAAATAAAATTATATTTAGTCCTAAGAGATTAACAAAACCAGCTATATATAACAAACCCATTTCAGAATCCAACGAAATTAAGTTTATAAGAGTATAACATCTTTTTATTTACATTTTTTTAAAAATTAGATTTAAATAGAAATGAAATTGAGGGCTAAAATTTTCTTAGATGTTGCCTGTGTATTATAACTCACAAAGTGAAGAGTGGATAGATCTGTTCTTCATTCTATGTTGCTCTTGAAGTTATTGTAGCGTCCAACCACTGACGATTCCCTATATGTCGTAATAACCTACAAAACTAGACAATTCTGAAATAATATTTCTTCCAGAACAGAACAAAATGTCTTTTTGTGTTACATATGTTTAATTTTTTTTATAGTTTCAATCAATTTTCAAACACTATTATCATAAGACTTTTTAAAAAACGACACATTTTTCTAAGAGGCCACTAAACATATCCTGCTTTGCCGTTTTTGTTTTTAATATTTTTTAATAGTAGATTTTGTATAATTGTTCATGAATATTCATTAAAAAAGTTGGATATTGCTATATGTTCGTGAAGCCGATATGGTTTTATAACCTCATCTGAAGATGCCGTCATTTAAAGTAGAACATTGAAATATCTAGTGGCAATTCACAACTCTAAACAAAATTCCATTACATACCAGTGAGTTTTCGTAATAACACTTTGTTAATGCTTTTTGTTTTAAAAAAAGGTCAAATTACTCGATTTGAATGTTAGCTTTAACCTTTTTTTTCAATTAACATTTATATATCAATATATTAACATACATAGTTAAATAGAATAAAATATAAAAGGCGTACTACCTAGTTTGTTTATCAAAACATAAACGTTTATGCGCTCAAAATCTAAGTACACTTATACCCTCATATTGCTGAAAAAAAGGGTAAGACTTTAAAAATAGAAAATGGGATTCCGAACTCAACTTCTAACGTTGTTTCTGTTCTTAAATTAGAAGCATGCTAACTATAAATAAATATGTCTACATTTAGTTTGCCAGCTCTAATGTTGAAGATTTTTATGTTTTTTTGTGGAACTTTAGTTTCTTCTTTCCCCATATACGCCCAGCGCCCCCTTACCGCCCCTTTTTGTGCCCAGCGCCCCCCAAAATCACAAAAACGCCCCCAAGGGGGCGATATCGCCCCCGTTGAAGAACACTGATATAAAATATTAATGTTTACAAAGTAATAGTACATTTAGACACTGATTAAATAACGATAGATTCCTTTTATTTTTTCATCAATAATTTCTCCTATTAAAAAAACAGAATAGCTTATGCATGGGCAAGAAAAATGTTTTTTTAACACAAGAAATTAGTTTTTATGTATCAAAGCATTTCTAATTTATCCAGAATCATTCATTATTGTATTTAGAACAAAAATATTAAAGGTGTAATAAAAGTATCCAGGGAGGCACGGTGGCTGAGCGGTAAAGCGCTTGGCTACTGAACAGGGGTCCAGGGTTTGAATCCTGGTGAAGACTGGGATTTTTAATTTTAGGATCTTCAGGTGCCTCTGAGTCCACCTAGCTCTGTTGGGTACATGGCGTTAGTTGGGGAAAAGTCAAGGCGGTTGGTGGTTGTGCTGGCTACAGGCTACATGACACCCTCATTAACCTCAGGCCCCAGAATCAGATGAACTTTACTTCATCTGCCCTATAGACCACAAGGTCTGCAAGGAGAACTTTACTTTTTACTATTTTAATAAAAGTATCCAAGTATAAATGAGGGGAAGGAAATAAACAAATCTGAAAAGTTCACTGAATGCACTCTGGAGTAGATTTTTTAAAATCCTAAATATTTCATATGTTCCAATACCGGTACTTCAAGGCAAAGACAAAGTTATGACACTAATTTTGCTTACCACAATGGCCATGGGAAGTGTAAGGACACAAGCACACATCGCAGGCTATTAGAAGGGATGGAAAGTTGGTTCGCAGTAATTTGATGGCTTCAATAACAGGGGTATTAGGGGCATCAGCTCCAGAACCTCTATCATCCTGTCAAATATTTAAAGACAAAGTTGTCAAACATTTCCTAACTGGCAGAAGAATAAAAAAAAAACTATCTGAAAAATATTTCAACAATCATAGAATCATTAAAAACATTTTAATTAAATCACTGACAAAAATCAGACTGCTTACAAAACATTTTATACTTTCCAAGATCTAGCTCTGATAAGATTGAATGCACTAGAGAAAATGGAGGTATGGGTATGAAAACACTAAGGTAAAGAATTTTTTTAAATTATTGGCACAATACATTTTTTTAATCACATTTAATTCTTATTTGTCCTTGATTTTTCTAGATTTAACCTTTTATAAAGTTATATATAAAATGTAATTACTGCTATCCTTTTTTATAAACTGAATCATCTTTAAATGCAATCTGGCACAATATTGCACAATCAATTATCTACCCTTTTAGATTAAAAATCCTCCATTGATTGCACTATTTTAAAAGTACTCCAAAGAAGAGCATTTATTCATTCTACAGTAGCTCTTTTTTCCTATTTAACGTTTTGCTATATTATACAAGTCAGCAAAATATCCTATAATCATAAAACATAGTTTCAAAATATTACTTAATTCTTTACCTTAATTAGAGATTGAAACTTATTGAATTAAATATGGGATGGTGGCAGTCATTTCTGCCACTTATATTACATTGAACAAAACAGTACTTATTTGAATTAGTCATAGCATATGAAATAAGTAGCATACTTTTATACTTTTATCCTCTTAGTTTATTTTATTAAATTATGTTGTTTTTTTAATTTAAAATTATGTTTTTATGTACTATTGCTGTTCCATATTTCTATTTAACAAATAGTGTGTTGTTGTTTTTTTTTAAATCCAAATTTAAATAATAAATTTTATTTTTTATTGAGCCAACAATTGTATTTTTTTTATTTTCTCAAGAACTACATTTGCTATTACAAAGCAACTAGCAATCTTACTTTGTCCAACTTCTCTGGTACACCAAACAATAAAACAGCTTTCAGACCTTTCGCTACTAGTGGGCCCACAGCTTCCTTCAACCTGTTCACACCATACCTAGACTGCCCAGGCATACTTTTAATTTCTTGGACTGCATCAGGGTCATCTCTGAAAAACATTTGAATCACTGCATATGAAAAAAGGTAAGAATCTAAAAACAACTTAGATATATGATTTGTATGAATTTGAACTTATAGGAATTGTGAGACATGCAATTGTCAAAGTACTTTAACTATGCAATAAAGCTTCTACAAACAGTAATTGAAAACTAAATTTAAAAAGAAATATAGTAAGTATTGTAATACAGAAGAGAATGCATCAGGTCCACTGCATGGCATACAGAAAACATATATCTAGGTTTATTATTTTCAAAACTATTTTTTGTTCTCAAATTCTATAATTAGTTTTTTATTCACTTATTTTTTCACTTTTTGTTTTTCCATTCTCAACTGTATGCCCAAGACATTTAGGATTATTTCCCTTTTCTTAGTTGCAGGGATGCATATATTTAGGTCATGACCATATGAACTCAACTGCTAGCACATGACTGACCTTGAAATAAATATGCTCCTAATACACACACACAAAGAAAAAAAAAAGCTAGTCACAAGACCAATTTTTTTTTCTTTTTTATCTAATATTTGACATAAAATATGTCTGAGAGAAATTACAAAAACTACAGCAGATATATTCTTTTGAAAACTTAGAATTATAAAGAGCTAACATCAACAAAAATGAAAGAAATATTATGGTAACTCCAAGTACAAGATATAAACCAAAATTAAAATCAGCTTAGAAGTCTAGCATGTTGATAGTTAATGGTTTATGTTGGGAACTATTTAATAAAAACAAAATCACATAAATAAATAAAGAATAATTTTTAACAAAAACACAAAAATTATATGCTTTTAAGAATATTTAACAATTCAAAATGCTATTTTATTATTGTTAGCATTATCTGTAATTTTTGCTATTGACTTTTCTTAAATTGCTAGCCTGACACAACAGCAGTTAAGTTTGAATGAAGAATAAAACAGAACTCTCAATAAAATGTACTAGAATAGATTTTCTAAAAATCAGATTCAATCTAATATGTTAGTATCCCAATAAAACAAAACTTTTAAGGGAGGGAAAAAAAGTGAAGAAGAACAATTTGAAATAGGTTGATGAACATCTTCAATCCTACCTGTGTTTAGCCCTCAGTTTTACTGTCACTAGAAGCAAAAATAAAAGAGGGACTCCTTCAACATGTAATATGAAGAGAAACTAACAGCTGGTCAAAATTTAGAGAACCAACAATGTTAAATTATAATTTCATTGAGTGTCTATTAGTCTTACACTTTCTGATTAACAACGAGACTATAAATAGACTATTAGGTAATAGCTATGGTTATAGTTATTAGTTTAAAATTAGCCTACACCAGATCGACATAGAGTCAATAGAGAATATATATTTATTATTTATATACATAATATTCTAGACCTAGATTAGATCTACAAATTATCTAGAGTATTTTCTAGAGTGGATGAAGATCTTGATAGAAATTTAGATAGAATCTAGTAGAAATCTCCTAATTTAATCTACTTTAGTCTTTAACTTAATTATTAAATTAAAATTAAGATGGTAAAAATATGTTTTGTTAATAGTATAATACTTACACAATAAAAAGGGGATACATAAGGTTATCTGGCGTTATTATTGTTCCCTGAGACTGCCATGATCTTAGAGTTGGGTGATGATATCCACTGTGGAGAATTGCATGTTCTGACATTTTCCGAAATCAAAAGTTGAATCTACTTTTTATCTAGTAGATCTAACACTGGCAAGTCGTTGAATAGTCAAACTGGCGATGTTGATAATATCGTATTCTGAGCACAATACTCAATACAGTAACCTTTTGACACGTGAAAGGTCACGCACGTGATCACACAAACACACACTTTAGAAACTCAACACACACCGCTCTTGTGTCATCAGAAATGAAGATAAGGCCTAGCTAGGGATTGCGTTCTAGCCCAGGCTTTCTGGAGGACGGTACGGGATGTCGATCTCAAGAGCGGGAAGATCATGGTTCGGTCCGGGGACTATCGAAGTGTTTACTCGAATACTTTACTGTATTCCATAGAGATCTAACTATATTATATATACCACGACGACCACGTCATCAGGCACCCATCTCTTGACTCATATATAGACATAGTGAGGCTCATCATTCACAATCACTCTCTCTCACACACACACACACATTGATGATAGCCGAAAGATAACACTTAAATTACTTAAAAGTGTTTCTAAATCTAATATTTCATAAACTAATGTTACTTGTCAGTGCTAGTGACTGTTTTACTGAATAATCTCTAGAATCTAAGTAAGATTTCTAAAACTAGGCTAGAGACAGTCGGCTAGAGATTAGATCTAGAATGTCTAGATCTATAGTTACAGTTAGTGGAATTTAAATTGGACTACTCTCTAATCCTGATCGAACTAAGATCTAGACAATCTAGTTTTATCTATAAGCCTCCAACATCTATAGATCTAGATGTTTTAGTTCGCAAGACTAGAAAATACTCGAGATCAAAGTATAAAGAAATAATAGATCTAGATCTAATATCTAGATCTAAATGACTAAGTAAAGGGTAATGAAGACATTGAAGAGAAACTAAAAGCACAGATGATAGGGCTCTAATCTATATAATAAGTATACATCTTGTTCTATTGCGCAGGCGCATTGGCATTAGTGCATGGAAAGCGTCTTGTTGTCAAGTATGGATACTGCGGAAGCTACAAATAATTTTTGAAAATTAAACAAAATAAATCATTAAAACACTACTTTTAGTGCTATTGACATTATCTAAATTATATAGTCTAGATCTACTGTATAGGTCAATAAAATTTTAGTTATTAGTCTAATCTAGGATTGATCTAAATTATTTCTAAATCTAATCTAGACTAGTTTATAGTTACTAGTAACTAGTTTAGTAGTTAGATCTAGATTATAGAGTTATAATAGAGTATAGTAGTAGTAGGTCACTAGACTCGTCTAGTCTCTAGACTAGGGCCTAGGCAGTGACTACATTGCAGTGACTATACAGACTGCACTATTATACAGTACAATGTCTACAGACTAGTTAGTACAATACAGTTTTAATTTAAGTTATAGTGTACTAATTCTGTAAGTTACACTATTATTACGCATTTACGGTGTATTAGTGTATAATACTAGTACACATGTAGCATACTAGAGTGTATACTATAGTATAGCAGGCTATATATAGACTACAGTGAATAGTATATTCATATTGTCAATTCTTTCTTCTTCTTCTTCATTCTCATTGTTATGTTGTGGGGTTCAGATCACTACACCAATATGAGATGAACTGCGCAGTGGTTTCCAAATCAGGGAGCTCTCCATATAGTTATATTAGTATATATTTATATAGTATATTATATTCATATTGTCAATGATTGTAATAGATTGTAATTGTATTGTATAGTTTATATTTATTATTATTTAGAGTCTATAGTAGACTATACTATAGTATATTATAATATATATAGTACTAGTATATAAAATTTAGATCTAGTCTCTGTTTTAGTTATACTATAGTTAAATTTTATATAATAATAATATAGTCTATACTATTACCCTACCTTACCTGTTACCTATCCCTTAGTCTGGTGGACCGTTGGGGCACCAAGCAAGACTTGAAGACCATCTTGCTCCATTCCTCTCTATCCTTTGCCCTGTTTAAAATCTCATTCAATGGTAGGCCTGTCCATTCTTTGATGTTGTCTTCCCACCGCTTTCTCTGTCTGCCACTTCTTCTTTTTCCTGGTACTGTTCCCTGGAGGAAGGTCTTTGCGAGTCCTGAAGATCTTGTTACATGGCCATACATTTTAAGCTTTCGTTTAACAGTAGTTAGCAGGTCATCATGGGGTCCGATCGCTGCAGTAACCCTGTCTCTAATCTCTTGATTTGTGATGCGGTCTTTAAATGTGATGCCTAGGATCCTTCTGTAGCATCTCATTTCCATTGCTAGGATCCTCCTCTCTAGCTCTGCAGTCAGCGTCCAAGACTCACAAGCATATAGAAATGTGGCCATGACCAGGGAGCGTATCAGACTGATTTTGGTGCCGAGAGCTATGCCTTTGTCTTTCCATATTAACTTAAGTTTAGAAAGGGATGCTGTGGACTGTGCTATTTGGACCATTAGTTCGGGCTTTGTTCCCTCATCCGAGACAATAGCTCCGAGGTATTTAAAGCTGCTAACGCTAGTTAGCTTTTCACCTCCAATACTGATGGCCTTTGTAAAGCCCTGTTGGCTATTGGTCATAATTTGTTTTTTTTCTGCATTTATTTGCATGCCATAAGCTGCTGAAGTCTTGTCAATGCGCATCACTAGGTCGGCTAGTTCATCATCTGTCCCTGCTAGGCCAGCAATGTCATCTGCGAAGCGCAAGTTTGTAACTTTTCTTCCTCCAATGCTTACAGTACCTTCAAATCCTTCGAGAGCATCTTCCATTATTCTTTCAAGAAAGATATTGAAGAGTGTTGGTGAAAGGAGGTAGCCTTGTCTTACTCCAACTGTGGTTTTGGACCATTTCCCAATATTGTTATTGAAGTACACCACACTGGTGGCATCCTTGTATAGGTTCTGGATAACTTTGGTTATGTTTGCATTTATGTTATATTTTTCCATTGTTGCCCAGAGTGCCCCATGCCATACTCGATCGAAAGCTTTCTTGAAATCAATAAAGACATGGAAAAGATTCTCTTGGTGCTGGAGATATTTTTCACAGAGTATTTTGAGGTTTAGGATTTGCTCTGTTGTGCTGTTGTGCTGTCTATACTATAGTCTAGATCTATATTTACTTTTGTTAGGCTTCTAAAATATATTATTATTAAATATATTATTTTCTATATATATGTAACGAGTTTAGGTGACCTTATCGATAGTTCTAGAAAAAAAATGTTTGTAAAATGTTTTACATGTTTCGGAAATTCGTTCAGAGTTGAAGATAGTTATTTCCTAGTCCAAACCTTCTGCAGGACGACGGGGGATGGGAGCAGGCAGGGTTTGAACCCTGGACCATAGGTAAATCGATACGACAGTCCAGCATGCAAACCGCTCGACCAGGCAGCCATCCAGGTCGCCAGGTCAAGTCAGTGCGCTGTCCAGCGTAAACAAGTTAATTTTAGATCAGCCAATCATAGAAAGGGGTTAAGGGAAAAGATTGCACACGTCATCTTCCAGAAGGTCAAAGTTACTAAAATAGTTATCAGAGAACATTCTATGCTTCTGAAGGATACAATTTGAGAAAGTATAAATAAAGGGAAAAGGAGTTAGTCGAGGTCCTCGCATAGTTGTAGTTTTATGTAGCAATGGTCCGTTGTTCAATCTTCTCTTTATAAAGAAATAATAGTAGAAGTCTGTTATTAAGAAGTTGTTTATATAAGTGAAGTTTTATTTATATTAAAGTAGAGATTGAGAAAGTGTTTGTTCAAGAAAGCAGAAGCTGTATTAAAGTTTGTTGAAGAAAACATAGAGTTTCTTTCTTCATTGAATTTGAGTTATCAAGTCAATAATAATATCAATCCCCGGCATGTGACGATATACAGAACATCACATCATTGAAAACAGAACGTCACATTATATAATTCTCTTCACTGCTCCACAGTTTGGACACCAAAAAGTAAACAAAAAATCATTCTTTTATTTCTACGAATTGGAATAGAGTTACGCCACAAAAAAAGGGGGGAGAACAAGTAGTATAATTCAGCTGGGCCAGACTTAACCATTGTGACCAAGAAGTCAAGGAAAGATCACTCTTTTATTTATTTCTACCCCACATATCTTTAGCGATGAAAAAAAAGAAGGGGGGCTTGGAGAACAAGTAATCTACTTTGTATTCACCCGGCACTAAATAGCAGGCTGGACTCAACCGTTGTGGGGCCCTATGCGAAATGGTTTTTGCAGGGCTAAATTTGGGTAGGGATATGGATAATAAGTGAAAATTAAGAGTTTTTAATAGAAAATAAATTTGTCTTTGCATTTCATTCATTTTTTACTACATACAGAATAACTTTATGAGCAAAGCCATACAGTATATCATAAAAATTCTGTTTCCAACATAGATCACGCTCAATAGCAAGAATTATTAATTGTCTCAATCTATCTACAAAAATTGTTGACCTCAAGTAATTTTTATTATTTTGATGCACAAGAAGCTTCTTTGACCAGATTCCTCAATTACGGGTATTGCATAATGCAGTTTTCTTTAATCGTGCGTAGGATTGGTGTTTTCCATCTTGAATGATACCCCCAAAATAACAATTTCAGGACATTTGTATGAGTTTTCAAAATATCAATAATTTCCAGAGATTTCCAGGACTTTTTTGTGTGTATATTTTGCTATTTCAGAAGATTTCCAGGAGCTCCTAGTAATACAGGTGGTCTGTTATAAGTTATAAAATGGTTTAATTTAATAATTTACACCTAGAATTAGCGCAGGTCCTATGAAAGTGTGTAGCCCACTGCGGTAGCATAGGTTGTAGTGGTCTCAAGCTGGTCCTGTAAACTAACGGCATATATGGGCCGACTATTTTATAATATTCATAATCATAGGCCCTTTGTCCCTAGTAAACAAATAACTTGGCCTACTTTGTTTCATTGTAATTATTCACATTATTAGTAGGTCTAGCTAACTGTCAGGGCCAGATTTAAGGCAGGGCAGGCACTCTGAATGAAGAACAAATTTTATTTGTTACAGTAACCAGGGCCAAATTTTAGGTACATTGAGACCCTGAGGCAGAGTTTTCTGTGAAGACCCCTACGCTTTTTAAATCTGTGATAAAAATTCATTTTTTAAACTTACCAATAATCACACTGCAATGATATCTAATAGCAAGCCATATTTTAGAAGAAATATAAATGTTCAACATTTTTTATGAAACAATCTTTATATAGGCCTATACCTGTGAGAAGTAAGCTGTCTGTTCAGCTTGAGCACATTCATTTCTTCTTAATGAACAACAGACCTGTGAGTTCAAATAAAAATGCAGGAAATTCGAGTTTCACCAACACCTACTAAAACACCTTCCCCTTCATATCTGAAACCTACTGATTCCAATGGAGCAAGTGATGAAGATGACAATGACATTGAAGAGGAGGATGTTATTCCTACAGAAAGTGAATTCAGAGCAGCATCTATTTATGAAATTTACAAAGTAAGTATTTTCACTCTCACTTTAAACACATAAAAAAATTGAATACAAAAATAGCAATGTTTTTTTTTTTTACATTGAGCATAGTTTAAGTATTACTGATTTTATTGAATGATTTTATTTGTTTTAGTCATGCTAGTTATTGTTTGACTCTCTTTTCAGGTTTTACAGTGTATCTCTTTAAGTTCACCTGGAAGTGTATTTGTTGTTAGAAATCGACAAGATCGTAAAAAATATGCTTTGAAAAAGGTATTCTGGCTTTTGATTAGGTGTCCAATCCCCTATCATTTTCATTCTTTTGGAGGCTGTTTAGCACTTTATCAATAGAATCTCTGCTAATAGAATGGTTGATCTAAATCATTTATTAAATTACAATATTTATGTCTTTTTATAATTTAGAAATATTTCTTGAAAATAAATGTCATTACTAGATCCTGTTACATTAAACAAAGTTGGCATTTTTTATGAAGTAACAATTTACACATCTTACTGGTGATGTTTTTGTTTTCATTTTTTTTTTTTTTTTGCTTTTTTTTAATAACAAAAATAAAATTTAGACTGCATAAGTAAGGAAGATTTGTACATTCCTCTTTGCAACCTTTTTGCAAGGACTTTTTAAAAATATAAATAGTCAAATTAAATGGCCTATCACATATATTTTACTAAAAGATATAAGATTTAATTGATCTGAGTGGTATGAAGGAAGAATAACCTTTTAGGAATTACTGGCACGACTTGGCCTAAAGTGTGCCGATGTGCCAAAAAACTCAAACGTAAACCCCCTGATCTGATTGGATAGTACATCTGTGCTCTACCACTCAACCATAAGATTTCATGCAATGAAAAGTATGTAATAGAGGAGTGTTAATACTTCTTAGTTATCGCAGTATTTGTTATATCTAAGAAAATAAAATTATTGGTTTCTACACATTTGAATTGACTCTTCAATATTCATCTTTAAGATTTTTATTAAATAATTGCTAGAGACTATAAGCATCCCTCAATCCATATGCTTCCAAAGGCAATATAGTCTCACATTGTTTCTAGCTATGAGCTCTATATTTATAACAATGCAATATTTATTTATTGTTTCTTTAAGGTTGAATGTCAGGATGAAAGTGCTGCAGTCATAGCTTTTTTTGAAGTAAGTCTATTCAAATATATTTGTATTATACTTAATAAACTTTGTCATGCGTAGTATTTAATGATCATTGGTTTTTATACCAGTAATTAACACTTCATAACCCTTTTCAGAATCCATTTTAGTGTGCATTGAGATTTAAATTTTTTGTTTTAATTTTATAAAATGGATAAGATTTCTCTTTAGGTTGTGCAACAAGTTTGTTTTATTATTTTACTTGTTCTAGAAAAGTTTTGCTTTATTTCAGGAAATGGAACTGAAAAAGTTGGATCACCCATATGTGATTAGATACAAGGACTTCTTTATCACTTATGAGCAATCTGTGAGAACTATATTTTTCTTTGTCCACATATTATACTTTCAAAATAGATGTCATTCATTATTTAGTCTAATTAAAGTTGTTTTATTTTTTTTTTTTTTTGCCTATTGATTTTCAGTGTTTTATCAAACTTCTAACCTTTTGAAAAAAAATCTCAATATGTATAGAGCTACAACCACACCTCATTCCTATTGACTTACATTTTCATTTCAACCCTTTACTTAGGGGTGCATTCCAGTGGGTTCATTACCACTTCATTGTTGTAACTGGAGATAAACTTAACACTGCTTCAATTTTTCACTACTTTTAATGTTTTATATATTAAAATGCATGCTTGACTGCATAGAATATATTAAAATATTATTTGAAACTATCCATTGAAGTAATTGATTGTGCATTAATTTTTAGGATTCTTCCGTGTACATTAACATCATAACAGATTATTTTTCTGGTGGTGATTTGAAGCAATGGATTAATGAATTTCAGGAAACAAAGCAAGCCATTCCTGAGAAGGTAAATTAACCCTAAAGTGCTGAGCTGTTTTATAATGAGTAAATACAAAATGAAATTTTGATGTTTAGAGACTAAATTACCACACATGTTTTAAAGGTAAAATAAGCTCATTTATATGATGATTTATGTGCAGTTTGATTTCATACTTCTCTTTACTTCTTAATGATATATTAATTCATTTCCCTTTAGTAGGTCAAAAGACATGTCTTAAAACTAGTCTACACTTAAACTGAAATGTTAAAAAACAAAATATTTGAATGCAATAAGGCTGCTCTATTTTAACAATTGATATTGGTAATGTCTTTGAAAATAGTTTGTTGGTAATTTCTTTGAAAATAGTTTGTTGGTAATGTCTTCTTTTTTTTTCAAGCATTTTGTTTTTACCCAAAATAATAGTAATCATGATGAGAGTCTTAAATCATTGCACAATTTGAATTACTATTCCATTTGAATAAATAGTTAGTAATCTTAGTTTTCTTTGACTCAACATCATTTTTATTGTAGACATAGCTCATCTCTGCAAGGGTCTCTATCTGCAGCCACATAAATTAGACCAGATTCTGTCATATTTAATTAGAGCAACAAAGAAGCTTGCTGTGGCATTCATACTTTACAAGCTTGATTACTGTAATGCTGGGGTACTTGGTACTTTTTATAATGGAAGACAAAGTTGTCAGGCTGCATTAAATTTAAAATGATATGCCTACTGTATGGATAGGTTGCTTGATTCTGCAGCTGCTCAGTGTATACTTCATAGGAGTATTGTGTGTGCAAAATTGAGTGGCAAAGTGGCAACATTTTTGTATCAGTAAATCTGATATAATGAAATGCTTTTGTACTTAAAGGAATGGATCACTCTATTTCTCAATAAGAGATCCCTTCTTCAGGCTATGCCTTTTTTTTCTTTCAGTATCTTAAATCTGAAAAGCATTTCCCAGACATAGACTAAATGTTTGTAGCTCAGAAAAAAATCTCTGTGTCTGTTGTGTTTTTAAAGCATGTTTGTTTACAGCATCATGTAAATTAAATTATCATAACTATTAATAATTTAGTAGGCTATTATTACATTTAATAGATTTTTTGTTAACTATATTTTTGCTCTAATAAACAGGCTATTAAAAAAGTTCTGGGTGAGACAATAGAAGGCTTAGTTTATTTAAAAGAAAAAGGGCTCATTCACAGGTATGATATTTCTGTAAGTAATAAAACGGTAATGGGAATTTCAGTTAACTGATCTTGTTTTAAAATAAAAGTATTTAGTATCTGATGGTAACTCAATATAAAAGTTTAGTAATTTGAGGCTTAAATATGATATTTGTAAATTACCAGGAACATCAAACCAAGTAACATCTTCAGGAAGAAATCAGGTACAGTGGTTTTAGGAGATCTTGGTGTATCAACCATTATGAGTGACAAGAGAACAAACACCAGACAAACATTCAGTAAGATATACCATACGTTTCACATAAGTTTAACATAAGTTTCATGTAAGTTTACCATAAGTTTAACATAAGTTTAAGATAAGTTTACTATAAGTTTCATGTAAGTTTACCATAAGTTTACCATAAGTTTCACATAAGTTTACCATAAGTTTAACATAAGTTTCACATGTCTATCTCCTTTTCTTTATTTCTTTATTAATTGCGTGCATGTTTTGTTTAAAATCAAGTCAAGAGCATTTTGTTTATTTAAGTGGTCAGAATGTTTTTTTACTTGTCTTTTTACAAAAATGTATATAAAGTTTAAAGACCTCATTTTTTTCTTGGAACTTTATTGAATCAATAATAATTTCCCTTTTGTTTTTATGCTTGCAGTGTTGTTTTTTTTTATACTTTATTTAAATTTTCCTCAATGAACAACTAGTGAGAACACTTGTTTGCATTAAACTATTGAAAATTAAAATTGAAAGTAAAGTAAAGTAAAGTTTCCCTTTCAGACCATGGAATCTAAAAGCATATGATGTAAAGGTCATCTATTTCTGTGGCCCACAGTTAACAAGGGTGTCTTGTGGCCAGCACAATGACACAAAAGCCTTTACTTTTTCCCAACTATTGTACCTCTGTCAGGTAATCATTAGAGCTTGGCGTACTCAGAGGCGCCCAAAGATCCCAAAATAAAAAATCCCAGTCTTCACCAGGATTTGAACCTCTTTATCTCTCAGCCACCACCCCAGCTTTAAAATTGAAAGCTGGTGATATAATAATTTACTTACATTGTTCATTTAGATTTTTTTTTAGTCATCACATTTAATTAATTCAATAATGAATGAAACAGAATAAAGAAAAAAGGGAAATGTTATTTTACCTGGGGAGCTCCGGTTAATATTTATATTTTATATTCCACCTGCAGAGGGCTCAGGTTAATATTTATATTTTATATTCCACCTCCAGAGGGCTCAGGTTAATATTTATATTTTATATTCCACCTCCAGAGGGCTCTGGTTAATATTTTTATTTT
>JADKLZ010000166.1:22936606-22949893 GCA_021533235.1 Biomphalaria straminea
TATTTTATATTCCACCTCCAGAGGGCTCTGGTTAATATTTTTATTTTATATTCCACCTCCAGAGGGCTCTGGTTAATATTTATATTTTATATTCCACCTCCAGAGGGCTCTGGTTAATATTTATATTTTATATTCCACCTCCAGAGGGTTCTGTCTTCATGGCTCCAGAAATCTCCATGCAGTCACATGATGAGAAGAGTGACCTGTATTCCCTTGGTGGGGTCATGCTGAACATGGTGACTGCTCATATCTATGGAGAGGAGGAGTTCTATAAGAAGCTTGGGGACATCAAAGAGTCACCAGAGACCCTCAATGAATTATTGGAGGAAGTCTCTCATGTAATACAAGTTTAAAGTTATACATGATCTTTTCAAAATATTTTGTTTTAAAGGTGACTTACAAAAAAAAGATTATTAGTTTTTGATGTATGCTGTGTGCAACATTGGTAAACTGACATAGAAAATTATCAATTAACACTTATGCATAATCCTCATCCCTTATCTATTTGAGCTCAGAAAATAGATCTTATAATGGACAAATGTTAACATCCTTTAGTGCTACAGTGGTCAATCGGCATGCATGGATTGTAGGATCTTGTTTGACATATTTGGGACATCCCTTAAAGCTGAATTCACATCCCACAAGAGATGGCAGTGAAGAGGGATTGAACCTTGGATGATAGTTCAAAGCACACACCACACTTTTAAGCAGCCATCCATCTCCTAAGGATACTATAAAAAATAGGTTCATAAATGGAGCACACAGAAAAACTTGTAAACTGAAACCCCTTGAAGGCAATATTAAACATCTGATTAGAAAAGTGCCTCAACCTATTAGTCTTAGCTAGCTAAGAAAGAGATGAACCAACCTAATTAGGGGAACAATACAATATCAACTTTTTCTTCCACAGAATAAAATATGATAATATTCTCTGTGGATCATTTTCAATTACCAGCATATCAATACATTTTTAAGTAGGAATGAAAGTCCATACAAATTAAAACTTAAAAAAAAAATGAATATTGAAAATAACTATATTTAAAATTACTTAAGGAAATGGCCAAAAGTTTTTATAAAATTCACACAGAGACAATATTAAACTTTGGAATAGCTGTCCTTTTTTTTAAAGTACTATTATAAACAATGTAAATTTTTTTAAAAATTTTTATTTTTCTAAATATACACTGATATTACAAATAATATGATGTTCATGTTTTCTTCATAGACTTATTCTAAATCATTGGTAAACATAGTTCAAATTCTATTACGCCACAAACACAATACAAGACCAACAATTCTGTAAGTGGTACATTATTGACATTTGATTAAGTATTTTTTAAGCCTTTCTATTATGCGCTTTATATGCATACTATTGCAGGTAGGTAGTAAGAGAGATAACTGTTAATCTGTTTCACATATTACAGAGAGCTAATTAAATCTGGATTTATCCAAGAATGTATGGCCAGTGTTGACAGTACACAGTTGGACAAAAGATCAAGACAGAAACAGACTAAAGCTACAAAAATATGTAAGTTATTAATGATATTGCACATGTGACACTTTATTTTAGAGAGAGTAATGAAAAGTCTTTGCTTAATTGAAACTGTTTAAACTGTTTTATAGGTTTTGGTTAAATAGTTTTGTTCCCTTTAAAATGTTTTCAGTTATATTTTTTAAATCCAATATTATCTTGTTCATTTAACATAGCATTACAGCTATTCATTACATAATTATCATGCTGACTCATAATTAATAGAGCTGTACACTTCACAGACTTTGATTTAATTTGATATGGTTATGTACTTTTTATATTTCTAAGCATATTTTTCCCCCTCCAGACTCTCTGACTGAAACCAATGATGCTCTCAAAGTTCTGGAATACATTGCAGACACTATTGATCATGAATCCTGTGTTGCAGAAGGGTTGTCAGCCCTTGCAGATATTGTGAGAGATAATGAGAATGCTTACAAGCTAATTGATCAGAAAGCCAGGAATCTTATCTCCCTTGCTATGTGGGACAACATCTTCAATAAAGATGTACAGATTTCTGGATGCTACGTACTGAGTAACTTGGTCACTTTTGGTACGGAAATGCTCTTTTTTTAAATATTTTTATTTATTGTTGTTGCCAGTTTTTCTTTATTGAATCTGGATATTTTTTTCTCTATATTAAACAAAAGTCTCATTAAAAAAACAACTTTTCAGGTTTTATCAGTTTTGTTTTTTTGTATTTCATCAACAGCCAAGCCAGATGATATACTGTTCAGTCCAAATGTGGTGACCATCATCCATAAGATAATGACTGTAAGTCTTTCTTGTTGTATTAAAAAAATATATCTGGGTCAAAACCTTTTTAGTCCTTTGTGTTAAAATTTTTATTAAATTAATACTGTAAACTAGTTTTATTAAACTGAGTGGGAAATCTTAACAATATTCTGTTAATGAAAAACAGAAACTATTTAATGTTATTTCAGGCACATGAATATGAACCAGAGGTCCAGCTTGCTGCTGCTAACTTGATCCTGGCCTTGTCAGCAGATGGTATAAATAATTGCTTATTAAATTTGAAATGTGTTAACTTTACTTTTAAAAGTTTAAATTTGTTATTTATCTCCTGGCATTATAGAGGAATTAAAATTAAGCCAATTTGAAAGAAATAATATTATATTTAATTTATTTTTAATACTGTAACACTTGACTTATAGTATTTTATTTAAATTTAGTAGACCAAGTAGAAAACAGTCTGTTAAAATTTATGAAGTTGATTTAAATTTATTTAGTTGAAACTGAAAAAGAAAGTAGACAATCTCATGCATTTGATTTAAATTGAGTAGACCTATCTATTGAAGTTTTATGTTTTTTTTTAATTTCACTCTTCAGAGAAAGCTGGTCATTTGATTGTTCAACTTGGTGGTATTCATGACATACTAACAGCTATGCGTCATTCTAGATACCATGCTTCTCTCAATGCCATATGTTGCATGGCTCTGTGGAGCTTGGCTGCAGATTGTAAGATATATATCTAGATTTATATATTGTGAAAGTTTTTAAAACTACTATTTAATTTTTTGGTCTGATAAAAAGAACTAGCCAATTAAAATTACTGATCAATAATTTGATATGATGTACCTCAATTTCACCACTAGTAATGAAAACAAAATGTTACTTTCACATTATTTGATATTTTCAATATTTTCCTTACAGCTGAAAATTTAAAAGTAGCTTGCAAAGAGAATGCAGTCAGAGATGTTTGTTTGGCTCTCAATACTCACAAAGTCTCTCCCAATGTCAGTGAATCTGCAGCAGCAGCCTTGATATCTTTATTATTGGATGGTAAGTAGCCTTCACCTTGGGTGTTAATGAGAAAATAATAAGCATATACATATGTCAGGTGTAGCCAAGGGGAGGAGGAGATGGGATACAATTTCCTCTTATTTTTTCTTTGCATATATATATAGATGCTAATTACAAACTGTTCTTTTCTTTTTTCTTGAGCTTAGCCTTTATACCATTATTATTATAGCTTTTATATAGCGCTACTTTCATGCTTAAAGCATGCTCAGGGCGCTTTGGTCCAATCTCATTTATGGACCAGTGTGGGGGGGGGGGATCTAGGAGTTGGTTTCCCGTGCTGCCTTTGGGCGCTCAGTAAACACAACTCTGCCCGAGTCGGGTGTCGAACCTCGAGCCCCCTTCTAGGTAGCCAAGCTCAAGCTGCACTTAGCCTCTCGACCACGCTTCCCACCATCCTATAGTTTCTTTCGGCATGTGGGTCAAAAGGATCTGTATGTTATATCACTATCCCATTCACATCAAACCAAGTTCACCAAATGTGTTTGTATTTCAGACAGTTGTTATGACCCTTTCAATGAGTTAGATTGTGTTGGGAATCTAATCTATGCTATTCACCTCCACACAAAAAATGCCAAAGTTGTCAAGAATTGCTGCAAAGTCCTGGCCACTGTGGTACAAGCAAATGGTACATGTATATGTATAATTAAATATTGCTTCATTCTCAAATGTGAATTGATAATTTTAAAAAAGTACCACTATAATTCTATATTATATTATTAAAATGGTTTCCAATATTAACAGTACCATATTAATTCATAACATGTTTCTAAAAGTCTCTTTGGTTTTGTTATGAAAACAAACAAAAAACTTAGATGTGCTTGTATACTTCATTTATTAAAAACCAGTATGTGTTAATGTACTTTATTCAATACAAATCTGCTTTTGTAATTAACCTTTTTTTTATATTTTGTTGCTGTTCAAAGTGAATTTTGTTTAAATATATACATATTTACAGTCATTTAAACTTATTTTCATTTCAGAAGAGTGTGCTTATCGTTTTCTAACCAGTGCTCAACCAGAAGACGAAGATCCAACAGGCATCGCCACAATATTTGCTGCATATGAGTTACACAAAGACAATGCTATGGTTGTGGAAGGAATAGTACGTCTGCTAGTGGAGCTAGCCAGTTATGGTAATTTCTTCATTGATTAAATCAGAAATTGTATTGAAAAAGTTAAAATAGTGATTTATTTCATTCTATTTGAAAAGAAGCTGTTTTAAGTAAGTGATGGCTTAGAAGTACTGACATATATATTGTTTATTTGTTCCCTTTTCTGGTAGGGGAAGTGGGCGGGACTTTCCTCAAAGAAATAGCTCTACAAAGAGATGTTTTTTTCAGGACTGTTAATTTTTGTAGGCTGTAAGAATATTATACCCCTCCTAAGTCTCATCTATTAACATATCTTATCATCAACAACATAATTTACTATTGAGTTTGATGGATGAAAGTCTTTGAAATCTTATTTATTTAGATGATTTTAATTTGCATTTGTACCATTTTTTGTTCAGATGAAATTTGTCTTGATTTAAATGCTGCCAAAGTTTCACACCAACTTTATGAAGTTAAAAGAAAATTTATTAAGAACAAGGTACAGGGTTAGTTAGTTGCTAGATGTGGGCTAGTTACAGTTTTCTCCCTTTGCTTATTAATCTCTGCCAATACTAGGCTTATATTGCTTTTTTTTTTTTAACCCTTACTCTTTTGCTAAAGTGAATCAATAGATGAACTAACATTCTTGCTGTTTTCTAATCAACTCACTTTGATGCTTTCCATGCATTCATTTATTTCTCTTTTAAAACTGCTTTTATGAAATACATTTTTCATCATTATAGCTTGCTGTACATTTAGGTACATTTCACTATTGAGGTGTAGTAGTTATTACAGTCTGTTTAGTGGTTTTAGCTGACAGCATCCAATGGTATTAGTCTTACTGGCTTGTACTTGATATCATCTAATGTTCAATGGTTCTCAAACTGGAGGCCATGTAAATGTATGACATGCCTGTAAAAGGAAATAATTGTCCAAATGCACTTGGCCTCTCGTGCTTCATTATGCATTAGATGACTTGATGAAATAATTTCTAGGAGCTGGACAGCACAAGGTTATGGGTTTGGCTCTAGTTAGGGCATCATGGTCTAATGCACAGCAAGTACCTTGGTTAGCTGGAACTTTATACTGTGTTCATCTCTCCAGCAAATTCCATTTCTATTTCTTAACCATTTGGGTGTTCAATATGGTTCTTAATTGATCCTTTAAAAAAATGTGTCCTATCTACTTGAGGTAGTGGAAAGGTTTAATTGGTTTTCCCCACCAAATCACATCAGATGAAATCAATAAAGAACTGCAATATGCCAACATTGGCCAGATGTTGAGTGAAATTCTCAAAAGATACAAGGAAAATAAGGTAATATTTCTGTGCTGCTACATTTTGTTCTATCTCAAGTTCAGTTGTTTTGACACTTTCATTGTGTGTTTCTTTTTCTAATTATAATTTTTTTATAATTTTGTTTTGTTTTTTTATAGTTTTGTTTTGAACAATAACAACAAAAAAAATTGTAAGGAAGAAAGTTTGTTTCATTTTAAAAAATTATATTAACTAGCTTTGGTTACCAGATGTCTGGCAATGTCTTCCATTTTGATGTTGTGTGTTCAGTGTGGCAGACTTAAGTATGAAAACATCAAGCTTTCACTCAGTTGTTTAAACCAAGACCAATGGTCCTAGAAAGCCTGAACACTGACCTGCAACATCACAACCTATGGACAGCAGAGACCAAAATCTTGGTCTGTGGACTTGGCTATGAGCTGTAGAGCTAGGCACTAAAGTATAATATAGACCAGTGTTTTGGGAATACAGGGTTCTGGTCTGTCAAGGAGGCATGAACCATTAAGCTGCCTAGCAAATCTCATTCACAAAAGTTTTTCAATAACTGGGACAAAAAAGTCTTAAGAGCCTTTTATTACTACCCCCGACCAGTCAGATCCCATCTTTTCTTTACATGTATAAAATATGTAGGTACAGGATTTCTATGCAGTGCACAAATAGAATTTGAAGATGATGGTGATTAAAAAATAAAATTAGGTTGGCATGTTTCTTGTGTAGCATAGTTGACCATTAATTTGTTGAAGTATTTATTATATTCAATGGAGTCTCTTAACATTAAATATTTATTATCTTTTAGGACATTATGGGCCCATGTGAGGAAGCACTAGCCAAACTTGGGGCTGCTCCCAAGACTAAAGATCAGAAATCATAGGCCCCAGCTCTTCAGATTGCGCCTCCCAGCCGGCTGTACCGGTTTGAGGGCGAGGTGCCAGAGAGCTGTGAAGCGATGCTGCGGAAGTGGAAAGTTTGCAATGAGACGTCATCCAAGACAGACATCAAGATAGAGACTAGAGTGGACAACAAGTTAAAGGGGAAAATGAGCTTGACCTTGGATACAAAGAAGCTCAAGAAGAAAAGTAGTGGAAAAATTACTATAACAGGTTCACCTTGAGTATAGGTTGAACTTTACATTCTCCCACACTAATGTCAATAACAAACATTTCATACAAATGCTGTCAAGATGAACGACTAGCAGCAGTTTGTATTGAAACAACTTTGATACATTCCTATTTGTTACTTTACTTTGGATATGTTTACACAATTGTTTCTACTTATACACATTTTCAAAGATCTATTTATGAATTGCTTACTTTTTTTTTATTTGAATTGAATTGCTTAAACTAATATTGTTTAAAGTATATATCAATGAATTAGCTGAATGCTAATTTTTTCTACAATATGTCTGAATGAAAATTGTTTTTATTCTAATAAAAAATTCACAAAATTTAAATAAAGTTATTATTTCTATTAATTTATTAAGTGGTATCATGACTGTTTTTATCACAGCTCCAATACTAGATCTCTAAAGATATCAGTGGAAGACTTATTCTATACTGATATATACAATCTTCATTTATTTTTTTTTAGCCTTATAAAATATATAGAAAATGCTAAACTGCGCTACAATGTAATTCTTTGTTGTGTGACTCACTTATTGACTAGAACTCATGGAAGAGGAAATGGCTATGATCACAACATGATTGCCCATTCCATCCAGCTGTTGGGTTCGTAGGAGTGGTAATAGTATACTTTGGTGTCAGCAGTATCCCAGGTGCTGCCAGAGTGTAGCACTGTGTGCTGCCTAAGGTCACCGGCTCCTGATTTTTTGTTTCAGCATGAACTCCTAATTGTCTTTAGCTGCAAGTTAGGGGATTCTACTATAAGGATAGTCAACCAAGGTTAACGAGACCCTAGTGCTTGAAGGTTGCTTCTTCTACTGTTCATATTAAACAGTTCTAAGCTTACTGTGTCCTAATAGTACTCTTTAATCCACACTCATAAAGAATACAATTCTGTTGTTGTAACAAAGGTGTAAACAGACTTCAGTGCATGTGCATCATTGGAGCATAATGAACAACACAATGATATAAAAATATAACATTTTTTATTAGTTGAAATGCATATTAAATAGTCACAATAAATAACAAGATGCAATTACCAACAATACCAAACTCATCGTGAGATTGCATTCATTCAGACTTATTAGACATACACAAACATGACTTTCTCCTGCTGTCTCTGTGACTTGTTGCCAACTTATTGATTAAAACAAAATAGCACCTTTTACTTGAATTCATACCAAATAAAACAAGCAGGCTAGTGACTATACTTTTACTGAACATTCAACTGGTTCAGTCGCTCAAATACAATAAATCACAATAAACAGGCTAGTTACTGAACATTCAACTAGTACAGTCACTCAAATACAATAAATCATAACAGTCAATTTTTGTTGAATAACATTTCAACAAAAATAATTAATAAACAACAGAAGGTAAAAAAAATATGTCAAAATGACCAATGTCAAGGTATTACTGAATTCCTCTTCTGTGGGAGGTGATGGCCAAATAAGTAAAGTGCTTGGCTTTCAAACCAAGTGATTATGAGTTCAAATCAAAGTCAATACAGGGATATTTTTAGGTTATACTTTAGTCCACCCAATGCTAATGGTTAACTGACATTAGTGGGCTATAGTAATGGTGGTTGGTCCTTATGCTGGTCACATGACATAACTGTGGACCATAAAACTACAAGCGCTTTACATCATGCGCCACACAGATTGCAAGATCTAAAAGGCAAAAGTATCTTTTCTATCATATCCTAAAAAAAAAATTGAAACAAAATATAATATCATTAAATTAATTTAAATTGAAAAAATAAAACACTTTGTTTTTCTAAATTTCTTTGTTCTAAATTTTTCTAAAACTTCTTTTATAAACTTATATTAACAATTATGTATCCTCATTAAAACAAAATATTTGGAATTGAAAAAAAAATTTTGAAGCTTCTCTAGTTTATATAAATTTCTTTTAATGCAAAAATAAAAATTTGGTTAGCTTTCACTTTTATTGCATTGTGCAATTTGAAGCTTTAATAAATTTTCATACACATAATAATGAAACAAACAGGAAATAGACGTTAGAGAGCAATGTCACTTGTACAGAGAGGAGTAGTATTCATCTTCCAGCTCATACAAGTCAGCAGCCATTTCATCTCTCAATTTCATTAGCTTCATGTCAATGTTCATCTGGTTCTCTTTGTACATTTTGGCATTGTGGGATATGGCTTCATTTACAGAGGGGAAGTCATTCAAAATGAGAAATTGCTTCAGATCTGAGACTAGTTTCATCAATGATTCACCAGCTTTTACCTGAAAATATTTGAAATCATCTGCTACTAGGCAATGCAATAAATGTAGTTTCATAATTTATTCAAAGGAAAATAATCATTTCCATTGAGTTTATGATTTAGCAGCAAGCCATTAAATAATTGACTACACAAAAAGCTTATATGCTCCTTTTAAAGATTTTTGTAAAATAATAACGTAATTCTGTTTGGGATCCAATAAAATAGTATGAGGGAAGCCAATGTAATGGAGCCAACTTTAACATTTACATAAAGGTTGGTAAGAAAAAATGACAGATGTGGTCAGCTTGGTTACAAACTGGCAATCTGAGTAAATACTAAACAGTTTTTTTTTTATTAGAACAATATTTAAAAATATATTTAACAGATACCTCACAACAAATTGAACAATCATTTTGCTCAGTACTGTCTTATAATTAAGATAATTTTTTTGTTTATTGCAAAAAGTTACTTACAATGTTTGCAGCTCTGACTTGCATTTCATAGTTGTCTTGATCTATCTGGGTTGGTCGCAACAGTTGCCCATCTTCTTCTATCTAAAAACAACAGGTGTACTTCCATTTGTTTTTCTGATTTATTGTATTTATTTAATAATTTTTAAACTTAAATTTCAATTAAATTATTAACTATAAATTGGTACTAATATCTGTCATTAAGATATAATTTCTGATGCTATAAAATCATATGTGACTAGAAAGCAATAGCTAAGACCATTCTAAGTTTCAATTAATATCTACAGGTACATAATTAGCAACAAAAATTCTATTAAATGTAAATACTTAAGATTGTATAAATAATAAATAAAAACTTAATTTTGAGTCAAGCTAAAAATGAATTAGAAAGTATTTACTTATTTAAAATAAAATAATTGTTAAAGCATAATAAAAATATGAATAAACAATTGATATCAGACAAGCTCAGTAATACATTAGAAGCATTTCAACTAAAGTAGTGTTTTTCAAACACACACACAAAAACCACCTACAATTTTTTGCAATAATATTTGATTAACATTAAATAATGAAATAATGACATGACTGACACATTACATATTCAGTCTGGTCATTTCATCCCCAATTTAATTTTTCTTCCTCAGCCACTCATCAATTGTGTAATGATGCTATTAAGACTTTGACTTTAAGCAATCAAATTTATTTACAATGATTTGTTGATATTTTTAACATGTTCTTGTACCCTAACCCTATCTTCATTCTTGTAGAGAACTCTTAGAATGTATTTAAATCAGTAGTAAAATGATAGATACATTGTATAGCTGGGAGTGTTTGCAGTTGCACTCAGGGACATAGCTAGGAATTTTCCATCATTTTGGGGCCCGAGGGCTTGCCCTCTTTGGGGGCCCCTGAATTTTTGCATAATCTTTAATTTTTAATGTAAAAAACACTCATAAAGAGGGGGCCCGGGGGGATTTTCAAATTCTCCCCCCTCCTCCCCCACCCAAGCTACGCCACTGGTTGCAGGGCTTCTATTTGATGAAAGGGATGTCAATATTATCCTATGACATTATCATCAAAGCCTAAGGAAGAGTGAAAGTAGTGGGAATCTTTTGAGAGCTAAGATAAAAATAGAATAACTATGATCATGCCATCAATAACTTAATCGTGGCGGTCATCTTTTATTTTTTAAACAATCTTTCTTAAATATGTGCCCATCACTTTTAACCTTGAGATAAAACCTTATTTATTCCAATAAATACTGACTTCTTCTGGAGCCGATTCATAGCATCTATATAAGCTTTGTTTGAATCCCCATTTTAATTAAAGTACCTACAATCAAGAAACTACCTATCTTAGTGATTTACATTAACACACAAAAACAATTTTTACATTAGATATATTTATAAATGTTCAATATTTATATTTTTTAAATGACATAAAATTTTATTCTTTTTTTAATGCTACACATTTTTTTTGTCATGTTAAAATAACAATAAATATTTCAAATATTGCTGATTTCTTTATTTCTACAATTGTTATTTGTTGGATAAAAGTTCAGAGAATGAAATGACCAGGGGATGAAATGACTGGGAGATAAAATAACAAAGGATGAATTGACCAGGGATGAAGTTACTAGGGATGAAATCACCAGGAACAATAACCTATAAAGGGGTTAAAAAACAAAAAACATACCAACACACAAACAAAATAATAATATAAGCTGTTACATTTAAAAATTGTTTTCAGCCATCATATCATGAGGGGAATGCATGCAACCCATAAAGAAATTATAAAATTCAGCTTTAACAATGTCCAAAACCTTGGTGAGTTGTTATGAGATATCTATATAAACTTTAAGAATAAACTGAGAGGCTCTATTTAGAGAAACTGGGTTGATTTCAAACTGCACAGCAGAACTTAGACAGGAAGAGAAAAAAAAGAGATAAAAGAAACATATGATTGAAAGTAGATTTGATTGAGTTGAAAGAAGAATTCAAAATCAATAACACTGGGAATTTCATATTCTGTTTTGAATATTAATATCAAGTCTGGAAAGTTATCTATATTAAAACAAGCTTTGATCATGTCATTTAAATAGGATTCTGAGCTTCAATTCAACTCGATTTGTAATTAGACATATTGAGATTATATGACGCATTACAACCTTACCACAACCTGAGGGAATATCATTTATACTGAATGATACCAAATGAAATGAAACTTATTTTATTTTTTTATGTACTATTAAGCAATGCCTACAATGCAAGGCCATCAAAGCTCACAATTTTATTTCCCCTAAACATTAAAAAACAATCATAATTACTTCAATTTCAAATACCCAAGTTTGATTAATTCAAAAAATTTATTTATCTCTCATATTTAAGATAATAGAAAAGATTAAGTTGTGTTTTCAATACATCTTGTACATAAATACAGTTTATAATTAAAACTCAAAATTATTGATTCTAAGTTCCAAGCTCAATATCCCTTAAACACAATAAGTTTGTTTCTTGCTTATTTACCTGAACCTAAATAAATAGAATTGTGTTAAAATGAATGATATTGAAACAATGTTAGGAATGAATGCAAGTCCTCCACCAGCCTCTGGTTCCATGAAAACTGAAAGAAATGGACAAAATGTTACCATTATACCTTTTCACTTACGCGGGCCAGTCGAATTATTTCCGTGAAATTATCATACATAGAACGAATGTTGTCTTTTAGATGAACCTGGTAAGACCTTAGTTGAGCTTCCTTATTCTGAGGGAGAGCACTCTGACCTTGGGACATATTTCTTTGCTTTCAATAGGAAATCCTGTTAAGAAATGAAAAAACAATGAAAGTGTAACATTACAAGTTAAACATTCTGAGTCTCAACAAGGACTGAATGGTCCATCAAACCCAAGACAATTAACATATTTCCAGCTACAGAATCATGTAAAAGCCCTAACTTCCATAGTAGCAAAAAAAAATAGAAGGTCATTATTTGCAAACCATTAACAAAAAAGTTCAGGCGAATTGTCATTTGTAAACCCAATTTTTTCCTACTAACAAAGATCAACGTTTGTTATTGGTTTTGCGTACTACATATAAAAAAGGATTTTATGTACATAAAAAAAGTGTTATTGTAGCATTTTCAAAAATTGTAAACCTTATCAAAAACCAACTATAGCTCCGAATATTTTTAATGGAAAGCAAGGGAAGTGTAATATACATGTAACGTATGTTCTCCTTTCAATACTGAATCCACATATACAAGTCTTGCTTAGCTAATGCACCATTGTCACAGTCTTGTTTGACATTATTTATTATGTTCACCTTTGATTAAGACAGGAAAAAGACATGTGTAACTCCTGATGTAGAAAACAGGAAGTTGAATGAATGATATTGACTTGAGTTCAAATCAGTCACTTTAAGTCAGTTAAGCCAGTCAGTTAAGCAAGTCAGTTGAGTTACTTCAGTTAGTTGAGTCTGTCAAGTCAAGTTGTAACTGAGTTAGTATTGTGAGATATATGTATTACTAAAGGTTATTATTGTGTATCATTCTTTATTATGGAAATTCATTGTTTCCCACTGTGATGCGGACATTATTTGTGAACTGCTCTGGATAATTGAATATATTGAACATATACTTGATATCGCTCTTTTGGCGGACATATGTTATTTATGAACCCATGTACAGTGATGGGAACAGACTGAACAAAAATTTTCGGAAATTTTTTCTCT
>JADKLZ010000166.1:22949993-22971622 GCA_021533235.1 Biomphalaria straminea
GAAGAAGATGATATAGATTTTAACTGTAAGTCACTAAAATTCGCGGACTTTTTGCGGCTTCACAGGGTTATCTTCACTAGATTCTAGTGATTTAGCGTAAATCTAGATTCTAGAGTGACTCTACATCTAAGTCACTAAGTTCGCGAATTATCTTCACTAACTATACCGTAAATCTAGACTCTAGATCTATGTCACTATCGCGTGGTCTTTTCGCGGCTGTGTTCGAATTATCTTCGCTAACTCTATCGTAGTGATTTAGCGTAAATCTAGAATCTAGATCTAAGTCACTAAATTCACCAACTTTTCGCGGCTGTGTGTACGAAATATCTTCACTGACTGAGTGACTCTAACGTAAATCTAGAGTCTAGATATAAAGTATTCTAAAGTCACTAAATTCGCGGACATTTCGCGGCTGTGTAGTGCGCATTATCTTAACTAACTCTACCGTAAATCTAGAGTCTAGATCTAAGTCACCAAATTCACGGACTTTTCGCGGCTATGTGCGCGAAATATCTTCACTGACTGAGTGACTCTAACGTAAATCTAGAGTCTAGATCTAAAGTATTCTAAGGTCACTAAATTCGCGGACCTTTCAATGCTCCACAGGGTTAGTAATTATCTTCACTAGATTCAAGTGATTTTGCGTTAATCTAGAGTCTATATCTAAGTCACTAAATTCGCGGACTTTTGGCGGGTCTGTGCGAATTATCTTCACTAACTCTACCATAAATCTAAATTCTAGATCTACATCACTTAAATTTTCCGGACTTTTCACAGCCGTGTGTGATTTATCTTCACTGACGCTACCGTAAATCTAGAAATTATATCTAAGTCAATCTAAGTCACTAAATTCGCGAACTTTTCACGGCTGTGTGCGATTTTATCCTCACTGACTCTACAGTAGTACATTTCGTAAAACTAGAGTTTAGATCAAGGTTTTTTCTCCCCTTTTTTTTTTTTTACGAAATTCTAGGCTTTGAATTTTTCAAGGTGGCTACAAACCATGAAAAGTATTCAAATAAAAGAAACTAGATATCTTATGTAGAATATATATCTATCTAGACTAATTCAAACTACTTAAGTCACTCTCTCTCTAGTCTACAACGAGATCAACAAGACAATACGATCATGCGAGATTTAAAAAATTTTTCCGAAAATGGAAAAATAATAAAATCGGACTTTTTTTTCATTAAAAAAATGAAAAAAAAAAAAAATTCAGATTTTTTTTCCGAAAAAAAAAATGTCGGGAAAATTTCGGATTTTTTTGCTTGAAAATCGGATCAGAAGAAATTTTTGGAATTCCGAAAATTTTCGGAAAATTCCCATCACTGCATGTAACTGACGAGAGAAGTGCAACATTATTATATTTATTATAACCAATAAACGTCCTATTTTGTCTGCCAAAGATCTGACTCCATTCATTGCTGTTTCACCATTCGTTGCTGTTCCAACCATGAGGCCATACAGTAGCTTTAGTACCGTAAGCAAGTGTATGAGGTAAACAAAAAAATGCTGTCCTACCAGTGTACTTTATCGCCTAGTAGAAAAACGATCTTCCACAGGAATACAAAACTAAATGTTTTAAAAATTAGAAAAATGGATCGAGCACCACACTATTTCTGTAATAACCATCAAAATAAAGATGCTTGAAAATATGGTGAGATGTTAAATATATGGGATGTAAAAGGGGATGTTAGATCAGGCAGCTTTACTCTAGTTGTAGTCTAGATCTAGTAGAGTAGAGATCTCATAGAATGTCATAGAAATGATCTATTAGAGTTTAGAGATGTATGTATGATTGTATCATTTACACTTGATCTATTCTAGGCTAGAATCTAGATTCTAGCCATAGATTCAGGTACCAGTTACTGGTCTGAGTTAGTATACTTAGAGTGTCTTCGAATTAGATTAGATGTGCTAATGTGCTGTCTCTAGATGATAGATCTACTCATGAAATAACTCATGTAGACTTATTAGCAAAAGTTAGTCTTAGTGGACTTAGTGTCACTTAACCCTAATACTTAGTAATACTAATATTATAATTTTATTTTAAAAAATTTAAAAAGACTTTACTTGATGTGATCTTAGTGTAATCTTGAATATGAAAAAAAAAAATTTAAAAATATTAATAGATTATCAAAACTTATGGATGATTTGAAGCTATGGACGCCATTTGATTTATCAAAATTTGTTCTCATTGTAAATATAGTTTTAACGAAAATCGAAATCAAGATCTATGTAGATCTAGTTTTTATTCCTACTCTAGATCTAGATCTAGATCTATTTTAAAGAGTCCAGATTATTAGATCTAGATCTAGATCTAGATCTATTTACTAGATTCTAAATAAAGACAATGTCTTCGATGGCATCTACTCTAGATCTACCATATAGATCTAGATCTATATCTAGATTAGATCTATAGAGATGTCTATAAAAAGTTTTTCTTTTGTTTCAGATTATCTGAGAATTTGTTTTATAAGTTTTGTCATAGCTCTTTAAAAAAGAAAATTCAGAAAGTTAATGACAATAACAAAACTATATTATAGTCTATGAACAAAACACAGTCAACATTCTACTGAAGTCTTCCTATGTAGATCTAACAGTAAGACAGTAAGTAATCTAGATCTAGTTATCATATGTATAGACTTTAGTGTCGCTATAGATCTTTGATCTTATTTAGATCTATTCTGTATGCATTAATGTTCCGCTTTTTAATTTATATTATTAGGGAGGGAGGTGAAATAAAATATTTAACAATTTATCTTGGTGGAAAAAACAATTTTTCGTTTGTACATCATTAAAATACTTTAAAAGAACTTTCCAATAGTATATAAATTATGACTGTATCTTTTATAACTAGAAAGTTATATGATTTTTTTTATATCGTTTTGAACTAACGTGTTGACACGGACAAACAGAGACGAGCCCTCTCTCGCGCGTTATTGCCGTTATCGCCTCGCCCAGCCGCTCAGCTCGCGGCACACCCCCAGCTGAAAAAGTTGAAATTGAGTTTCGTAGAGGATAAATCTACTTAATAAAAAAGAAATTTAATTGTAGATCTAATATTATTAGTAAATTTCTTGCTCACAAATCGGATTTAATTTATATTTATTAACTTAACTTGTTTAAAATGTAAATATTGATGAAATAAACAAATTATTGGGTCTAGATCTACAAAAAATGTCAAAGAGGCGTGAACAAAATGGCGGAGATGTGATGTTAGAAAATAACAAAATATTTAAAAATTGGGATCAAAATCGCCTGAAATAATTTTTTTTCAAATTCGCTTTTAAATTCATGCGCTCACAAAAGAAAACTAAAAACTATTTAAATATATCCAGAATATTAGGCCTTATATGGCATGAAGGGGTTTTACGTCTAGGGTGAAATTTTCTTATCAAAAAGTTTCAAAAACCGATAAATCCCATAGCCCACAATGCTAACTGTAAATTAAGAAAAAAAAATGTTGCGCTCACGATATCGCGATAAAACTTGGTAGAATTATAGCCAGGCATGATACCTAACGTGGAAAAAAATTTCATTCATCTGAGGATTTCCTGGACCCTGAATTGCTAATAACAAAAAAGGGGTATTTTTTATAATAAATTTAAAAATAATAAATAACTTCAAAAACAAATCGCATTTCAACATTACTTAGGTCATTGTCTAAAGTAATCGATAACACAAGTTTAAAAGTTCTCATGGTTCATTCATAAATGTAATAAATTTTCAAGTGCGCCCTATGTAAAAAAAAGTCAAACACGCAATCTCAACTTTATCTGTAATTTTTTACTTTCGCATTTCCTGGTTACGTCAGCTACCTATATATTATTATCTTTTTTACAGGGTTCGTAGCGCTCCTAAAAACTCCTAAAATCTCCTAAAAAATTAAAAGTCTCCTAAAATCCTAAAATTCTCCTAAAAATTGCCAGAATCCTCCTAAAATTTCGTCCTCTCTCCTAAAATTTTTACCCAATATTTTTTTAAACATAATTTTGCTTATTTCTTGCTAAAAATGTGGGGAAAACAACAGCGTAACTAGGCATTCAGATCGCATGACGTTACGGGCTGGCTGTATTAATGAGCTGACCAGTGACGCGTCTACACCGCCTTTCACTCACTTGTGAAGCGCGAACTCGTGACTCGTGATTGAAGATGGCCTTAGGCGCCTTGGCTCAAGCAAGCATTTCACCTTGCACCTTGATCTAGTCTGTATATATAGTGACTATTGTCTATAATTAGAGCCTACTCAGCCTTATTTGTAGGCTACACCGCTCCGGGCCCTCCCTCACCTAAATCTTCTTGTAAGAGTTCGCGTGGAAAGTCTGTAAATCATCTAGATCTAGAATAATCTAGATCAAGTAGGCTTATCTAGATTTAGATCTAAGTTAGCCTTGAATTTTAGTCAATTTATTGATCTCGATACATCTAATCTAGTCTAATTGACTCTAATGTCTAGATTACTCTAAAAAAACGCTAGTTTCTAGATTTAGGCCTACGCTAAATCACCATTATAGGCCTAGATCTACTCTAGAATCTGGTGAAGATAATTTGCATTCGGCAAAGTCCGCAAGTCCGCGAAATTTAGTGACTTTAGATATAGAGTCTAGATTTACGCTAGATTCAGTAAAGATAATTCGCACTCGGCCGCGCAAACTCCGTGAAATTTAGTGACTTAGTTCTAGAGTCTAGATTTACGCTAGTTTCAGTGAAAATAATTCGCACACAGCCGCGAAAAGTCCCTGAATTTTAGTGACTTATTAGATCTAGAGTCTAACGTACTACTAACGCTAGATTCAGTGAAGATAATTCGCACTCGGCCGCGAAAAGTCCGCGAATTTTAGTGATTTTGATCTAGAGTCTAGATTTACGCTAGATTCAGTGAAGATAATTCGCACTCGGACGCGAAAAGTCCGCGAATTTTAGTGACTTTGATCTAGAGTCTAGATTTATGCTAGATTCAGTGAAGATAATTCGCACTCGGACGCGAAAAGTCCGCGAATTTTAGTGACTTAGACGTCTTAGATCTAGAGTCTAGATTTACGCTAGATTCAGCGAAGATAATTCGTAAACAGCCGTAAAAGTCCGCGAATTTTAGAATCTATAGAGACTAGATCTACGATAGATTCAGTAGATTCGATGAAGATAATTTTCACACAGCCGTGAAAAGTCCGCGAATTTTTAGTGACATAGATCACAAGTCTAGATCTACTGTAGATTTATGAAAATTTGTTTACATACAGCTGTGAAAAGTCCGTAGAGCTATTTTGGTTGTAAAAGCCAGGGAAAAAAATTGTGCTCGAAAAAAAACAACTACTAATAGTAGTAATATATGTCTATATATACCTCCCCCCCCCCATCCAAAAGCAATTATTTAGTAAGCAAATGTCAACTAAACATACAAATAGAAATACGCCTGTATATTACAGGCCCTGTTTATGAGGAGGATTTAAGCGCAATTAATTAAATAAACAAGATAAAACATTATTACTTTAAATGCACACCATAACTCTAGTATCTATAAGATATACACAGGAACTAAAAATGTAGGCTACATTTCCAACACAACACAGAGAAGGCATGAAAGCATAGCTAAGAATGTTTTTTTATGAAAAAAAATGGAATAGCAACCATTCTTTACTAATGTTCTTTACTTTTGTTCTTAACTAGTTCTTTGGAAAAAAAATAGTTGTTTTAGGTTCGGGGATGAGAATCAAGTTGTTACTTGATTAAAAAATAACTTTAATTACATTTTCTGTGGACATAGCACAGCTGATGACATTGTTTCTGTTCTGGGTGGGATGTTGGCAAGATATTTTTATTTTCACAATCATTAACTATTGATTTGATAAATGCATAGTTTTATGTATGTTCTACAATGTATATCATACTAATGGGCGGGACACACACACACATGCATATAGGGCCTATATATATATACCGGTATATATACATTTCATCCTTAAAAAACCTCCTAAAATCTCCTAAAATTTTGTCATGGAAAAGTGCTACTAACCCTGTTTTTAGATCTTGCTCTATATAAATATATACTATATTACTACTATAGTATATCTTAAATATCTATAAATTATAGTATAAATATTAAAATTAAACTCTATTTTTAATTTTAGTATTTAATAATTAATTAATAGTTACTAGTATTAATATATAATAATACTAATAGTAATAGGTCTAATAAGTAATAATATAATTATTATTTAAACTAAATCATTTTTAATCATTATTCAAATTATTGAATTAGATCTAATTATTCAATCATTACCTTACTTAGACTTATGTTTTAATCCTTATCAATGACTGCCAATGAATGATAACAAACTACAAAGCCAAAAGGCAGGTCTGTTTTTCTTTCACTTTGATTTACTTTGAATTTGAAGTCAACCCTATCAACCTGCTACTTTAGGACTTTTAGTTTTACTTTTGTCATGATCCTTTTTTTAGTTTGTTTTTTTTAGTTTAGATTATTGATTGTAATTGTTGAAAAGGTAATTTTTAAAGTTAAAATTAAAGTTAAATCTATTTGAAATTAATTAAACATCTTTGAATATTTAATGATTTACTGTCATTTAGTTGCTTAACTGGCTTAACATTGATTGAAGAGTTTTTTTCATTGGTTTGCTGTATGGTAAGAGTGAAAAAAACAATAACATGAAACATTTGTATCACTGTAATTGTGTAATGACTGTATACATAATTACATTCATTTCTACTCAGTCGGTTACCAATCATATTTTTCATATATTTGAATCTTGATATCTTCTGATAAGCTATCGAATTTAGGGTGTTTTGCAACTTTTTTTTTTTTACAATTCACATTTTTTAAAATTATATATATAACATGGCTTATCTGGCAGCTTTTTGTTATCATTTTTTTATTAGATGATAAATTTAACAAGTTCTGCCCAAAATGCCTTATTAAGGCTTATACCTGCAATTAATATAAAATTGACATTGTATAGATCTAGGGTCAGGCCATAATTGACATATAGACATATTGCTTTCTGAACATCATAAGTTTAGACACTCACTATAACCATTGGTTTAAAACTTTTCATAAAGGTTATGTCTGAATATATTGTATATTGTTTCTTAGATGACAGATAGCAGAGAGAACAGAGATCAACCACAACCTGATGACGATCTGAGTATACCAAGAGCAGCTCTGAACAAAATGATCAAAGAGTTGCTGCCCAACATACGAGTCGCCAATGATGCAAGGGAGCTTATACTTAGCTGTTGTACAGAATTCATACACCTAGTTTCCTCCGAGGCAAATGAGATCTGTGTCAAGACAAACAAGAAAACTATCTCCCCTGATCATATTGTAGCAGGTAGAAAATAGTTTCTATATAGATTTAACACCTGTTGTATACACATGGAAATAATTTTTAAGTGACTGTTTTGTTTGGGCCTGAAATCTTAAAATATGTGTGCACATGTCAAAGATACAACAATATTGTAAAACCTATTACAGGGAAAGGGATAACGAATGCTTATTTTTTTCGTTCTGTTTTTTTTTTGTTTTATAATATCATAAAAGACATCTTTTGTGAAACATGACAATAAGTCAACGTGTTTGTTTGTAAAGAAAATGTGGTTGATTTATAAAAACATTAAAAAAAAAAGCACTAAGAAACAAATATTGTGGCATTCTTGGCTTGAGCTGCAAATAAAAGACAGCGTTCTAAGCACTCCTAAAATCTCCTAAAAAATGAAAGTCTCCTAAAATTCTCCTAAAATTTGCATTGACTCTCCTAAAATTTTGACACTTCAAAAATTTACACCCCGTCCTGCCTTTTTTTTTTCTTGCTTGTTAAAATAAAACAAAAAAAAAACGAAAGTCGATCGCTTGAATGGCTGACTGCGTAATCAACTGACCAATCACACGCTACCTCTCTCTTTCACTAGTTCGCGATGTGTTCAAGCTTGCACTGTGTCTGCTTTAAATACCAGCGTCATTGACTCATGGTCTATTGTGCGTCTGAGCTTCAGAGCTATTGTTTTGCCGTTTATTCCTTTTGTTTTAAACTGATCGGACAGCATGGTGATTGTGTCATTGTTCATTGTTGTATTCGGGTGTATAAACTTAGTCTTAGAGACTCACGATGTCGAATAAATATAGGACAAAGTTTCAGGACAAGTGGCTCTCAGAACCAGCATACAGCAATTGGCTACAAAACTTGGAAAAAGACGTGTTTAGTGTGAAGTGTAAACTTTGTTCTTAAGTCCTTTATGTTAACAAATTAGGTGAAAGTGCACTAAAATCACACGCCAAAGTACCAAACACAAAACATTCAAAGAGTCTATGCGACAATCGCTAAAATTCAAAAACTTTCTACAGCCACAACCTTTTGATGTAAGTTTTATTTTTATTTTTTATTTATAGAAATAGATCTGTCTATACTATCATAACTGTCTAGATCTATTATTCTATATGACTATATATAGTTATAATATAGTGTCAGTGAGTATTATCGTCTACATCTAATCTAGATCTATCTATTATATATATATTTATATTATATAATATAGTCTATAGAAGATCTAGTCATAAATTAGATCTAAATCTACTAGGTCTTAAAAGTAGATAACATTATTATTATTATAATAGATTATTCTCTAGACTAGATCTGATTTTAATGATCTAGATCTATATCTAATAGTAATAAATAGTAATAGGCTAGACTCTAAGACTTGTGACTAGTCTAGGTGTAGATTACTCTAGGTCTAGAGTCTAACTAAATCTCTATTCTACTGTCTAACTGTGTATTACTATATTTAATTAGAGATAGATTGGGTTTAATCTAGTCATTAGGCAGGCTAAGGCATCTACATTTAAGTCATTTAGTCAATAAAGCAAATCAATCTAAAGACCCAGGTTTTTCCATGTTCAAAAAAATTTTTTTTTTTCTAAAGGTTCCCAGCATTAACACAGAACTCTCAAAGGAAACTTCTGTAACAGAAGTAGCACCATTGGCTTCATGTAATGTAAATGAAGCCCTGTCGACAATGCAAAATTTTCTAATCAAAGAAACCACTCTGAAGGCAGAAATACTTTGGACAGTTGCTACTGTTGTCACACATTCAAGCTAAAATTCTAACAACATTAACGCCAACTTATTCTCAACAATGTTTCTCGACAGCGAAATTGCCAAACAATTTTCGTTGGGAGATAGAAAAACATCCTATATAGCTTGCTTTGGAATTGCTCCCTTTTTAAGTTTTTTGCTAAGAAAACAACTGTACCATTTGTACTTATGTTTGATGAAAGTCTAAACAATAACCTTCAGCTCAAACAGGTGGATTACCTGGTGAGGCACTGGAGCAATGGCAAAATAGTTTCTCAATACTTGACCTCACAATTTCTTGGAAATGCCACAGCAAAAGACTTAGTTGAAGCAACTTTAAGATCCTTTAAAGACCTCGATAAGGGTCAAATAATTGTATTGTCAATGGATGGCCCAAATGTGAACTGGAAGTTTCATACAAACTTTAATCAACAGGTCAAAAATGATAGTAATGTGTCCCTTCTTAATGTTGGTGAGTTATATACTTTTTATTTTAATTTTTTTTTTCAAGTTTTTCATTTCAAGACATGTTTAACTGTTATAATTATTATAATTTTTTATTTTTTTTTTGTGTGGGCACTTTTAAAAAAAAATTTTTTTTTTATTTTTTTGTTTTTAAGGTAGTTGCGGCCTGCATAAAGTGCATGGTGCTATGAAGGCAGCAATGGACTCAAGTAATTGGAACCTTGACAAGTTTTTAAAGTCCCTTCACACTATTTTTAATGACACACCTGCAAGACGTGAGGACTTTGAAAAGGCCATCAGCCCAGTTGAGGCCATATATCCACTTAAATTTTGCAAGCATAGGTGGTAGAAAACCAACGTGTTGGTCAGAGGGCACTGCAAATAATTGACATCGTTAAGAAATATCTAAAAGCGGTTGAACTTAAGCATTGCAAGGACCCTGCAACAGTCATTTAGGGTTGTTAGGAAGTTCCTGACAGATGACAAACTTTTGACTGCAAAGCTTTCTTTTTTTTTTGTAATGTTGTCAAATATTTTGCAGCCTTTCCTTACCATGTACCAAAGCAGCAAGCCAATGCTTCCATTCATGTATGAAGATTTAAAGGCATTGTTGCTGACATTGTTAAGAAAATTCCTAAATGAAAAAGGAATGGAAGCTGTAGGTGGAGGCTTCACTACTTTTAATGTGTCAGACTCTTCTCTTCATGTGCCAATGCATAGAGTTGATATAGGTTTTGCAGCTGAGGCAGAATTGAGCAAACTTAAAAAGGCTATAAGTGAAAGGCACATACTTGAATTTAAAGATGCTTGTAAAAATTTTTTTTAATTATAATAAACTGTGTGTGGATCTAATAAAAAAATCTCCATTGCAGTACTCTTTATGTTTAAACCCACTGGCTATTTCCTCAAGTCCCAAGCATGTTTGGTGTCAAAATTTTAAAGACTGTCTCTCCGTGCTGGAGAGGCTTCAATATTCACAGTTGTGATTCTGCCTTTGAACAGTTTTTAACATTTATTGAGGAAAGGACAATAGATGGTAGCTTAGCCAGCTTCAATAGGAATGAACCTCTTGATGAATTTTGGTTTAGGATTACTATTAATTCAGACAAAGATCTGGCCTAGGAAGCAGTGTCATAACTGTTATTACTGTCTCAAGGACAGGCAGATTGTAGCAAGGGGATTCTCTGTGAACAAAGAAACTTCAGAAATAAACTTGGCTGAAAGAAGCCTTATCGCAAGGAAAAGCATTTGTGACCACATTAGCAACATAGGTGGGATACAAAATTTTGTTGTTTGCAAAAAACTGATGTCATCCTGCTCAAGTGCCCATCAGAATTACAAACTATATTTTGAGGCAAAAAAAAAAAATTGAAAAATCAGAGACTGAATTTTCGAGAAAACAAAAACGTTTAGAAGATGAGGTAATATGTCTGAAGAAAAGGAAAATGGCAATAGAGTGTGATATACAAAGTCTTAATGAGACAGCTGATGAATATCTTGTTGAAGCAGATAAAAAGAAAGTTCTCACCTTTGTCACTAAAAGCCTCAGTCTGAAAAGAACTGCTAAAGAAAAGACTGAGGAGTTGAAAAATGTTGAGAAAAAAATTCAGGAGAAAATAGTGTCCAATAGTTTTTGAAAATTATGAAAATTAATTGATTCATGTGTATAAATTTCTTATTTATTCTGTCTTGTTCATGCTGGTTTTTTTTTCTTTGTACATAACTTTATCATATTTATGGTGAACTGTATCTTTTCTTTGATAAGATGGTCTTAGCCTTTATGTCTCATTTAAAAAGATAAAAATATTTATTATTACTTTTTTTTTTTTACATTATATTCATTAATTTATGTGTAATAAATTTTTTTATTGTTTTCTTTGTCTTTTTGTGCATAATATTTTGCTAAAATGTTGAATTTATGTACTGGTACATGGTCTTTATATTAATATAGACATTAAAAAAAGATCCGTGACCATGAAATTCCTCCTCAAAAAACCTCCTAAAATTTTGTCATGAAAAGATTGTTAAATTACACCTAGATATAGGATGATCAATAGGAATATTTACCAAAAAGAGATAAGAAAATGAGTGAGTGGTAAGACTAGCTACAATGTTGCTCACATTTTAAGTAAAAAAAATAAGAGCCATTTTCTGCATTAAAAAAAAAAAATTAAAATAAAATATCCCAATTAACCTAGGGTTTCTAATAAAATGGTTTTAGGTCAATACATTTTGGTTAATGTGGCCCATGACAAAAATGGCCTGCAGGTCCAATTAAGTTGGGCATCAATCACTGGTGTAGTATACATGTTTTAGAGTGTTGATTGATGACCTGCAGTTAAACCCTGTTGACCTACATTTGTTAAGGATGCTATGATCCAATGGGTGATCCAAAGAAGGTGTGCTTTGCTTAAGACTGTGCATTATCTGGCCTTTTGATTGAAAAAAAAGTAGGGGGCCTAAATAAATGGGTGTACTGTGCGGCCGGGGCTGGGGGGCATTATAATGCAGTCATGTGAGAAGGCTAAAACTGATAAGAAGTGTTTAGGGGGGTCGCAAGCTGTTTAATTTAATAATGAAAGAGACAAAAAAGAAGTCTAATAGAATTTCTGGTCAGAAAAAAAAAGTATTGTAGGTGGAAGAGTGTTGTAATGCTGGCTGTTTGATTGAAGGAAAAGTGTTCCGGGCAAAATAAACATTATAGCAACCATTTCAACTATAAACATTATACCAACCATTTCAACTATAAACATTATGCCAACCATTTCAACTATAAACATTATACCAACCATTTCAACTATAGTGCAGCATGGATATTAGCATTATATATTCTACATGGATTAATCCACACAGGCCAATTACAGTTGGGGACACAAACACTGTCGTAGGTTACACAGATTATCTTGTGGTAACAGTTAATAAATGTTGATCAACTTAAGTTTATAAATCAGTGATAGGGTGTAAAACAATAGGTTGGGATTAGGGTTAATATTAACATTGTTATGTAATCAAGAAGTTTTCCTAAATGTTCAGTAACACTAGCTATTTACTGGACACTAGGATGGTATCCAGCAAAATCTAAATCGACCACCTGCGGACAATGGTTTTGCTTGCCCTGGAAGTGGCAAAATATGTAGGTCAAGCTGGGGCTGCACAGCCACGGAAAATACTGTATTCCTCACTAATCTTCAGACTCAAAGACAATCCTTATTATCATTATTATTATATATATATATATTAATAATTATTGTATATATTTATATATAAGGTTTTCTTCAGTTATATTTACTAAATAATTAGACCCTAATATTTTCAGCTTTAGACAGTTTGGGATTTGGAGCATACAAAAATGAAGCCAAAGCTGTTCTCAAAGAAGCCAAAGCAGTAGCAGCTAAGAAACGTCGTGGAAGCTCAAGGCTTGAAAATCTTGGCATTCCAGAGGAGGAACTATTACGACAGCAACAAGAACTGTTTGAAAAAGTAATTAGCTTTATTTCATTTGCCTAACAGAAACATTTTTTAGGGATTTAAGTTCGCTTGTCATGACCTATGTATTAAATAGTGAACTAGCAAATAACTCAACAAAAGTCCTCTTTTAATTACTAATAATAAACCATCTAAATAAGGAAGCTATGCTGCTTGTGGTATTATTCCTTTAAAAAAAATGTTTAATTTGCTTTCATTTTCATAATTGATTTTTTAATTTAATTATTTATCATTTTAAATTACTACAACACATCTCTGAATCCTTTTTTTTTTTTTTTTTCTTAATTAAGAGGAGTAAAAAAGAAATTGTTTGTTGCTGGGAGTCAGCCTGTATTGTACAACTATTAAGTAACTATTACATTTGGGGGGAAAATAAAAGGTTTATTATTTAAGTTACAATTTTCTAGACTTATTGCTACACAGATTGTCGTATTCTGTAAACTGATTCAAAAAGACCTTTGTTTTGGTTATTGGTTTATGTTGTGATAGTTTTTGAATTTTCATCTCCTTCAAAATAGATTAATTTCTAACATTGTATTTTTCCATGTTGACCTAAACCCATAAATGTGTCTTTTGTGTTCAGGCTAGGCAAGAACAGGCCATGTTGGACCAGCAACAGTGGATGCAAATGCAGCAGGCTTTGCAACAGCAACAACAACTGCAGAGGCAGGATGAGAATGATGACTACTACTAGCAGGACAGGGGCACTAGTGGATTTGTGACTGAACCAAATGTTTGGATGTGACTATTGTGTGTTAGGATTGAACTGTAATAAATATATTGATTTCTCTATTTAATGTTTTTTACTTTGTTTCTCTAAGCAAAAATACAAGTTTCCTCTAAGATCTAGAAGTTCCTCAAAGTAGAATGGCAGGTTCAAAATAAAATGTATCTCTTCTTTTTCCCCCATGACATGTCTATTATAAATAGATAATAACTACCCTTAGATATTACTACCCTCTGGAATAGTTATATGTAAAGCAAAACCAAATAATGATATATGACCTTCACAAACTTGATTTCTTTGCTCTTCTTGAACTTTTTCATAGCAGAAAATAGAAATCTACAAACTATGATTGGACTATTTTTTTTATATATAACATTCATTAAGCTTAACATTCACCCTGATATTCAAGATAGAAAAAAATGCATTCTATGGTTAAACATTTTACTGCAACAAAACTATTCCTCCAATTTTTTTTAACTGATAAGGATTCTAAGTACATAGATTTCATTGCATTTAAAGTTGATAAAATAAAAAATAAACTTGTATTAAAAAAAAAATATTTTTTTACTAAAAATTCATTCAGTTGTTTAAACAAAAAGTATTATATTTTAGCAGCTCATTTATGTGTATGAGATAAAAACCCAGATCTTGACAATATTTAAACTTTTTTTTTAGAATCAAAACTTCTTTAGCTAACAGATTCATGTCATTATTTCATCACTTCAAATTGCCTTGAAAAGAACATGCTTCAACCAGCTAGAAAAAGCCCAGTAAATTGACTACAAAAAGTAGTTTTTATCTTTATAGTAACATTTCATCATAAGGCTTGCTTAAAAAAAACAAAAAAACTCTTTTATCTAATGAAAGAAAGGTAACTCTGAATTAAAAAAAAATCTTTTAATAAAAAAAAAATAAATTTTAAGATATAATAATATGTCTAGTTTAAAATAATATATACTTTTATTACCTTTAAAATAAAATGAAGGTTAAAAAATATGATTTTTCATGTAGTCCTTATATACGTAGCATTGGTACACCCTTGTTTAAAAAATTACAAATTATCAAAAAAAAAAAGTCTCCATGCTCATTCTGAGTGTCATTTAAGCATTTCTAATAGAGAAGTTTTAAAAAGTAATAATAGCACCCATTCTACTGCATAGATAGCACATCCTACCACAATATGCATTATTGGGTTAAAACAGTAAATATCTACTGCAGTTATTAGAATTTTTGAAAAACTTCTAACAACCTTAATCTCGATTTACTAGTAGCAAGTCTTGTTTATTCTGCCTCATTCATTCAAGTGAGAAATAAGACATTTAAAAAATAAATAAAGCATAAGAAGTTTTTTTTTTTTTAAAATTAGTTTTCACCATTCCACCTCTGTAAGCAATATATTAATCATCAAAAACAAAAAAAAGCAATATTTTAATGATAGAATTAGAATTATAGGATATCAATCTCTACTTGATATCAAACTTAGTTCACTGGTTTAATCAAATAGACACTGTGAGAGTAGAGGAAAGAAATGACAGAGATGGAAGCAACTCTTATCAATATATTAAAGGGAGCACACACATTCAATCACTAGATCAATCAGTGACAATACATATTGTCAAGATTTTACAATAGACAAGTTTTAGAAATGTTCAGCTACAACAATTAAAAAAAAAAACCATTGCAATAATATCTTCATATTAAATGGCAGAATACTGACAGTCTGCAACACTGAGTTAAAAAAAAAAGCTTACAAACCAGAACAGAATTGTTCATATGCCACTCAATTTTCCTAAAAGAACTGAATGCATAGTGTTTTTAGACCATTGAGGTCTAAATTAATTTAAACATTTACAACACATTACATCAATTTCAAACATTCAAAGGCAATGATCTGGATTTTTCTAATTAAACAACAGTCAAAAAGAATAAAATATACTAAAACATTGGAAAATTTACAATGTAAAATTATAAAATGCAAAAACATAAAGCACTGAATACATATAACTTGTAATTCATCAGAGTATTGTAATGTATCAACATTGAATCAAATAAACCTAAGAGCATAACTTCATCTCATCCTTTCCCACCAAAGAAAAGAATTTTATTAAACTTTAGGCCTTGTCAAAAAATTTGAAAAATTAAGAATTCGAGCAATTTCATATAAAAGTAGACCGAGTTGGGATCTGCATATTTTGTCACATTTGGTTTTGCTATAAAATTTTATTATAATTATGTAAAGAAAATACAATGAAAAAATATTTTAAACAATAAAACATTAGGAAAACAAAATGGCACACAAATCAAGTGTAACAAACTGAGAGGCAAGTCAAATTTGATACAGCATAGAATTTAGAATACAATAAACACTAGTGTTTATTCTAGTGAGGGGGGAGGGGATGATGATTAAAACTTAGCATTGAGCTGATCAATAAGATGGGAGATGGAGATTCATAATGATTCTTTCATTTACTTTTGTGTACCTTCAGCAGGTCATTAGATAAGCTTTGCTCAGATGTCTTTACAATCTCCCACATCAAATAAAGTAGAATATCCAGGTCATTCTAATGCAATGAATGCTTTTAAAATACAGGGTCAAGTTCAGTAAATTATATCCAGGTCATTCTAATGCAATGAATGCTTTTAAAATACAGGGTCAAGTTCAGTAAATTTACAATGGCAGACCTGATATGTCTTAAAATTATTATTTTATCATAAGACAAAACATTCTGAGTTTTCATAAACAGTTATGGAATTATCTGGATAAAAAATGCATTAAATATTTCAGAATTAAATATACACTATTTATCTACGTAACCAATTTATATGCAGAAAAACATATCATCATAACCAAGCCAGTGAAATACAAACCTGAACTTATGAATACTAATTCTAAACATGTAAATACAAAACATAGTAAGGAATTGAAATGTGATTCATTTTATAAATGTAAAATGTGTCAATAAATGTATCTGTGACATGGAGAATTTATGGCAAACAAATTCAAGAATTATTGCATTCTTGTTTTTTTGTATTACAATATTTGATTAAAAAAAAAAAATACAGGATACTAACATCAGACACTATTAGTAAGATAAGCGAGCTCTAATACATTCTGGACACTCTCTGCTTCATTGGGAGGGAGAAGGAGAATGATCTGAATGATCTCTGTCGATGCCAGAATCAGCAGGACTGTAGAAAGAGCCATGGGATCCTGGTGGAGAGTTATCAGAGAAGTTTGAGTTGCTGTAAGAGAAGTTGGAATCTGTTCTCATGATCCTTTGGGGAGGACCACTATTTATGGAATTAGAATTTAAGAAGTTAAGTGTTTCATTCTGGGAGAGTTCTGTTCCTGATAAAAATAAATCTTCATTTAGGGCTTGATTTTGTGTATCCTGTGAAAGATAAGCTAAATCTGTATTGTTAAATTCACCTGCTTCTTGCAATAGTCTACTGATCTGGCTAATGTCCACCTCAATAAAAGTAGAATTTCCAGCCAGTTGCTGCATTTGATTTGCTTTATCATCAAAAAAAGCTGATGAGGAGAACATTATAAACATGAAAGAAATTAAAAGCATGAGAGAAATTATAAACATGAGAGAAATGTAAAAAATGAGAGAAATGAAAAACATAGAGAAATGAAAAACATTATATACTGGTAGCTAAATGAAATACAGTTAAAGCAAATTTTCATTTCACTTTTGAAGCCATCACATTAATTTGCAAACTAATTAGAATCAATGAATTAGTATTTAAAACTCATCTGATAATTATTTGAGCAAGAACAGGAACAGCTTGTTGATAAGATGTTATGAAATGACATAATGTTTATCAGCAGATGTCAAGTTCACACATTTCTGCTAAAAAAAATTCACAAGGCCATCATACAACTAACTCTTTAGCAACCAAATGCTTTATCACCAATCCAACAAGCCCTGGCTAAGCAATGGGCATGGGACCTAATGCAGTTATTTAATACAAGAAGATGATCAGCCTTTAAATGTTGGTTGCTTGTTTGGAAGCAATGAATGTTACTAGGCAGTGAGTAAATAACTGTAAAAGTTACCAAACATCATCACTGGTCTTTGGGAACAAAATCAAGAAAAAAGAGGACTGGTTTGAAGCAAGTCTGCCAGAAATGGAAACAACCACTAGGAACAAGAGAGAAGCCCTGCCCACCCCAAGCAATCTACAAGCATTTAGATCTACATGAAACAATGCCATAAGTATTGTTAGAGCATTGGGCTAATAGATATTGGCAGGACCTGACTCAAAACATTCAGTCTTGTTTTTGAATGTGGTAGCATCAGAGCATTATACAAGGGCATGAGAGAAGTTTTTATACCTCACATAAGCAAGTGTGATCTGCTCAACTCAAAAGTGGGCATAATAATCTTCAGTGACCATAAACTGCAAACGGAACTATACCTAATTGAAAATGTCATTTTGACAATTGCTTTTCTTACCCCCCCAACACTTTCAGTTTTGAATGAATAAGATAAATGCCCTCAGTAAAGGAACTGTCATGATTGAACACAGAAAATTGTATTCCAGCAGAAGCACTACAAACTGCTTAGCTTGTGTAGGGAACAAGTAATGATTCCCAGGGAATTAAAAGATTCAAACATAGTTACAATTTATACAAATAAAAGTGACTGCTCTGATTGTAACAGTTATAGAGGCATTTCACTCCTAAGCATAGTTGCAGATCTTTTCAGAGCGAGTTTTATCCTGAGTTGCAGTGTGGGAGGGTACATTCACAACAGATATGGTTTTCTCCTTCCAGCAGCTACAGAGGAAGAGCAAAGATCAAAAGCAGCCCTTCTTTATAGCATTTATTATTGATCTGACAAAGGCTTTCGACCTTGTAAGCAGTAGCAGTCTATAAGCTGTACTAGAGAAAATTGTCTGTCCAAACAAGCTTTGGAAACTAGTGCCAGCTTTTCATGGAAATAACAGGGCTCTGTACAGTCTCAGCGCTACGCCTCCGTTTTAAGAGTGGGATAAAACAATGATGTTTTTTTTTTGCTCCAACACTATTCTGTATTTTCTTTTCAGCAGAACTCACCAGTGCTTTTAAATCATTGGAAGATGCAATATATATATGCAGTAGATCTAATGGAAAGCATTTTTAACCTGGTTCATCTTAGAGCCAAATGGAAAAGACACTGTATCTTGATTGGTTGACTGCTGTTTGCCAATTCTGCAGCATCCATATCTCATTCATAATAAGATTACAAAGACTAGTAAATACTTTGGCAGCTGCATGTCAAGAATTTAGTTACAATAATATTCACCACAAATGAAATTCTGGCACAAGACATCACTGAACTACCCTAGATAGGTATTGGAAATCACATCCTTACTGTGGTGTAGGATTTTATCTACCTAGGATCAATTTTCAGGAGCAACCTAAATTTAGACACAGAGTAAAAAAAAAAAGAAAAGGAAAGACTTCTACACTCTACAGCAATGACAAACTCTCCAAGTGTGTCTGGGAAAATGCAACAACAGTTTAGTGCTTGTGTAGTGAGCACTCCTCTTTATGGTAGAGAGAGCTGGTCAACATACATGTATCAAGAACATAGATCAAATAGTTTTCGCTTGCACTGCCTGTGATGCATAATGTGCATCTCCTGGAAGGACTGTGTATCCAATCAGGATGTTATGAAATTGGCAAATATGCTCAGTACCAATTCTCTTTTAAACATAGAAAAGACAATGCTGGCTTGGTTATGTGACCCGCATGTCAGATGGAAGAATTCCAAAAGACATTTTCTATGCTGAGCTAGTGGAATGAGTTAGTCCCAAGAGCCACCAAAGACTAACCTACAGAGATGTCTGCAAGTGAGACAGGCATCAATAAAAGTAGCTCAAGATAGGACAGCATGGAGACATACTGTGTGTGTTGGTACATACCTCGCTGAGAGTAAAAGAAAAGAAGCAACCTTAGTCAAGAGCAAGCAGAAATTATTAAATTCGTAATAGATCTAGACCAACAACAATAAATCTATGAGAAAAGAAATATTTTTACCAATTGTTTCAATATGCTATGATCCTATCCCTTATCTGGATCAGTTGGGAAATTTGGGGGGAGGAGGGGATGTTTACAGTAATCACTTTTAAAAAGCTTTGATAAAAATAAATTTTAAAAAGGGGAAAAGACCTGAGTTAGAACTTGTAGAGCAAGTGAAGCTGACATTTATTGTTATTTTTTCATATTTTTAGGTCTCTACACAAAGCTTATCCCCCCTAAGCTAGTACTGTCTCTATATAAAACAAAATTAATTAATTACAACTAATTGATAAAATAATTGGTCAATCTTTCAATTGAAGTGGGAGAAATAAAATGTAACAAAATTGTACCAGACAGACAGACAGACAGAGTGAGTTGATAAAAAGTTTTCATTTACCAGGCTGACTGTTTACTGGAGCAGTAGAAGTGTGGAACAAAGTGTAAGGTTGACTTCCAGATAAGGTCTAGTTCAAACAAAACAAAATTCATTTTGTTAGAATATTCTAAGTAGATTCATCAAAGTGAAATCTTGTTAGTTCTTCCATAAAAAAAAAAAAAATTAAAAAGATAAAAAAAAAAGTTTTCAACATCAACACTTAGGTTGTTGTTGGTGTGATGATTATTATTTGATATTGTGTACAATATAGTCATCATAGTAATGCTAAATAGATATATTATAACAGCATGGACCTAAAGATTCTCTCTTAGAGAAAGTAATGATTCTAAATGATGTGTCTTTTCTAAAAGTAATACCTCTAAGAAATATGCTCAATGTCTCCTAATTGTGTGATGGAACTGTGGTGTTTCCTTACACAAAAATAGCTTCTTCAAAATGCTAAATAATTGAAATATGTACATATTTTATAGTTAACAAGATTTACATACAAACAATTGTTAGTTGAAATAAAAATAGTTTTTTTATCATTAAAATAGAAACACAAGCTAACTATAAGAACAAGAAAAACCACCTTATCAGTCAGTACAATTTCTTTCCCTTATTTAAGATTTTAAAAAGTAATTAATTACCAATAGTTAATTAACTAACTAATTTTTTTAAATTGATTCTTGTTTTGTCAGGTAAAAGAAATAATTGTGCAAAATTTCAGCTTGATCCAAGATCTGGTGTGGTTGTAAGATAAATTTTACAAAGTTTTTACCAGACAGTCAGACAGAGAGAGTAAGTTGATAAAAACTTTGTAAAAAAAAATATTTAAAAGAATATCCATTTTATCATTTGAGAGATTATTACTAAATAATTTGCAAATACCGTCAAAGTTGGCAATACATTTTCTGTAGTCAGGACCTAAATTGCTTTACTTCTAATAGTCCATTTACAGGTAAAGATAATAAAGGATAATGAAAGATGCTCTGTAAGCATTGGAGGAAGATGTATTACTAACTTGCACTTTCTGGATGACATACATCATCTAGCTAGGACAAAAGAAGAATTAGCTGACTTGATGAAGCACATAGACAAGACTTCCACAGCAATTGAATAAAGAGAAAACACAAATTAGTAACCAATAGCCAACAAGGCTTTAAAAGGAACACCGGTATTGTCTCCGATGAAAGAACCAAACCCAAACTACTGGATGGAATTGCACAGTCCACAGCAGCACTTGTAAAACTCAAAACAATCTGGAAAGACAAAGACATAGCCCTCTGCACTAAAATTAGTCTGATGTGCTCTCTGGTCACAACCAAATTTTTAAAGGCTAGCAAATCTTGAAGGATGACTTGAGAGAAGGATCCTAGCAATGGAATTGAGATGCTACAGAAAAGCAATGGAATTGAGATGCTACAGAAAGATCCTAGCAATGGAATTGGCATGCTATAGAAAGATCCTAGC
>JADKLZ010000166.1:22977502-22989926 GCA_021533235.1 Biomphalaria straminea
CCTCAAAATATCTAATTCCCCTAGACACCTAAACGGCCACCATCTTTAACCTACTTGTCACAGTCTGCAGTGAAAGCAAGCCATTTCAAATCATTAATAAATGTGATTTAATGAAGGAGTATTTCGTTAAAGCCGAAGTCATTTCTTCAGAAAAAAGGAGAAAGCATTCAAAGAAATAGCGTTAACTAGTGACACTGTTGCAGATAGAATAAATGAAATGTCAATCAGCTTGCTTGAACAATTAAAGAACGACAGAACTAATTTTGAATTATTTTCATTGGGTCTGTATGAGTCAACTGACGTAACGGGTGTAGCACAGTTGACTATATTCATAAGGGCCTTTAACAGGAATTTTGACATATACCAGGAACTACTAGAGTTCTGTTCTATGCGTAACAAGCGAGGATGATTTTTGAGAAACGACAAGGTGAAAATGCAGTACAATTTTTCTTTGGTAAAGCTAGCTAGTCTAACAAAGGTATGGTGCACCAACCATGAAATGAAATGGTTTTGATGCAAAGTTACTTGCAAAAATAAGAGAGACTGATGCTAATTTTAAATTTGCTCCTTTTCAGTGCATTATTATTATTATTATTATTATTATAGCTTTTATATAGCGCTACTTTTATGCTTATAGCATGCTCGGAGATCTTTGGTCCAATCTCTTTTATGGACCAGTGGGGGTAGGGGGCATCTAGGAGTTGGTTTTCCGTGCTATTTTTAATCGCTCTGCCCGAGTCGGGTGTCGAACCTCGAACCTATTTTAGGTAGCCAAGCCAAGTTCAAGCGCACTTAGCCTCTCGATCACGAGATCTGATTTGAATCTGAAAATGCTGCTGGAAATGTTCAATTAGAGCTGATAGAAGTCAGGTTCTTAGTTGAAATAGAAGAATATTAAAATGACTGTGCCAAAATTTTGCAGTCATTTACCCTGAACGGTTCGCTAAATTGATTAAATTGCGGAAATTTGCAGCTAGAATTCTAGCTATTTTTGCATGCACTGGTCTCTGTGCGCAGTTCTTTTCCATCATAAAAGCTATTAAAACACCTCACCGTTCGAGATTATCTGATCAAAATTTGTCATCTGTGATGAAAGCGTCAGTTGCAAACAAACTTCAACCTGACATTAATAAAATGGTATCCCAGAAAAGATGTCAAGCATTTGGATGAATAAAATAATGCGTAATCATAGTAATTTTTAATAAGCCAATAGTAATACAAATTTAGCTAAGGGACAGGTATGCCATTAATTATTGTATTATATTGTATTATTTCTAATTTACATAAAACTAGTAGGCTGTTTTAAAATTGATTTTTTGCTGCGGCCCCTCAGGTCATAGTAAGTTATTTATGCGGCCCATATACCTTAATGAGTTTGACATGCCTGGTATAGACTATGTATAATTTTATTTATTTTAATCCTACATTAATAATAAGCACACATTTGTAAGTAGTGCACAAGACATTCCTGTATTTAAAATGTTTATTACCTACCCATCAGTCCAAGGCTTCAGTAAGTGTGCTGACTTGATACTGTTCAAAACTGCATAAAACCAGGTGTGGAATGAGAAATCTAATTCCCCTTCATTTCTTGTCTTCTTGATCTTACCCTTCAAAGAGTCAAAGTTTATATATACAGTTTATATATATATATCATATATATATATATACCCCACTTCCCCGTGGTGGAGGCTGTCCAGGTCTGAGCAAGCTATTATAGCACAGTGCAGGACAGGTCACTGTCCTGTTGGTTCATATTTCTCACAGCTATGGACAAATTTCAATTTACAGTGCCCCCGCTGCAGGAAAGAAGAGGAAACCGTGCCTCATATTCTGTTTAACTGCCCAGACTTGCTGATCTCTGTCTCGACAGGTCTGGGAAACCAAAAATTCTAGACCTGTATGGGGACATTTATGCACTACGCAAGACAGCAGGGTTTCTGTCCAGAGCTTAAGCAAGATAGGATTTGAGCCTCTCAAGCCCTCACTCAAATGGAGTTTGATGATGATGATGATAATTTATGGGTAAAAAAAAATTTTGTTTATTGCTGGTACATTATTATATGCTAGGATGCAACGGGGGATTCAAGAAGGGCTTGCTTTGATTAAAACTGGTCTTTCAATTGAGGGATTAAAAAAAAGAAAGTGGAGCAGCCTAAATATTGGTGGTTGGGAATAAGGGCTTTCTATTGGAGATGAAAAACATTTTGTGATGTAATTGTGTGATGTAATACAAACAAAATTTTGTTGGGCATTTCAAAGTAGTGTGTGTGTAGTGTGTCTGTTAGCATTTGTTTTGTTAGTTGTAGAGTAGACATGCTTTAGATTGACCATTGTAGTCAAACTTAATGTCCATTTGTTTTGAACTAATAACACGACACAATATAGTGGGGGTAGCTTGTGCAGGAAAGATTCACATATGTGCATATAGACTCAATGTATTTCAAGTATATGTAACATAAAATCTGGTAAAGAGTGTATAAAACATGAAAGCATAATAACATTGTACAATTAAAAATTAGACTTTCATGGAGTCTACTTGAAATGAGTTTGCGTAAGACATACCTTTATAAATCCATGCATTGTGATCCTGCCACTGTTAGAGTCTACACAAAGATAAAAGAAAAAAAAATTAATGAAAACTTACACATGCAAGACAGTTTCTTTTAGTTACTTCCAATTCTGCATTGGGGGCGAGGTGGCTGAGTGGTTAAGTGCTCAGCTTTCGAAGATGGGGTCCTGTGTTCGAATCTCACTGAAGACAGGGATTTTGAATCTCAGGATTTTTAGGGCACCCTTGAGTCCACCCAACTGTAATGGGTACCTGACTTTAGTTGGGGAAAGTAAAGGTGTTTGTTCGTTGCGCTGGCCACATGAAACCCTGCTCGTCAACCATTGGCTTTAGAAAAAGATGACCTTAACATCATCTGCTCCATAGATCACAAGATCTGAAGGGGAAGCTTTACTTTACTTTTAAATTCTACATTAATGAAATCTTCTGACTCGACTCACTATTATATCACTTGATAAGCAGGAACTATCTACCTTTATTTAATTCATACCTGACAAAACAATTGTTTTGACCATTATTTAATTTTTAAATAATTGATTTTTAATTGCTACCATCTAGTTGGAAAAGCTTGATGCTTTAAATATTTATGTGTTCAAAGTTTAAAACAAAATCATCAAAACTGATGCATGAAATGAGATTGCTAGCATTCTTTCAGTTAATCAGCCACCAGAGCTGAAAGAATAAAACCCACGTCATCAATACAATACAGTTTTACATCCTCAGTAGTTGTTTTTTTTTAATGCTTAATGGTTGACTCTTGTGAATAAAGATACTTCTATGCTAGGCCACAATAATCATAATATAAGAACATGATTTCTAGCTGTAACAATAAGAAAATTTATTTTTTTAGATACATATTTTACTTTTCAATACTTTATGGCATTTTAGGCTTCAACAAACAACATTTTCCAATTGCTAAAGGCTCAATCCTTGATACACAGCTGCAGTGACAGGTTGGGCATCTGTAATCAACAAGTGCCATTGCATTTTCACCTTTCTTTCTACTACTGTTGTGTTTGGCAACTGCAATCAGGACCATTTCTTTATGTTCGCCTAAAAAAGATCTTAAAAATAAGGTGCAAGATAAAACAACCAATGAAGAAGTGCTATGAAGAGCAGGGTGTCAGGAAATCCATTCTGTTATCAGCAGCAGATACCTTGGCTGACCTAATATGTTCATAGAATGTCACAAGGTCAACTTCCACAAGAAATTCAGTATGATGATCTATCAGAAGGCAGGTGGAGCCGCTGGTCGTCCACTTCTAAGGTATACTGATGTATGCAAACGCAACATGAAGCTCTTCAAAATTGACACTAACAGCTAGGAAAAAGTCACACTGGAAAGATCCACTATTTAATACACATTATAAAAAAAAATGTACATGATGTTGTTAATTAAAAAGAAGTTAGGCTTACTTGGTAACCTTGATTTAAGGAATTCCAATTCATCTATCTCTAAAACTCTGGGACATTGTGGATTCAAGTTAGCAACTCTGTCATTTAACATTTGGAGAACTCTATCCACATCAAGGTTGTCCTCACAAACAAACTTTCCATTGTACTGATAATGTAAAGCAGATTAAAGTAGTACATGTTATCTGATGGTAAATCCACATTACAGTATTACATGTTCTATGCTATTTAAATGTGGCTTTTATAAAATGTTAACATTTTTAATGTTTGACCATTTGTTTTTCTATGTGTGTATGATCTTTTACCATCTCACACCCATGTACAACTTTACTGGTTATATTTAGATCTATGACATGATTTCTGTGTGTGTGTGCATATGAAACAGCCATGTGCTTATGGACAGGAGCAGGGGTGTAGGTAGAAATTTTCCATCGTTTATGGGCCCGGGGGCTTGACCTCTTTGGGGGCCTCTGCAGTTGCTTATTATCTAATTTTCAATGTAAAAAACACTCATTTTGGGGCCCCCTCAAGTGAGGCCCAGGGGGATTTTAAAATTCTCATCCCACCCTAGCTACGCCACTGGACACGAGGGTGAATAGAAGAACAGAGAGAGACAGATTGATAGGAGTTTTCAGTGGATGATTGTTTTTGTCTAATGCAATCATATTCTTATTGGACTATCAATAGTGAGGTTTAGGAATAGGGTTATTGCCTGCGAGATAGCAATAAGATGATGAGTGAGTCCTGTGAAGAGAACTATAGCCTGAGAGATAGCAATACGATGATGAGTGAGTCCAGTGAAGAGGGCTATAGCCTGAGAGCAATAAGATGATGAGTGAGTCCTGTGAAGAGGACTATAGCCTGAGAGATAGCAATAAGATGATGAGTGAGTCCTGTGAAGAGGACTATAGCCTGAGAGATAGCAATAAGATGATGAGTGAGTCCTGTGAAGAGGACTATAGCCTGAGAGATAGCGATAAGATGATGAGTGAGTCCCGTGAAGAGGACTATAGCCTGGGAGATAGCAATACGATGAAGAGTGAGTTTTTAAACAAAAAAAGCCTGGGAAAGTCCCAATACGATTGATTAGTTTTTTTAACACTACGACATAGCACATATTTTTTTGTGTGAGTGCAAAAAGTCAATAGCTGCCAAACAGAATCACAACAGTCAAAGAGTTCCTGACAGATATGTGCATGTGACTGGCTATTGTGTTGGACACATATCCTCTATGAAATAATGGTGACTTCATGTTATAATCTGGACACAGATATCATCTATCAAATAATCTGTCAGGAAAACTTTTGTTTATATATCTAAACCAATCAAGTATACATAGTACATTAAAATGTTCTTTTTTTCTTACCACCAATATTTTAATAATAAAAAACTGTTCATATTTCTATAATGTTATTACCTTCTTCTTCTTCTTTTTCTTTTTCTTTAAATAGAAAATATATATATAAATAAAACCCAGATGTCAAAACAAAAAAAACAAGAACTCACTAAATCAAAGTTGGCACAATACCACATCCTACCCCCAATGAGCTCCAAAAGTTGATTGGATCCAGTGTTGAAAAGAAATGGCAGAGATAATGTCTGGAACAAAGACAAACATTTAGGTTGAGAACATTGGTGAACAAAAAAAAATACAATTGTCAAACAAGAAATATAATCTTAACTATACATTGAAAATCCTATTAACTATTCAAGTTGCATTTTTCCACTCACTTTACTTGGTCATAATAAATTTCATAAAAGCATGACTAAAAACTGATGAACTATAATAAGTAGATTTAGGAAATGTCAATAACTGCTTTGTTTGCTTGGTTGTCTATCAAGGTGGAATCTTGCACACATTATTTCTCCCACTTCCTATTCTCAGATCAAGTTAAAACTTTGCACAATTATTTATTGTCTATGACAACACACAGATCAATCAAAAAGGAAAAACATTCTTTCCCTCCTTCTTCCCCACCCACCAAAAAAAAAAATATTGGTCCACAAAAAGTGATTGGACCAAAGCACAAATGTTAAGCTAAACAAAAAGAAATCAAAACAATTGATACAATCTCACAAATTATAAGCTTTGTAATGTTAAAATGTATTTTTATACTTTACTTATATTCTAAAAGAAAAGAAAAAAATGTTTACAACTGATTTGGTGAATGTTTTGGCTTCTTAATTAGGAAAAGGGCCTAAATATTTTTCTCATAAAAAAAAATTGGGATATCATAATTTCATTGCAAATAATATATTAATTTTTTTTTATATGCTTTGCATTTTCTTCATTTATCATGACTAGGTTTTTAACTTTTTACTAATAATAAAGCATTTAACCTAGTGTGTGATCAATAACTTTAGCACTAAGTAGACTTGCTCATTTAATCTAGTATGTGATGAATCAATCTAGCACAAAAAGAATGTAAAATAAAAGTCAACAAATTAAATAATTGTAATCAAAAACAAAATAGGTAGATACCGTCACATCGAAAGAAATTCCATTGACGGTGAATGGCAGAGTGTACTTAAGTCTGAAGAACTGTTTGTAGACCATGTTTGTCTCGACCCTAGAGAAACAAGTGATGGACACTTCTTTAAATAAGACACCTGGATCCTCCTGATCAGTAATGATGTCCACATTGTATCCAAGAGCATCCCTATTGCCATCAACACCTTCTGCCAGATCCTTTTCAGCCACCAAGCACAGTGTGGCTTTGCTTTTGTCCACTTGTAGTTTAAAATGTTTTCCACCAAGGAATCTGAAATGTAAAAAAATTGTGTTGTTGTTTTCTTGTGCTTTCTTTTAAAACCAAACTTTTATTATTGTCTATCTGTATGTCTGGTATAAAGTTTGTACATGTTATTTCTCCCTCATACATTTTTGAATCATGTGGACAATGCAGGAATAAAAAAAAAATTCTATCAGTCAATTAATTACTGGTTACTAATAATTTTGTTTGATGCTAACAAAGGAAATTAATCCTTCAGTATTAAATGATATGGTTCAATATTTTGCTCTTTGTCCTTTCAAATAAATGTACACATTATGTCTGCCACATGCATTCTTTAAACTATCATCTATTCTACTTGACAAAACATGAAACAATAAATAAAAAAAAGGCATTTTTTTTTTGTGATATTAAAAAAAGGAAATAACTTCTACATTCTTGAGTGACAGTTGTAACCGCAGAGTTCTTCCCTCAGATAAGCTTTATTTTTTTTTTAAAAAGGATTTTTAAAAAATTTTTGCTTGTTTTATCTTTAGAATGAGGGTCCATCTCTCTGTTCTAGTACAGTGATAGCCCACTGATAAGCCTATATTAGAAAAGTAACTTACTTGACTCCAGTTTCAAAATTGTTTTTCTTCTTGGTGCGGTATTGTTTCACTTTGGTCTTATCCTCCTTGTTTTTTTTACTAGCTGCAGCAGTTCCAACATTTTCAATGCTTAACAAATCTTTGGGCTGTTTGTACACAATGCAGTTGCTAGAAATAAATAAAAAAAGGATTCAGAAATCTAAAATTCTAGATATACATTAAAGTTCTGCTTACAAAAACAGAAGTTCTCATTGGCTTGTGTAGCCAACAGTTTCAGAGTTTGACAGATATGACAAAGCGCCACTCAACTTTTCTAAAAGAATATCTCAGACAAGAAGAAGAATGAAGAAGATGAATGAAAAGGATGAATATTTAGCTATTGTACTTGCCCATATTATTACATTTATAATAACTTTTTAATTATATTTTATATAATTATAAAGACTAATTTGTCAATATTATATAATAATAGCATTATCTTTTTTTGACATGCCCATATTATTAATTTATTCTAAAGAGTAATTTGTCAATATTATTATATTTACTAATGAGCCCATTTACTTTTACCATATTATTATATTTTGAATCTCTGGTGGGCTTGCGCTCCATCATGGACATACGATGGCAGGACCGCACTACAAACAGCGATGTCCTTGCGGACGCCGGTATGGACAGTATAGAGGGACTTCTTATGGTCCGACAGCTACGCTGGGCAGGGCATGTATCCCGTATGGGAGACGAACGTATGCCAAAGGCAGCCCTTTTTGGTAGCTAAAAGGTAGTCGATGTAACAGAGGCGCCCCACGGAAACACTTCAAAGACAAGCTTAGGCGTCAACTTTCCTTGGCTGACATAGAAGAGAGCACCTGGCTGCATGCGGCGCCGGAACGAGACAGCTGGAGGTCACTCACGAAGGCCGCGGGATACACATTTGAGACCAAAAGAAAATCTGCTGCCGAGGACAAACGCAGACCACGAAACGAAAATCTAAATCAACCACCTGCGGACCATGGTTTTACTTGCCCTGGATGTGGCAAAATATGTAGGTCGCAGCTGGGGCTGCACAGCCACGGGAAATACTGTATTCCTTGTCAGGTAGGGTTTTCGAAGATGTGGACTCGTCTCGACGTCTAGGTATGAATGCTTTGCCCGGGCCTACCCTCTCCCTGAACAGAATAAACTAAACATAGGTAACGGCATATAGAACCAAATGTACAAATAAATGCCGGCTATACGTTAGGCAACTAAACGGCAACACAGCCAACGTTAACCTGAACGATAAGTTAACTTACAATAGTTAACAATAGAATTAGGCTTTGAACAATTTAATGAGATGATGAACATGATATGATTAACATCCATGGCAAATAATACAAATATTAAATGGGCATTACAATCAACAAGTTATTAGTTATTCAAAATACAAAGTTATTCTCAGTAACTATAACACACCTCTCTCACAATAATAAGATGCAGCTCCAAAGGCGCAGAGACAACATTCTTGCACATAGCCCAAGCCTAGCACCCTAGAACGAAAAGAAAGCCTAGATCTAGCGATGCCGCTACAGCAAAGAACGTTTCAATCACGACACCCGTAACGAAAGATAAACCTACTTAATAGCTCTATGTACCTACGTACCGTTACAACGGGAAACAAACCAACAACCAACCAAAAGACCATCAGGTAAACACCAAAGCTCTTCCTCACTCATTCGGTACGGAAACCAAGGATGACGTAAACACACAAATACACAATGTTCTAGACAACAAAACGCACCGAATATAAACTACTTCCTATACACTCAAACACCAATATTAAATACAGCAGAAACTTCACGCGCGCACGACATTCCTCACTAATCTTCGGACTCGAGGACAAGTCTTATTATTATTATATTTTGAATAAAGACTAACTTGTCCATGCAATTAAATTTATTATAAACACTAAGTTTTCCATATTAATTATTGTTGTAACTCAACGAAAGGCAGGAGGTAACAATAAACAAGATATTTATTTACAGTACAAACAGGCATGCACTTCAGGTATTAGTCTCAGAGTGTCTTAAGTGACACCAGTCCTTTTCTACCTAACTATCAGTACAGATCGACAGGGGTCCTTAAGGTCCAATAGTGGTACTCATAACAGGTACTGCAATAGCTCCAGTCACAAAGCCGACCTCTTCTCTTTCTTCTACCGTCTCTTTCTTTTCAGGTCGTTATAATTGTTGAAATCATGGTGGCCATTGTTTACACATTTCTCATCATTAGGGTAGGACTCATTATCCTTGTCAAGGCTATTAGTCTCAGAGTTTTTATCTTACGTGATACCAGTCCTTTTCTACCTAACTATCAGTACAGACCACCAACACACTTCCCAGTGCCGCCCCAGGTCCTCAACACAGTTCATAGATAGCACAAAGGACGTTCTCTCGAGTCAAAGACAGCTCAGACTTCAATAACTTGCAGATCACTTCAGCTGCATCTACAACAGTCCTTCTGCCTAGTATCAATATGTCTTCTACAGCTTGTGTTGAATGGTGCTCTGATGCGCGGGAGAGAAGTTACAACAATATAAAAACATCTCTTTTTTGCATGGAAATAACTGATGTCAAAGCCTAGGCATTATATCGATGTACATCCAATAAATAATTTTATTTTTAAATGAGATCTTAAATTTAGGTCTGTAAGATAAGCAGATACAATTTTTATACATAAAATTTGTTACTGCTTGGACTGCAAGCAAGTTTCAGCAAAAAAGTCTATTAAATTTTTGTTACTCACCATTGAAAAACATCCTGTAAAATTGTATGTAATCTTCGCTCAATGGAAGCTGTTTCTAATATTTTCTTATGCCGAAAAGTGTGCAGCTCTTTTCCTTGTTCAAACCAATTCAGAACAGCACTTAGTAGTGCACTAAAGTCATTGAAACTTGAAACAAAAATAATCATGCATGTTACACATTAGAAGAAAAAATAGAACAATAAAATGTGTTAATTTATTTGTATGAGCTCTTCATTAATAGAGATCTTTTTGGTGGGTCAATCTAATTGCTGCGTTAAAACAGAAGAAGGAACAACCGGGTTTTTCAGCATTGAGACAGGTTTGAGACAGAGGTGCATACTATCTGCCTTCCTTTTCCTCCTAGCCATCGACTACATGAGGAGAGCAATAAATCAGACTGCCTTTGGTATTCCATCGACTACATAATGAGGAGAGAAATGAATTGGTTTGGTTTTGGTTTTAGGCACATCGGCACAATTACTCCCCCTCTACATAACAAGGGCTAAATTCTATACAGTTAAAGCATTAAAATAAAGGTCTATTCACAGTTAAAATAGTAAAGGTAGTAAAAATTTAATAATTTGGTAAAAATCTTCCCAAACAATAAATGATGGGGAATGCCTGTCATGATGTAGCATGCCAAATAGGAAAGGCAGGGAGAGTTTTCTAAAGGCTGCAGCTTATTTTGACAGACCAAGCGATTAGAATTGAGACAAAATTACACCTTCTTAACACATTCGTCATCCCAAATACAACATATGCATGTGAGACATGGAAGTCATCTGCCAAAATTGAGAAAAGACTAAATGTGGCTAACAAAAATGGTTGAGACGGATTTTGGGAGTTAGTTACACAGATCAGGTCTCAAGGAATTCCTATACCGAACTGGGAGTCGAACATTTAGTGAGGTTGTGACAGAGCGGGACATGATCTCAAACAAAATGAGCTATGCATACGAAGAGTTGTGATGATATGGAGGCCAATACCAGGAAAGCGCAAACAGGTATGTTCTGGTACAACTTGGCACCACACTTTCACGGAGGATCTTTAAACAGTGGACAACAGGTGGGACAGATCTTTGTGGAGAAAGTTAGCTGCCCAATGAGCAAACAGCGCGGGACGACCCAAGTCTAAGAAAATACAGAACTTTTCTTAGATTTCTTTTTTCTTTTTTAAGTATTATTTCCAAACCCTTGTGTGGAAGCAGTCTATCATACATGTAACTAAGACTGACAGACAATTGGGAAAGAATCACTACTGACCAGTATCACTTAATTTTATCTTAAAACTTTAAAAAAACTTTTTATCTTAAAACTTAAAAAAATTTTTATACACAGTTAAACCCATTACTTGAGTACCAAAAGAAAAAAAGTGTTAATGAATCTATCATATATATTTTAATTTTTGTCTACAAACACACTAACTCATCTAACATTTTTAAGTGTTTTTCATCACCTTTCAACAGAATACAAATTAATTTTGTTGAGTAAAAAATGCAATCAGCATTAGCCTACATAAGACAATGAAATGATGAATTTCTAACACAAATGATCTCAAATGGTTAAAGTTGTCTAATGCACTTGATATATATAACACAGGAGTACTCCAAGAGCTGTAACATAGCCAGTATGATATGATTATTTTATACAAAAATGATAGCTCTCCCTACTATGATCTCTGAGGACTTAGACATGAAAAATTACAAAAACAAAATAAATAGCATTATGAGGATAATTTTTTGTAAATGTTTAATGTTAAATGTAAGGAAAAAGAGAAAGAACAATTATTAAGTAAGTCTGCATTGTCTTAGCTGATTTATTAAATTTCACTTCAAATACAAATTATATTAAAAAAAAAAACAACAAAGACTTAACAAAAAAAAAAAAACTTAGACTACAAAGACAATGTCCTCTTTAGTGTTAAGAAGAAAAGCCTTGTCAATTGTTTTACTGACAATGCTTTTATAAGTATCTGATGTTCCTTCAGAATCTCATTGTCTCCTTATGTCATTGTCTCATACCTCATGAAATTTTGTATTCAAGTAGTTACCTTTTCTCAACCTTGGACAATTTACTTAACTGCTCCACTTCAACACTTGCTCGAGCCTCTGACTTTCTCCACTCATCAACTTTAGTTTTCAGCATAGGCAGATAATCATTCATGGCCGTTATTAGTAACTCAAAGCAGTTCAAAATTTGAATCTGGGTCTAAAAATAGTATTTCAGTAATTTTACATTGAAATGTGTGGATATTTAAAGTGTGTATGTATAAATAATGTGAGTAATTTAAGACAGTAACCAGGTTTCCTGAAATGATGTGATTTAAGAAAGTAACCAGGC
>JADKLZ010000166.1:22989936-23002095 GCA_021533235.1 Biomphalaria straminea
TAACCAGGTTTCCTGAAATGATGTGATTTAAGAAAGTAACCAGGCTTTAGATTTTTATGTAACAACTGAAATACATGTTATTTTTTGCAAATAATAATCCATAAAAATCATTAGCATTTCAAACACTCTTACTAGTTCATTTAACAGTAAAAAAAAATAGTCAAAGTTATAATACATTTCACCTCCTTAAAAAAGAAATTAGCAACTTGATCAAGTTAGGCTCAACAAATACTATAAAGATGTTTAATCTAATATTTGCCAATTAAGCATAATTCATAAAATCTGCTGGAAAAGAAACATAATCTAAATTATTTCAATTCCCTTTTTCTGTGTTCTTAAACATAAAAAAAAATTAAAGAATTCAGTAACCCCCTCCCACTACCCTTACTATTTGCAGAAGCAACCTTCCTTCCACTAGTACAAATCCTAAATGTTCAATATGAAGTTTTAAAACCATCTATGTATGATAATATATATAGACTAAAATATGAAGTTTTAAAACCATCTATGTATGATAATATATATACTAAAATATGAAGTTTTAAAACCATTTATGTATGATAATATATATAGTAAAATATGAAGTTTTAAAACCATCTATGTATGATAATATATATAGTAAAATATGTTTCCCATACCCATTCTAAGGACATTCTTACTCATTAAAACAGTCATAATGTAGGATGATATGTACATACTGGTATGCAACATTTTGGTCCAGACAATGTTGGTTTGAGAAGTTTTTTGACAATGAAACACGAAACTTATGCTAGTATATACATACAGCAAACATTCTCCCCATTCCACAGAAAAAAAAACTGAATAATTCTATTTCATGAATGAATATTGCTGACTATGGATGGCAGCCTGGTCATGTGGTATGTGCTCAGGACTGACATCTTGATGGTTTAGGGTTCAAACTCTTCCTGACTCCATTACTCACTGTCCTATGGAGGTTATGAAGGAATATATAATACACTCAAACCATGAAAGGTCAGAATCCTGAGACCATGATACTGACATTCTCCCTCCCCTCTCTTTCCATAAATTATATGCCAGGTGCGTGACGCACAAGATGACATTTATCCATTTTCTCTTTTTTTCAGTTGAAGATACCATAAATTAAATAAACCATTTTTGTGTGAAGAAAAATTTTATCAATGTTTAATTTTGTTTCTTAGACAATATTAAGACCGCCCCCCACATACATATCATGTTAATAACTAAACAATAATTAGACAACAAACTTAAATCCTAACTCTAAAGTACAAAAAAATAACCTCTGTTCTTTACATAAAAAGTATGTTTGAACATTTGTACATTTACTCAACATAGATAGGAATCACTCTTTTTTAATACATATTAAAATAAAAATATATATTGTATCTCAAACCAAAACAACCACCTCACTAAAACAGCTACACCAAAATATCCTGCTTCATGTACATATAAACCAGGAGTGTTACAGTGAAGTATTTTCAATTTATCTGAATTAGTTATTTTTCTTAACCTTTGTATGGAAAATGGTTATTGGCAGCTGGCTTCATTGTTTTTTAATGACCAAAAAAGTTCTGTATGTTGAAATGATGAGTGAATTCCATTGGAGAAGTGAATGATCTATACAAGTGTCCCATGATGTAGCTTTCTCTTGCAGTTCCTTTACTACTCAAAAGAGTTCAGCCAACAGTTCTAGAGTCAGACCCACATCCAATTATACTGCATCATCTCTAGTATTGAATTCTTTATTTAATATTTACTGTTATTTTATAGTTATACACTAGTTAAGGCTAATTTGTTTTTGTCTTTTTCTAAATAATTGCCTAAGAAATTCAAGAAATAGCAAAATCCCTGAGTATGCTGGATTGCAAAGAATGAAGTGTAAATGGGTGATGGTATACTGTAAAAAAATAAATATTTACCTCTTCTTGACTAACTGAAAAAGAAAATAAAGACATTTTAATATAATTATAACAATTTAATGTTATCAATTAAATCATTAAATTTCAGCATCTCAGCACTCAAATTAACATAAATAAATGATATACACATATACAAATTTCAACATTAATCAATATTCTTCTATTTCTAGAAAGCAGCAGTCTCTCACCTCTACTTTCCTCTTTAATGGAATCCTTTAACGTCTGTACAAAGAAAAAATAAACTAAATTTAAAAAATAACATTAATTGAATGATCTAAAGACATTGTGTTTATTATGGTGTGTTTTTTTTTCCCAGACAAAAACACTGAACAAAAAACATAATGCAATAGCATGGATTGGATATATATATATATTTATATCTATGGCCACCGTCAGTCGCGAAGCGACTATGGATCATCTCATTTCCATGAGATGAATGCCTGGGCATAAGCTGTGGTCGGAACGATGTCGCCCACACATCAGTTCCCCCCTCTCCACGCAGCTGATGTATCCAAAGGAACGGCAGTGCCGATACAGTTTGGGGTCAGCAGCGTCGCAGGTTCTGCCAGAGTGTAGCACTGGGTGCGGCAAACTGCCTTAGGGTCGCCAGCTCCTGATTTTTCCTCAGGGTTGACTCCCGAAGCCTTTCCCTTGGTTGGGTATAGCTGCAAGGCAGCAGAGGTTTGAAATCAGAGTTTTCCTTCTCCTAGGTGGGTAGCCAGCCATGGCTAACGAGCCCCTCCTGCCCGAAGCTTACTGGTTAAGGCGCCAGTTACTCGCCTGTGCCCCTTCTCCTGTTAGTAAGAACAGTTCCGCCGGACTCAATATCTGAGCCACACGTGAAGGCCTGGAGTTGGACTGGTTGTCAGAGGCTATTTGAGACGCATGCCATTAGGAAGCATTTTGTAGGTAGTGGAGTGCTTACATCCATTACCACTTCCGGCAATGACAACCTTGCGGAACCATATATTTGAAATATATTTATATATATATATATAAATCAAATAAAATATAAAAATGCATCTTCTTTTCTGAAAGAATATTTCTAATTATAAGAGAAGAAGATAAAAAATGATTCTGCCTATAAAGTTTTTAAAATTCTCTTCCAGACAGAGCCTATCACTTTGTCAGCACCTGATTTAATTATGCATTGATGGGTCGAACATTACTCCGAACTCTATACCACAACAAGCTCAGTCTCTGCCTCAGCTCTTAAGACTATCATACAATTACCCACAATGAACGAGCTAGACGAAATACCCACCCTGTTAGAGCTCAACAAAGTCATAGACAGCATGGCTGCCCGCAAAGCACCCGGATGCGATGGCATCCCCCCCCAGATCTTCTAAAACAGTGTAAAACTACACTAATCCAACCTTTACACAAACTGCTTTGTAAATGTTGGCAAGAAGGTGCTGTGTCACAGGATCTGCGGGATGCAAAGATCATCACCCTGTACAAGAACAAAGGCGACAGAAGCGACTGCAACAACTACAGGGGAATCTCTCTCCTAAGTATTGTAGGCAAAGTCTTTGCTCGAGTGATACTCCCCAGGCTACAAAAACTTGCTGATCGAGTCTATCCTGAATCACAGTGCTGCTTTCGCTCAAAGAGATCCACAATTGACATGATTTTCTCTATCCGGCAACTTCAGGAAAAGAGCAGAGAGCAAAGAATGGCTTTGTACATCGCATTCATTGACCTGACCAAGGCCTTTGACCTTGTCAGCAGAGAAGATCTCTTTAAAATCTTAGAGTTAATAGGCTCTCCACCCAAGCTGCTAAATATTATTGTCTCTTTCCACCAAAATATGATGGGTACAGTACAGTTCAATGGCGCCTGCTCCAAAAGTTTCAATATAAACAGTGGTGTAAAACAAGGCTGTGTCCTGGCCCCAACCCTTTTTGGAATACTCTTTTCAATGCTAATCCACCAAGCATTTGATAATTCCACAGAAGGCATATATCTCGATTCCAGATTCGATGGCAAACTTCTAAATATTGCTAGACTGAGGGCCAAAACTAAAACCAGAACAACCCTAATAAGTGTGATAGTAAGTGTATGTGTTTTGAATGGCTAGTAGAGCAGTGTGTGTGCCTGTGTATGAAGTGACCGGCTGACCTTTAGAGTGCATGGTTGAGTGAACAGCATAGAAAGTGTGTAAGCCTGGGCGGTGTGTAAGTGAAGGCAGAATGAATAACATGATGATACTGTGAAGTATGAAACACAAATAAAAGTGAATGATTAAATTCATTTCGACTTATTCATTTAAAGAGTGTCTATTACACTTAAACAAGACAACGAATGGATATGGTTGGAACAACATCAGAAGGCTGTTGATTGTCTGAAGAGTTTGATCACAACCGCCCCTGTTTTAGCCTTTTATGATGTTTCACAGCCTGTCAAGTTATCTGTGGATGCTTCACAGGAGGGACTTGGAGCAGTATTAATGCAGAATGAAAGGCCGCTAACAGAATGTGAAAAAAGATATGCCTAGATTGAAAAGGAAATGCTTGCCATTGTCTTCGGAGTGGAACATTTCCATTATTATGTCTATGGAAGGCCAATAAAGATTGAAACAGACCACAAACCTTTGGAAGTGATTATCAAAAAGCCTTTGGCATCTACACCTCCTAGACTTCAGCGGATGCTTCTTCGATTAATGAAATATGAAATACTGATGGAATACAAGCCAGGCAAAGAAATGTCTATTCCAGACACGCTCTCAAGAGCATCGTTACCTACAAAATATCCCTCAAGTGATGACTGGGATGCACAAGTTCATCTCATCGTCAATAGTCTACCCATTTCAGATGAATATATGAACATTTTTCAGCAGGCCACTGCAGATGATGCTGTTTTAAGATTGTTAAAGAACCAAATTATGATAGGCTGGCCAAACAAGAGAGCTGAAATTCCGCTAGAAATTCGAGCATATTCAGGATTTACAGAAGAACTTAGTGAAAGCGATGGCTTACTTTTTAAAAGAGAAAGGTTAATAGTACCAAAAGTATTGCAGAAAGAAATGCTTCAAAGACTGCACCAAGGTCATCTTGGGCGCGATAGATGTCTTGTTACAGCTAAGGAAGTGTTCTTCTGGCCGGGAATGTCAAAGCAGATTATAGACATGGTATCTACCTGTGCAGTGTGTAACGAACACCAGAAGTCCCAGCAAAAGGAGCCATTGTTACCCCATGATACTCCTGTACTTCCTTGGGAGAAAATTGGAGCTGATATTTTCGAGTATCTTGGTAAGAACTAATACAACACCCTCTTTAAACAAACCTACTAAAGAAGAAATACCAAATTACCTTAAAACATTAGTGATAAATTTTCAAAGTATTAGAAATAAAACAGCAGACTTGGAAGTTTTATTACAATGTGAGAAACCAGATATAGTTGCAGGAACAGAAACTTGGCTACATCCTGAAATTTACAATGCAGAAATCTTCAACTGTAATTATGAAATTTTTAGAAAAGATAGGGCTGATAATCATGGAGGAGTTCTCTTAGCAATAAAAAACACTCTTATAGCAGAAGAAATCCCCTTACCTAACTCAAAAAATATAGAATCAATTTTTTGTAAAATTAATACCACATCAACATCCCTAATAATAGGCAGTATTTATAGACCACCAAACTCTAGTTTAGACTACATGCAAGACCTATGTAATCAACTTACCACACTTAAAGAGACAAATAAAAATGCAGTCTTTTGGATTATGGGTGATTTCAACCTACCTGACATAAATTGGAAAACTCTAACCATAGACAAACACCAAAACCTCAAGGACATAAACGAACTTTTCATAGAAACTTTACACAACCTAAGTTTAGATCAAATCATTAAAAAACCAACTAGACTAAACAATACATTAGATCTATTCTTAACCAACAGACCTGGATTAGTAGTAGACTATGATATTATCCCTGGTCTATCAGACCATGAGATCATTAAAATACGCAGTCAGATAAAAGCAGTAGCCAATATTAAACCCAAAAGAAAAATCTTACTCTGGAACAAATGTAACCTAACACAATTACACCAAGCTACATTTAACTTTCAACAAACATTCTTATCAGAAAAAGACATTAACCAACCAGTTGATGACCTCTGGAATTTCATAAAAAACAATCTTAAAAACATTATAGAAAATCACATACCCACTAAATACACATCAAATAAAATAAATAAATGCTGGTTTAATAATAGATTAAAGAAGCTTTGTAAACAGAAGGAAAATCTATATAGAAAATTTAAAGAAACTAAGGCAGAAAGAGTTTATAAAAAGTACATAAAAATTAAGCACCTAACCCAAAAAGTAAGCAGACAGCTGCAGAATGAGTACATAAACAATGTAATATCTAAAGATAACAACAAAAACCTATGGTCATACATTAAGTCTAAGAAAATGGAAACAACCGGCATAGCACCATTAAAAGGAGAAAACAACTTAACGCATAACGATAATGAAACTAAAGCTAACATCCTAAACAAATACTTTGCATCAGCATTCTCAGCCCCAGGAGACAAAGACATATCAATTAATTTAAACCAAGTAGACAATATAGAAGAGATAGAAGTACAGGAAAATGGAGTCCAAAAACTATTAGCAAGCATCAAGCCGAATAAAGCGTCTGGACCTGATGGTATTCCAGCTAGATTACTCAAGGAACTTAGCAAAGAACTAGCACCTGTGTTCAAAATACTTTTTCAGGCATCTCTTAACCAGGGCAGAGTACCAAGGGACTGGAAAGAAGCTAATGTCACACCTCTATTTAAAAAAGGAGAAAAATCTGACCCAGGAAACTACAGACCAGTATCACTTACCAGCATCACATGTAAAATCCTAGAACACATAATATGTAGCAACATCATAAACCACTTAGATAAACATAATGTCCTTACTCCATACCAACATGGCTTTAGGAAACATAGATCATGTGAAACACAGCTAATAGGACTAATTGATGACTTTTCAAAAGGCTTAGATAATAGTGAACAAATAGATGCTATCTTACTAGACTTTTCCAAAGCTTTTGACAAAGTTCACCACCATAGTTTGCTTAAAAAATTAAAATATTTTGGTATTGATGGTCCATTGCATCAGTGGATTAAAGATTTTCTGATAGGAAGAGAACAAACTGTAATAATAGATGGTTCTAAATCAACACCAATAACAGTAAACTCAGGTGTACCACAAGGAACAGTCTTAGGTCCACTACTATTTCTAATTTACATAAACGATTTACCAAATTGCATTAGTTCAGGAACAAAAGTTAGATTATTTGCAGATGATTGCATAATATATAGGACAATAAAAACAACACAAGACACAGAAATTTTACAAAAAGAATTAGATAAATTACAGAAATGGGAATCAAATTGGAGCATGTCTTTCCACCCAGAAAAATGTCAGTTATTAAGAGTAACAAAAAAACTAAAACAAATTAATTCCACTTATCTTATTCATGGTAAACCAGTAACACAGACTAAAAACGCAAAATACCTAGGTGTTATAATAAATGAAAAACTGTCATGGAATCCCCATATTGATGAAACTATAAAAAAATCAAACAAAGCATTAGGGTTTATTAAAAGAAATTTCTATAAATCAAAAAAGGACATAAAACTAAAATGCTATTTAACCTTGGTTAGGCCAATAATAGAATATGCATCCTCTGTTTGGGACCCATCAACTCAAGAAAACATTAAGAAACTAGAACAGACACAAAATAGAGCAGTGCGATTCATAACAAACGAATATTCACATTTCACTAGAGTAACACCTTTAGTAAAATCACTAAATTTAGAAAGCCTCCAGGATAGAAGACTTAAGAGTAAAGTAGCAATTATACACAAAACACTGAACCATAATCTCCAAATACAAAAACAAAACTTAATAAAATACTCAGAAAGACACAAAGATAAAGGCACATTCCTCGTCCCATATGCTAGGACAAATCTGTACAAATGCTCTTTCTTCCCTAGTGCCATTAGAGCATGGAATGGTTTGCCTGAGCTAGCCAGGAAAACCAGTGACTTGGCAGAATTTAAGTCACTGGTAAATATGCATGACTGAATGCATGACGCGTAGGACGTAATCATCTTCTTTTTTGAAGTAACGTCTGTATTATATAAGATAAGATAAGATAAGAACTATTTACTTCTTGTAGATTACTATAGTAAATTCTTTGAGATAAATCTTATCCCAACACTAAAATCTTCGGATGTGATCATACATATGAAATCACAATTTGCTCGACATGGTATCCCAAGGGAAGTAATTAGTGACAATGGACCCTCATTTGCTTGTGAAGAATTTCTCAAATTCTCTAAAAGCTGGGGATTTAAGCACATTACGTCTAGCCTCAGATTTCCAGTCTAATGGTATGGCAGAACGTGCCATACAAATAGTGAAACAGCTTCTAAATAAAGCTAGAAAGTCGGGTCAAGACCCATATATGGCCCTTTTGCAATTTCGAAATGCTCCATGCCCAGATGGACCTTCGCCTGCACGGCTGCTAATGGGCCGCCGTCTGAGGACATGCTCTTCACGGACGACGCAGCGGTTGTCGCACACTCACAAGAGGAACTTCAGTTACTAATGTCCCGCTTCTCTCAGGCCTGTAAAGAATATGGCTTAACTGTTAGCACAAAGAAAACAAATGTTATGGGACCACCTGCTACAGCACCACCCTCCATCCTCATAGATGATAACAAGCTGGATGCAGTAAATGAATTCTGCTATCTGGGATCCACAATTCAAGATGACCTTTCTCTAGATGAGGAGATAAAAAAACGTATAGGGAAGGCTGCATCGACCTTCGCTAGACTCAGGTCAAGAGTTTGGGAAAACCAGAAGCTAACTACAGCGACCAAAATGGAAGTCTACAAGGCATGCGTTATGAGCACGTTGCTGTATGGCAGTGAATTATGGACCACCTACGCAAAGCAAGAGCGAAGACTGAACTCGTTCCATTTGCGATGCCTTTGTAGGATCTTGAAAATTACATGGAAAGAAAAAGTGTGCAATACTGAGATCCTTGCACAAACAGGTATTCCCAGCATCTTTACAGCCCTCAGACAACGCCGCCTGCGCTGGCTTGGACATGTTCGCCGGATGGAGGACAATCGCATACCGAAAGTCATCCTCTACAGACAACTTGCAACTGGCTCAAGAAAAACTGGTCGCCCCCACCTCCGTTACATAAATGTAATAAAACGCGACCTCAAATCAGTGAACATCAATACTGACCTGTGGGAAGACATAGCTCTAGACCGCACCAGATGGAGAGAGAGAGTGACCAAGCTGGACAGCGAAAGAGCATGGGCCTCAGCTCTGGAAGAAAAGCGGACAACGCGGAAAATGACCAGCTCCTCTACCACTGTAGCGAAGACCACCTTTACCTGTGATACTTGTGGACGGGAGTGTCTCTCCAAAATAGGGCTCCACAGCCACACAAGGAAGTGTGCGAGATGAACCACAGTCATTCTACGATTGAAGGAGGCCAATGAATGATTTAATTATGGGTGATGATGGGCCTTTAATACTTTAGAGTTGTAGTTGAGCATCTTTCATAAAGTTTTGTTGTGCTGGCCTGGAATGCTTTATTGATTAGGGCAATATTTCTAATGTTGGGTAAAAATAAAATTATTAAAGACAACAAGGGAAAATTCAAGATCAGATCTTTAGTTTCAAGAAACCTGTTAAGACTTGAATGTTATGTGACTTCAAATTCTATTTCAATATATAAGGGAAATTCAACAGGAAGTCAGTGAGTATCTATTCAGGACTGTCATTCATTGGTCTAACATTTGACTATGTAATGATCATTTAATCTACACTATAAATCTATTCTGATTTCTACTAATTTTTATAAAGATTTCAGTTATCACTGCCTGTTGTAATGACTCTATAGTTGGACACATATAAGTTTGGACTAATCTGGGATTTCCTTTAGTTATGAGATGGTACATTGAAAAACATGGAATGGAAATAGCATAGAGACAAAAGACAGAATTACTGTACAGACTCACTTCAGCATAGTTTAGGACAATACATGTTTTCATTTCTAGCAACATTGGACTGTGTCCTTCTCTTGGAATAAATAGTTTGGAGCTAAGCAGTTTTATATTTATTCTGTTTTGTTTGGTATTTACATCATAGCCCTAACAAATAAGAGCTAACAACAAAACATTGTAATGTAGTCTGTATATTAAATAGGCTGTGTATTGCTCTCTAAATGAGAAACAGCAAAAAAAAAACTTGCATCAACTCTCAAACTGAACCCTACAGTTGAATATTGAGACCTTCAATTAAATAAATCATTATATGAATGATCACAGTAGCAAAAATAAAAGAATTGACTGCATATTAAAACTGGTAATTAAAGAGGGTATATTCTTATATAACTAGATAAGAACTACAAAAGCAAGTCATGGTATAGCAAGGACAAAAAAGGGAGCTGACAATCATTGGACTTGTACATTAATTAAGACTATAACCCCAATTTTAATCTTAAGTGAAGAAAACAAAACTCATTACTTACATCTATCAGATTTCTAATATAAGCTGTTTCATCTGGTAGTATCTCTGGTTCTTGTTCCATTTGAGGAGTGTTGCTTACTGGTTCTTCCATTTCAGCATCCTAAACAAAACATATATTTGTATTGACAATTTCATGCAAAGGTCATTCAAATGCCTTATTCCCATGTTGTTCAACAGCTTGCAACTTTAAGGACATAAATCTGGAGAATTATCTCTAATATCTTCATCAAATCAAACTATTCAAAGTAAGTCTAAATTCATTTTTACATTATTTTTAAAGACAATGTCTACAAATGGACACTAAAAATGTCACCAAAAAATAAAATAATAAAGAATGAGAAAGCAATGAAGCTGAAGCAGATTGAGTTTAGGTTCTCTTAGGTCTATTTGTATTTGGTTATGAAAATTATCAAATGGAAACTTTCTATTTCAGCTATTTATGGAAAGAATAACAAATTTTAGCCTTCCAATATCTAACCCCCTTTTAAATGAGTGAAATGCAAATAAGTTGAAAAGATGTGCGTGTGTACAAGGCAAGTCAAAGCAGATCAAATACTTGTCCATAGGATGTTGTGAAGAAAATTTTGTGTAAAAGGAGTGAATCCATTCAATCCATTTAAGTGTTTTCTGAAAGCCATGATGGAACAATGTGCTTTAACAAAAGTATGTGCATCATTTCTAATAAATCAAAGTGTCACATACTAAACAAATGGACTGTCAGAAAAGCTGTCAAAGGTTTAAGAATTTCATTTTCATCTAGGTTCTTTTTTAACAATCATTTCAAAATATGTTGAAATTAAGCCTATATAACTATTTGTTAATACAAGTTTTCTACATTGATAAAATAATCCTCTGAAAGTTCTGAGGTTTGTGTTGGCTGTAAGCAAAATTAAAGAAACTCTCAGACTAAAGAATTGTTTTAATATGCTAGCAAAGTAACCAGTAGGCCTCTATGTGAAGCTGCTTGTGATACAAACAAAAAAATCATACAGGGACTCAAAGGCCATCTTGAAAAGCTCTAAGGCACAGAAACAAGCAACTAGTATCTGCAAATAGAGTTGTAAAACAAGCTCACACACACAAACTTACTTGATGTGAGAGTTGTGTGTTTAAGATCATTAAAGATCATTAAAACATTAGGACCTGAATACACTTTAGTTGTATGTCAACTCTGCTATACAAATAATAAGAAGTGGGGGAAACAACAGAAGGAAAAAGAAAATCTTTAATAAATAAGTCAAGTTTTTTTTCTTTCTGGCACACACAATTGTCTCCTTGATTCTAAGTCTCTGTTCATTCTAATTCATTCAAACAAATATGAGCATTCTAAAACTTTAGGTAGAATATGAGAGTATGTTTCCCCATTGGTCTAATGCTGAATGACCTGCCCATTGGTCTAATGCTGAATGACCTGCCCATTTGTCTAACGCTGAATGACCTGCCCATTTGTCTAATGCTGAATGGGACTAAAAAGGGAAAGAAAAAGATAAGATAATTAAAAGCTAAGATAATTAAAATATTGGGAAGAGACAAAGAAATGTGTGTGTGTGTTTCTGCTGGGAACACAAAGGATAGATGATGAATAAATAAAGTAGAAATGAATAAAGTAGAAAAGAATAAAGAAAGTAGAAAAGAATAAATAAAGTAGAAAAGAATAAAGAAAGTAGAAAAGAATAAAGAAAGTAGAA
>JADKLZ010000166.1:23002105-23016785 GCA_021533235.1 Biomphalaria straminea
GAATAAAGAAAGTAGAAAAGAATAAAGAAAGTAGAAATGAATAAAGACCAAAATTCAATGAAGCTGAAAAATTGAAAATTCGAATGTAAAATAGACTTGTAACCAGGCCATGTACATGATATTGCTTGATTTAATCTAAATTTGTAACTAAACCATATTTATGTATATGAAATTACTTGATTAAAAATTACGACATACAGAACATGTGAGTAAAAACTAAATGAATGAGTTTATTTCAATCTCTAAATATGTGACTTTATACAGGAGCGTTCTTGGTTTTTGTTATTTTAAATGTTTGTACATTCAAGTCTTAGTCTGGTCAGCTTTTTCTTCTCATTAAGCCTATGTCTATAGGGTATTTAATACACAAATAATAATTTAGAAAGAAGTTGATAAATCAGTCAAAAGTTAAATATTGAGATAATTAAGTAATGACTAGAGATATTTAATCAAGGAAGCTTAATGCTAGATGGTAACAAATAAACTCAAATGATAGCATAGAAAAACAGAAATGAAGTTATGATGGTGTGGTGAAATATTATTATGTTATAGACTTTTTCAAATAGCTGCTTGGCATTCCATCTTTTTTTTTCTTTTCACCTTAAAGTTCAATGTGAATTTCATATTTGAATGTCTTATTGTTATTGAGATGGTTATGGACCAAAACACATCTTCCAGAACTAAACATCTCCCAGAACTAAACATCTAAGTCTACCCCAATTCCTTGCCATCCATAGAGAATGTTTTCACATCAAATATTGTTGTGCTCCATCAGAGTAAGTAAAACTGGATCTACTTTAGAATTCCATGCTATCAGTTGGGTTCATTGGATAATATGCAGACATAAGCAAGCATGTGATAGGTCACAAATAGAGAGATTAATAAAGCTGTTGTTTTTTCAATTGTATCAATAATAAGCTGAATTTAAAGGTGTCAATGACTGACTTACAACATTAAAATTCATTGTTGGCTCAATAGTTCTTATCTGTAGCAAGTCAGTTAAGGTCTCATCTGCATACTGTAATTATAAATCAAACTAAACACTCAAGTATGTTTAGAACTTGAGCAGGAATATATAGGTAAGTTCATTGATTGACTAATTTTCTGAGCTTGTCAATTGGAATTATTTAACCCTATAAATAAAACACATTTATTAGAATAGTAAGGTCCAATGCTTTTCAAGTATTTTATGCTTGCAAAAAAACATTATTTTTCTGAAATATCTAGGTTATTTATCAGCTGTCATAGTTACATTAGCACCTCAAGTTGAGCCATTATGTCAAATTTAGAGAATCTTCCAAATTCAGGTACAAGACATTTAATGACTGATTTAGTGCACCCCAATATAAAACAAAAGCTAAATAGTTTAACTGCTTTGAACCAGTAACAGAAAACAACAAAATTGCAGACCAAAAACAACAAAACAAAGTCAGTATACTCATTGAGAAACTAGTGAGTGTATAACGTTGGAAGAAAATGAAAGAAAAAAAATCTTTAAAAGTTCTATATTTTTCAAGTAAAACTAGGACTACGATATAGAATAATGAAGTACATTAATCTTCTGACTTTACCAGCAAAGGAAAAATAGTGTTTAGTTAAATCCATTTCTATAAAAATAGTGTTGGATATTGGATTGTACTGTTCTAAATCTAAATATAGTTTACAAAAAATAACTCTAAACGTCTGGAATGTTGAACATGCTATTTTTTTCCCACTTCCCATTCCTGTTCAAATTAAAACTTTGCGCGATCATTCATTGTTGATGATAACACATAAATCAATAGAAAAATTGACGAATTAGTCATAAATTTTTTTTTAATAGAGAGACTACAAGGGTAACGTTTAATATGCTTTTTTGCTTTAGCCAACTTTCACTATCGTTTATAGTGAACTGGCTACAGATACATTTTTCTTTTTTCATATTCATGTGTATTTCTTTGCAGGTTGAACTGTATTCTACCTTCAAGGGATTAACCTTTTTTCTTGTTTAGTTCCATTCTGGCATCACAAAGATCAAGGATGTCATTTGTTATCCATGGCTTAATTTTCCTTTGCTTGCCTAATACTTTTCTGACTGTGAAACAATGTGATGCATAAGGTTTAGAGCTGTGAATTTTCCTCCCAAGGTGGCCTCAAGCAATTCAACAATGTTGGGTCTTTGAATTTTTCAATGTCCTATTTAATTTCAATTTGACCATCATCAAAAACATATCATGTTTAAAACATATCATGTCTATGTCAGCTCTAGGAAAAGTTCTGGTTTTAGCCTTGATGGTGCTTGATTTAAATCTCAAAAGAAACGGCATGTAGTTGATCTGGCTGTGTGTTTGGTTATCCCAAGCATGCCACTGAGTTATTCTGGATGGTTTGTGTGGGAATTTGTTACCTACAGGGAGTTTATAGCTGTTTGTAAACTCTAAGAGCCTCATTCCTCTGTCGTTAGTTTCTCCTAATCCAAAACGCAGAGTTGCACTAAACAAAAATAATTGATAAAATATTTCCAATTCCACAAATTTATCATTGTTAGTGTAGATCTATTAAAAATAAATTACATGATAGATTCAAACTAATTGATAGCATTACACTTATTATCAGCTTTATTTTTTTTTAAAAACCATTACTTGTTTTTTGTTATGTTGTTTTCTTTTGGTTTCCAAGAAAATGTTGGTATGGAGCGTAATTAACAAATAATCTTAATTACAATTAGTAAAAATCATACAGTCTCATAATTTTAATTAATTTTTTTTTTTTTAAATAAAGCCATCAAAGTAGAATGTCCCAAAGCTTTCTGGTTAAATATAATTAATAAAATTAACTAGTCGACCGGCGGCATACCATACGCCACTATTTTGTCGGGCAGGCCTTAAGCACTGCAACATATGCGACCACAGTGGGTCCCGCACTTTCATTGGACCCGTGCTAATTTTTAGGTATATAAATGATTAAATCAAGTTACATGAAGTTAATTCCTTTTTCCAGTCTATATATTTTTTTATGTCTATGCTATTTTGTGAATGAAAATAGTGCGGATTTGGATTCAACATTTCCATTCACACCATGCTGCGCCATGGGATCTTCCCATTTACTTGTTATAAGTGAATTCATGAATAAAAAATACTACAACATATGCGACCACAGTGGGTCCCGAACTTTCTTTGGACCCGTGCTAATTTTTAGGTGTATAAATTATGAAATTGAACCATTTTATAAAACATAACATATTTCCCGCGGCCTCTTGATTTACCAGGAGCCCCTTGGAAATCTCCTGAAATGTTATTAAATGCTATGCCGCTGGTCGAAAAAGTCCTGGAAATTTCCGGACATTATTAAAATCGTTTTAAAGTAAAAAAAAAAAATATGCTATGCTATTTTGTGAATGAAAATAGTGCGGATTTTGGATATATTATTTCCCATTCACACCATGCTGGGCCATTGGATCTTCCCATTAGCTTGTTATAAGTAAAGCGAATGCGTGAATTCATGAATGAAAAATACTATGTATTGAGCTAAAAAAAAAAAGGCTAATTAACCTTAATTTACGATATTTAGAATATAGCTGCACTCATGTAACAATGCTTTAGAAAAAAAAAATTAAATGTTAATTTGATTAAATGGACTATAATTAGTATGTTCATGTGCTAAAGCATAAAACTATCCCTGCGAAGTTAAGATCTATAATCTTCTTAGAGTTGAATTCGAGTTTTAGATCTAGATCTAGGAATAGAGAGATGAGTTATCTTTAGTAATCATGCCTAATGAACGAATGTGCGTAATTAAAGTACTTTCTAAAGTGAAACCTGAGAGTATACTCTATCTGTGTATTGTTGTTCTAGTTTCAATAGTCTAACGACACTATAATGTGGAAATACTTTTAATATTATGACAATAATCTGAGAAGAAGAGATAATTATATAAACACCACTTTCATTCACAAAATAGTGCGGATTGGGATGCACCTATTTCCATTCACACTGCGTGCTGCGCCATGGGATCTTTCCAATTACTTGTTGCTCGTTTGACCTTTTACTTATAGGATTATATATATAGATAAGACACTGAAAGTTAGTACAATATAACCATATACTATACAATTGTGGTCAACTATTAATAGATTTGAAAAACCCAATGAAATGAAAAAACTAACTTAAAAACAATTCAAATCAAATAAACAAAATCAATGACAGCAATGATTTTATTGGGAGGCAGTACAAAATATTTTCCATGTCATTTTATTATAATTTCTACCCTTTCTACTCAATACCAAATACTATGGAAAAAAAAGAGTTGTGTGTATCAGATTAATTGTTGATCATTTGTTTTTCCAACATGCAAAAGTATTTTTTATGACCTTTTAAATAAATCTCTATCACAAAGTTATGAGAAAAGCAGAGGTGCATAGACAAAACAAAACTGTTACTTTGTAAGTGCTGAAAAGAAAGGATACAAATAAAAGGATGACTAGCTTCACACATTTCGGAACAATAGGTTAAGAATAATTCTTTGGCACACAGTCTCCTTATTGGTGGGTATATGTTGAACTAGAACCTAATGGAAATCTGACTATAAAATGTTCAAAGAAGACAATGGAAGTCTGTCAATATAATGTTCAAAGAAGACAATGGAAGTTTGACAATAAAATATTCAAAGAAGACAATTGAAATCTGACAATCAAAGAAGACAATGGAACTCAAGGAATAAAATGTATCAATCATAAGCTGAATTCAAAGGTGTCAATGACAGACTTACAATTAAACCTTAAATGAAACCCAAAGTAGATAGCAGTTTCTATGAATACAATGATCAAAAGGGATAAATTATATTGAAAGAAATGTGTGTCTTGATTCTATTATTGACTGACTTAACGAATCTAACTTCTGATTTTGACCATCATCCTTTTTCTTTTTTCTTTGATATTTCTAGAATGCACTCATCTATCAGCAAAAAGACATTTTCATGTATTCTAACAGTGTGTTATTGAAAATGTTTTTCTACTGGCTCTATTTTTGACATGACTTTGTCATTAGGAAATATATGACTTTGTCTTTAGGAAATATATGACTTTGTCTTTAGGAAATATATGACTTTGTATTCAAGAAGTATATGACTTTGTGTTCAGTGAGTATAGCATTTTGAGTTTTAGTGAGTCTACAGGATTTCATGATTTACATATACTTGTGTATTTTATTTCTTCAATAAAATGCTGAATTGTGTTTTTTATGAATATTTTACCAAGCTATTGACATATAAATGAATGCACTAAAAAAACAAAAATTAACTTAATTTCAACCAAAACAACTCTTTAAATAAAAAATGCACACACCCTAACACACATGAAGCAATCTGAAAAAAAAACAACAGTCTCCTTTTATTGTTAAAAAAAACTTTGTTTCTCCTTACCCCAACTGTGACATGACATCATGGCTTACCTGATAGTTGGCAATTAACTCTTCTTCTTTTCGTATGCACTCAGCCATGGCAATGACAAAGCTAACAGGATCTGAACCATAGTTGTTCTGAGAAATGACAACATAGATTTCAATTTCTGCCTAATATTTGTAAGTAGCTGGTAAATGTTTCAAATATTTTTCAACATAGACTAAAAACTTTTAAGCCACATACTAGAATAGAATTAAGGTCAGTCTTCATCAACATCAAGGTGTCTGTACCAACATCTTTTTGACGCAGTTTTCCAATGTCTAAGTAATTAACAATTTCTGCCCGAATTTTATTGAATACAGTGGTAGCTTCTATGTATGCATTAGGGAGATTTCTTTCACAGCCATTTTTTATTTCTTCCCTGAAACAAAAATGTTTATTTATTACCGTAAAAAAAAAAGAAGTTAAGTTCCCGTATTGTGACGATACGTAAAGACTTGCATATAAAAGTTTCATTTGCACTCAAGGAAGTGTTGCTTATAGAATTTTTTTTCTCTCTCATTTTTTTCTAGTTTCAATTAATAACATGTCCCCTGTCCAGGTGCGTAAACTAGTAAACTCATCCAGCGCAGCCTTCGTCCACCCCCCCCCACGTCCAGCGAGAGCAGCAGTGAATTGTTATCTGCATCACTCCTCATCCTCAGGCACGACCATAGCCCATAAAATAGCCACGTCCAACGGTCCAAAACGGACAGTTCGTGACATATTTTCCATACAAATAATTACTAGGGAAAAGATAAAATTCCAAATGAGCACTTTGGTCAACTCCTAATTTGGTTGCCAATTTAAATAGGGTAGTAAACAATAACCATGTCATGTCATATTAGCTCTATGCCTCACATGCACAATCTGATTGATTGCATGGCATATGAGAGTTCCTATCTATTGCCATGAGGAAGTTTCTAAGTGCTTCTTTCTTTTCAGCCTGGTTGTTATTGATTGTGCAATATTACACACAAAAGACTTGCAATCACCCCCTAGATCTGCACTGTCTACACACTGTCAGATCATCAGCTTTGCCTGGATCTGCAGCGTCACTAAACCTGAGCCAACGTCAACCCCCCCCCCTTTCTGCCAGCAAGAAGGAATCTCAGTAGTACTCACTGCAAACCCAGTGCCAACTATCCAATGCTTATGGTCCAGTGCCCAGAGACTTGCCCACTGTTCAGCACCAACTGCCCAGTATAAACTGCCCAGTCCTAGGCTCCAGCTGTCCATTGCCCAATAACTACTGCCCACTACCTACAGTCCTGAGAATATCCTTCCCACCTTTTTCACTGCAGACATACTCATCTTCGAGTCAAACCTCATCTCTCTATGAGAAGATCAGCTCCGAGTCCTTCCTGCATCAACTAGACTAGTTCAACAGCCGACCAACCAGCAGAGAAAGATAAGAAACAAAAATAGAAACACTTATCCACTCTTCCTTACGCAATCAATGATGAAATTAATTCATTAAGCTCCCATTGTTAATCTAACACACAGATTTTTTTCTTTTATTAATCATCATATATTAAATATTAAATATATATTTGGTTCATTGTGTTCTCACTGTTAGCTCGTTGTGTGCCTGTTCAAAATTTTCTTAAGTGATTGGGGAAAAACTCAAAATTACTTCCCCTAGAGTAAACGAGCCATAATCATTTTAAAATATTAAAACCTCACCACACCTATCAGACATTGAGCGCTATGGGAGGGGGGAATGTTTCTGTGGTCCATTGTTAATGAGGGTGGCTGACACAACAACCAACCGCCTTTACTTTTCCCTGACTAATGTCAGGTACCCATTAGAACTGGGTGGACTAAGAAGTGCCCAAAGATTCTGAAATGAAAATCCCAGTCTTCACCAAGATTCAAACCCATTGTTCAGAAGCCAAATGCTTTACCACTCAGCCACAGCGCCTCCTTATTAATTACAAGGCAAAGATTACTAAATGTATTTGATCTCAGGTAGTCAAGAAATCTACTCTCAATTCAAAGATATCAGCAAGATTAATAAAACATCTTGCAATTTCAGTGAGATTTAATCATGAATCTTCTCCCTTCACTATTTCATACTGCAGTTTACTGCTATATATATTTCCAATCAATGAATGTCTATGTTGTTTGTCCACCCCTTTCAGATAGCATCTATTTACATCTGTATAAAAGATATAAAAACAGTTTTCCCTGTACATGTCCCAACTTTTGGCTTTAGCAAATATAGTGAATATGACCAAGTCAACTAAAGTATCAATGTTGTATGAGAAAGTTAAATATTCTGGAGAGACATGTACAAACCAGTATGACACTGATGCTCACTCTTACCGTGTGACTTTCAGTATAGAGTGAATAGGGGGTGGCAGTGCAAATAAATTGTTCCTATCTTAAAGCAATGGATTAATCACAATCTAAAAATGTTTACCAGTTAATTTTTTCTATCAGATGTGACATCCTGCTCCGAAAAAAAAATGGAATCTTTTTATAGAGTGTCTGTGTTCCTTCATAATTCAGCAATGTCAGCATCTTGATCAGTTCTTTTTCTTTATGAATTTTTGCGTCCATTTCAATGGCAATGTCTGTACTTCAAACACATCTGCCAAATAAATCTCAACATTGTATATCTTGGTTCAAGGATGTCAGACATATATGAAGTACGAAGACTATTCTAAATATTGGTATATGCATGCTACATACATACATATTTTATTTAAACAAAGGGGTGCACGTTTCAAAGAATACATTTAGCTGTAGCATCTAAAAAACATTATTTAAACATATTTTGCACAATGAGACTTATAGTGATAAGTGAGAGGTATCACTATACACTATACAACTGTATATAAATGATACAGTAATATATGAGAAATATAATATTATCTGAGAGATACAAAAGTATAATGAAAGATACTGTAATAAATATATGAGAGATACACAATAACTTTGCTAGTATTAGAAAGATTGTTTAGTAGTGTATTCATTTATATATCAAGGCATTTTACTTCTGTCAGTAGATCACGAGTCTTGTTCAACCGACTAACCTGCTCTGAGAGTCAATGTGACTTCAGAGCCAGCAGAGATACACCTGACATAATATTTGTTCTGCGACAATTAAAAGAGTATGCAAAGAGCAGAAACTAAACCTATACACTGCCTTTGTGGATCTCATAAAGGCTTTGACATGGTCAGTCAGTCAGTTTGTGGAAGATTATGGCCAGCCTTGAATGCTCAACTACATTCCTATTCATTCTCTAGCAGTTTCATGTGGGACAAAAAAGCCAGATTAGAAACAATGGTGACCTCGTGTTATCACATTCCAATCAAAAATAGCTTGAAGCAGAGCTCTGCATTTGCTCTTACTCTATTTGCTATCTTCTTTGGTGTAATGCTGGGTCGAATGAGGCAGCACTGGCAGGAAGGCATCCACATCAGGTTTGATTTGGATGGCAATGTGTTCAATCTTTGGCGTCTATTATCCCATACAAAAATGAAAGAAATGGTCATAATAGAGCTTCTCTATGCCTGTGATTGCACCCTGAACATGATCTCCAGAACGCGGTCAACGAATTTGCATACCCTGCCGCCTCTTTAGGAAAACAGAAGTCATGTTCCAGAAGTCACCCAATAAAATCAACTTAGCCCCTGTCACAATAATGTTATTGCGGTGCCGGGAATTCTATCTTGAATTAAAACAGTTGAACAAATGACGATCTAGGATTCACAATGAATAATTCTTTGTTGAAAACAAAACTTGGAACTTTATTCAAATTCAATGTAAGTACAGCTTATGTACAAGGTACAGATTAATAAAATGAAATACAATATAAAGGCTTCTTTCTTATATCAAACACAAAGCTATTAGAACCACAACTATTCATGAGAAAAACTATAGATCGACTAATCTCTACAAAAGCAAGGCTCCAACTGAATTAATTTCAGTTCTCTGGGCGGAAGTTGTCAGCAGACTCGTTTTGAATTCATTCTCTCAACTAATCACATAGACGTCTCTATGTCACGCCACCAATGTTCCGACAAGCTAAATAACTCTTGGGTTTTTCCGTTGACCTTGCCTTTTGCAAAACAACATGTTTATGTGTACGTGACAGCCCCAAAGATCACCGTAAATTGACAGCCTGTTAATGTGTAGACCACTATACATATATAGTATAAGTATAGTATCAAATTATGCCTCGCTTTCTTTCAAGGAATTTTGATAACTGTATGGCCAGGCCAGTAGTGATTTTGGATGCCTTCAGGCCAGAGTTAGGTAGAATAAAACAAAAATCGATGTCTACAAAGCAGTGGTTCTCTCAACCCTTCTATATGGATCTAAGACAACTTGAGTGCTTTCACCAAAGATGCTTGTGCTCCATCATGGATATATGGTGGCAAGAAAGCACTACAAACAGTGATGTCCTTGCGAACAGTATAGAGGGACTTCTAATTGTCCGACAAAAAACATGAACACTCAAGAAAAAAATGTGTTTGATATTGTAGCATTTTCTAAAATGGTAAAACATACTGATACACCCGTCTAACCCTGAATAAGTTTAATGGAATGTAAAAAAAAAGTAAAGTGTCCCCTTCAGACCTTGCGATCTATGGGGCAGATGATGTTAAAGTCATCTGTTTCTTTAGCCAACGGTTAACGAGCAGAGTGTTATGTGGCTAGCACAACGACCAACCGCCTTTACTTTCCCCAACTGAAGTCAGGTACCCATTAGAGTTGGGTGGACTCAGGGGCGCCCTAAAAATCCCGAAATTCAAAATCCCAGTCTTCACCGGGATTCAAACCCAGGACCTCAGATTTGGAAGCCGAGCTCTTAACCATTCGACCACCGCGCCCCCAATGGAATATAAGGGAAGTGTAATATACATAGAGTTGATAGGCCTATAGAGTAGAGTCTCATAGACATATGACTATATTGACACTATGACACTATTTACATATAGTAGGTTCTTATATATGGCACAGCTCATCCGATTCTCCTTCAGTAAACAAGTCTCTTTTTTTTGTTTATAACTCATTTGTGTTTATGTTTGGAGCTAAAAATGATGTATCGGGACTGCAAACGTCCAATTTTAGATAAGTTCCTATATTTTGTTCCACTTTTCCAAAGCAGAGGGCAGTTTTTGAGATTCTCGGAAACCATGTATGTAAAGCTATTGTTTTAACCTACCCTGGTAATTCTCCTACCCATAATGCCATATAAGGGATGAAGAAATATTTATTAGATTTAATTTATTAGCAATTACATAGGGGAGTTTATTGACGGTGTTCACTGTGCGCCAAAGGAGAAAGCACAAAAACTGCGTGCAGTATAGGAGCATGAAGTGACCTACTTTATTTTAAAATAAAATCTTGACTATGAGTGGTAATTCAAAGAAACACTGCTATTTTTATAGTCCTTTAGTTGCAGAATAAGAATGCTTTCAGTTTTTTTGTAAGTTAAACCTTGACGAAATAAAAAAAATAAAATAAAAATTTGACCTAGTTCCCTAAGTCAGTGTGATATCTTTAAATTATTAAATAAATAAAAATTATACTAGATTTATATATAGATCTAGATCTATAATTATAATATTAAATATACTAATAGCCTACTATTATTTATATACATAATACTCACATATGATATAATCTAGTATACTATAGTAATAGTCAGTATAGAAATAGATCTCTGACAAATACTAAAACTAATTACTTATACTAATATTAAATATAGTCTACTAATTAATACTGATAGTAATACTTACTAAAAATAGTATACTACTATAGTACTATAGTTACAGTCCTAGACTAGACTACTGACTAGCATCTGAAGTCTAGATCTATCATAATAATCATTCAATATTTAACCTTAATCACATATTACCAAATGAGAATTCTAGATCTACTCTAGACTAAGTAGTCTAATGATCTTGATCTTAGCTTTATCTAAGTCTCCTCGACGGGTTTTCCAGAGATCCAGAAATCCTCAAAAAATAACAATAATAATAATCGACTACACTATTTCCTGGAAATTCCGAGAAAAAATAGCAACGGGTTTTGAGGCTTTCCTGGGCAGCTGTGGTTTTCTCACAAAAATAAGTCTTTCATCAAGAACATCTAGATCTAGATTGTATTTCTTAATCTTAGGATAGAACTAGAATCTAGTAAAATAGATATTTGAATCTATTTCTATAATTATATAATCACGAAAAAAAGCTTAAATAAAAAGAATTACTAGGCCTATAATATATATTGATCCTTATAAACATAGATTAGTCCTATCATGGAACTAGACGCATGCAGGAAAGTTGACCTCTATATTAGGCTAGATTAGTCTATAGACCAGGGGTCTCAAACACGCGGTACGAGGGCCGCATGTGGCCCGCGAGACTATTTTGTGCGGCCCGCGACCACGTCCTCGAATAAAAAAAAAAAATTAGATAAAATTTACAATGACCACATGAAAGCCATGAAATGATTTACAACTGCACAAGGTGCGTGACGTGTTTCAAGTGCAGAAAGCTTGTATTGACAGGTCTGGGCTACCGTTGGAAAAACTTGTTTTAGTGGCTACGGACTGTGCACCAGCAATGAGTTCAGAGAAAGTTGGTGTTATTGGATTAATGATAGAGAAACGGAATCAGCTCTGCTTGGCGGGACCTTTTCCAGCCATACACTGCATTTTGCACCACGAAGCACTCTGTGGCAAATGTCTACAAATGAAGAACGTGATGGATGTTGTCGTGAAGACGGTGAACTTCTTACGTGCATGGGTCTCAACCACAGACAGTTTGTTTCATTTCTAGCTGATTTAGAAACGGAATACGGAGAGTCGCTGTATCATACGGAAGTAAGATGGTTGAGTCATGGAAAAGTGCTACAGAGATTATTTGAACTGAGACGGGAAATAGCATTGTTCATGGCAATGAAAGACAGAGACATACCTCGGCTCAGTGGCCCAATGTTTTTGTCGGATCTTGCTCTTTTACTGACATCACGCAACATCTCAATGCACTCAATTCACAACTACAGGACACAAAGCAGCTGATTACAGTGATGTTTGACCGCATCAAATCATTCAGATGCAAGCTGACTTTGTGTGCCACTCAGCTGGCAGATGGAAACCTGGCTCATTTCTCTTTTTTTACAGAGCATAAAGACTGAAAGACTACGTAGACATCCTCTCCAGACTACTAAGAAGATTTTGAAATTCGATTTCATCAATTGACTGCTCTCGAACTACAGTTTTTTCTATGTTGCCACTACGTTCGCAGACCTGATGAAAAAATGGACCTGCAGTGTGACACTGCTGTGAAGCATTGGCGTTCCACATTTCTATGAGAGAAGTTATTCTGCGCAACTTCTAGAATTCTAGCGATGTTTGGGAGTACGTACATTTGCGAAAATCATCTGCATAGGCCTAGAAATTATAGTTTTTTTTTTGGAAACTACAGTTTCTGCTTTTTTATTAGTGACAGAGACAACGTCAATTTATTTTAGTAAACTTAACTTCCTGTGCATGTAATAAACTACACTAAATGTAATTAATAATTATAAAAACTTTAGTGTTCGTAAAATTTGATGTTGTGCGGCTCGCTGACTGGTTATTACTTTCCACTGCGGCCCACATGCTGATATGAGTTTGAGATCCCTGCTATAGACCTTTGATATGTATATAGGTCTAATGATAATATAGGATTATATAGGCCTAACATATTTCTATATATGCCTAATTTAGGAATTATTTAAAGGTCTGGTCCTAGTATTATACTAGAGTAGATCTTATCAGACTAATGTTGTTGTTTTTTTTTTAACGATTTTTCATCCCATTTAGATGAACTTAATACGAAGTTGCAAAGTTTCGGAAAATCTGTCGATCAGGCATTTGACATCTTGACAGCATTTGAGAAAAAGTTGAAGATTTACAAACGTAACATAGAGAATGAAGAATTAAAATATTTTAACAAACTGAAGAAATTTTATGATCATTTAAAAGTTCATGATACTACCGGCAAAGATTATCAGAAAACATTGTTTTTAGAGATAATTGACACAACTGCTGAACAATTTTCGCAGAGTTTTTAACCATTTCGAAAATGTGTGTTTCTATGGTGACGGTGGGAAGATGTTAGCGTAAATGCAAAATAATTAGTCTATAAGCGTCAATGTCGTCAGCGGTCTTATAATATGTACCATAGACGACCCCAGACCACTATAGAGTGAAAGATGCAGTTTTGTATTGAGTTAGATTTTGTTCAGAATATCATTTTATATTATTTCTTAGGCCTAAGTCTACTACACTGTCGCAATCTACTCTTATTTTCTTTGTGAAATAGAAAAAATTGAAAGAAACATTATAGCTAAGTTTGACATATATCTAAATCCAATCCACTAGATTAGTAATACACAAAGCTAAGGCCCGCAGGCCGCGGGTAATATCCGGCTAGTATTGTAATAAAAGTTCTATATAGTTTTGTTCAAAAAAAAGAAGATTAAGTTATTTCAAGATTTACAAGTTAAGATACAATATGCCTAGAGCGGTTGTGTATAGTTCTATATAGTTTTGTTCAAAAAAAAGATTAAGTTATTTCAATATTTACAAGTTAAGATACAATATGCCTAGAGCGGTTGTGTATAGTTCTATATAGTTTTGTTCAAAAAAAGAAGATTAAGTTATTTCAAGATTTACAAGTTAAGATACAATATGCCTAGAGCGGTTTAGTTGTCAACCAGCAGTTTGGTGCTACAAGTCAACGACCGTCTACATCGGTTACAGAAGTATCCGTGGTTAATATCGGAAGTCACACTCATAGGGGGATTCAAAGATTTACCTATACCTGGGATAAGCTACCTAAATGAAAACTTCAAGGCGGCACGGCAAAGAGAATTTGAAAAACTTCTTCAGAAAAGGTTGCTGTGTAGTCAAACCTTTTTAAATCTCTTTTGGGGAGGCAACTTTTTTTTTGTGTAGAGTTTCCGGGACAGTAGCTCCGCCTGTTCTGCTCAAAATCCAACAGCAGACATGACTGGCCTCTACGTTTCCTAAAGTCTATTTTGAAGTTAAGCACAGTCGTATACACTCTTAAGAATAAATAAATATGTAGCCAAACAGTTTAAAACAAATGATGTCACCTGTTCTTTAGAGCGATTTAATTCACAAGGTCAGTCTGTAACTGTTATTGACATCTGTGTGGGCATGTTTTGTTAAAATAAAAGTTGAAGTGAATTCGGATGATTGGGCTACGTATGACCAAATGTGTCTCTTTTTGTTAA
>JADKLZ010000166.1:23016795-23029475 GCA_021533235.1 Biomphalaria straminea
TTCGGATGATTGGGCTACGTATGACCAAATGTGTCTCTTTTTGTTAAAATAAAAGTTGAAGTGACTTCGGATGATTGGGCTACGTATGACCAAATGTGTCTCTTTTTTTTTTTTAATAATGGATCAACTTTGGAGACGCGTAAACCCTCGAACAGCTTGTCACCACCCTGCTCCTATCCAAGGAACACTCTTATTTTGCCCCTCATTTGTAGGCTAGTTGATAAGAATAAACGAATATCTTGACTTTGTCTCTGTTCTATGGAACAGTCCTAATAATAGTCTCCGAAAGTACCCTCCCCTCCAGAGGCGCCACTATAAATAATCTAGTGGCGCAGTCTATACTGTCAGAACCTTGTGAATTCTGAATTCTGCACTCTACCTGAAAGAAATGAAGAAATTAATTATAAATAAAATAAATGAGAAATGGACAAGCTCACATCCATATCACAAGAAAGATGATGCGTACTATAAGCTATCCCGACAAGATCAACGTGTAATCTTTCGACTCAGGACCGGACACAACAGAATGCGACAACACATGTACCGGAAGCTCAAAATTGGAACCAGTGATATCTGCCCATGTGGAGTGTCATCAGAGAATGCCGACCATGTCCTCCAAGACTGCGATCTGTACCAAGAGGCCCGTCTAAGACACTGGCCGTAAAACACCCCAATAGAAAGAAAACTATATGGAGAGCTCCCTGACTTGGAAACCACTGCGCAGTTCATCTCAGATATTGGTGTAGTGATCTGAACCCTCCAACATAACAATGAGAACGAAGAAGAAGAAGAACCTTGTTATAGTACCTAGTCATAGATGTCTAAACATGTAAGACTAGATCGACTCATGAAATGCTTAGGACTTAGATCTAATTATCTTCTTTCTTTTTTTTTTAATAAATAGGGCCTATTGTGGTGAATGTATATACGTATTCACGTATACACTATAGGCCTACTACTTTTCCGAGAAACCTGATAGTAAGAAAACGTATTTGACCTTGACTTGTTGATGTTGCGAAACCATCATAGTTCTTAAAAATAGAAACATGACAAATAGGGCTTTAATCAGTACAAAGAGGATCGGTATACTTGTGATAGGAAAATGGCGCCAATATCTTTTCTAGGTTAAAAAATGTTTTCGTATTTTACATTGGTTTTATTGGTTTTTCATGTTGGTTTGTCTTTCATTAAAATGTTATAGTAAAAAAAAAAAAACTAATTACAACAAACAGGAACAACTTTTTTTTAAATACTCTTAAAAGACAATACCTCCTTTACTTTATAGTAGTTATAGAGAGATTATTTCTCTCTTAATTTTTTTTAATGGAACGTTTTACTCCTCCACATCCACCCCTCCACCGAGAAAGAATCCTGGTTAGGAAGCGCCGCGCAAGTTACTTTGCCTCACCGTGGCGCCGGCGTGGAAACGGCTCACTAGGGGAGGTGAGCTAGGCGAAAAAGTGACAAACAGAACTCCCGTGGGGGTGCCTACGGGAAAAACGAGAGTCTGCCCATTGCACTGAGCGGAGGTGTAAGAAAGCTCCCACAGACCGTCACCAAATCAATGCGCTGTTCCTCAAGGGACTGTCTCTTCAATGGCAAATCTCGCACAGTTAGCTTGGTATAATGAAGGAACATGGGGGTGGCCCCCGGTGCCACTTGGCCTTCGGCCATGATTTCCCATGTGTCAGAGTGTCATTGGTATCGGAAATAGCAATGCCCTATAGTCATTGACTCGGGTCCCTCTCAGACAGGCCTGTGGTCCGCAGGTTTTTTTTTTTTTACTGTTTGGTCTTTTGTTCTCGGATGGAAGTCAGACAGGTTTTTTTTTTCAAACTTAGTGCTCGAAGAGCATTCGGCTCAGCACTTAATACTATCCAGCGGTTAGGAAGAGACTATATAGTTTACCAGGCTTTGTATTAAAAATTAAATTTATTAGATTCTTGAGTGAATGTCAAAATAATGGAAGACATATAGTCCGTTACAAATAAGAGCCCCCATAGTGTATTTTCTAGCTAAGTTTTTTGCTTTTTTTTCTTTTAATTTTTACTAAAAAAAACCCACCACAATATGTAACGATCAAACAGTGGCGTTGCTAGGGTTGGGGGAGGAGACGGGAGAATTTGAAAATCTTCCCCAAAGGAGTGTTTTTTTTACATTAAATATTACGCAAAATGCAAGGCCCTTTCGGCCCCCCAAATGATGGAAAATTCATAGCTACGCCCCTGCGATCAAACTATATTTTTCACAGAGCAGTCGTCGAGGTAGTTGCCGAATTCTTTTGCCAATAAATTTCATCTATCAAATTTCTAGGGAAATCGTTTGAGCCGTTTTCGAAATCCATGTCCCCACAGGTTTCATTTTAACTCTTTGTCTCCGAATCGACGATACCAACGTTGATTCCACCAAAATGTGGTAAATAATTACGGAAAGAAAGAGTTAACACGAATGCGTGAGTTACATATATAGTCATGAATTTATTACATTTATAAATTGTTATAACACTATATAGTTATTTCCCGTTCTACAATGCTAAATTTCTGAACATGGAAAGCTTAATGTCAGTAATATTCAAAATGGTGGCCTTCAGCATCAGTAATTGCAACATGGCGGACCTCACGGTACCTGCGTTTGAGTTTTGAAGAGAGAAAGCAGATAATTAAATGGTACTGGATGTTTGAGAATGTTGCTAGGTTTGAAGACAGTGGAGACGTGAGAATGGTACAGAACTTCCTTCAAGGTTAACAATTGAGACAAATTCGAAATTTATGTAACAGTGTGTGATGTGCAGGTCGATCGGGGCGACTTCGTACAGCTACAAGTGATGAGTCCACAACTGCGGTCTTGGAACTGTTTCATCTTTCCCCTCACAAATCGTCAAGGTAAGTGGCACGTGAGAGTGATGTAAGTGCTAGTAGTGTGCTACACATTCTGAGGAATGAGATTCAGGCGGTGTGCGCAGAAATCTCAGTGGACACTTTGGTACGATGTACGGAATCAGTGTTGACTCGTACTCAGCAACGTATTAACGCTGAAGGCCACCACTCTGTACCTTTCTCACAGAAATTTAGCATTGTAGAACGAGAAATAAATTGTCTATTACAGTTCAGAGTGTGTATACCTTTTTTTGACGCACCCTGTATATATATAATACAGCAATTCAACTCGTATGTTGTCTACCTTCGTGGAAATTAAAACTTTCAGGGCTCAAAAATAAACAACTCGAGAAGCATAAAATTGGGCTGGCTATATATATGTGTTAATCTTCAAATCTGAAGGAACATTTACAATTTGTAGAGACAGAATTTATATCAGGAATCATGAAATGGAAATTTTAGCTTAAATATAGATAGCTAGGCCTTCAGAACAGTGGTTCCCAATTTTTTTTTGTCTCGTAGACCCCTTGCCATGTTTTCTATCGACCCCTTGCTTAACTTATAGGCTACTGCAATTTTGCAATTCACCAACTCCATTTTTGTAAAGTAATTTCAAACAGTAGTAAGTCGAAGAGTAAATACGTAATTTAAAGCTAATTTGTAAGTCATTATATCTTTTTTATCGAGAAAAATTCAAATTTAAATAAATCAAAATAACAATTGATGTGTATTACTGGAACCACCAAATACGTTGGAAATTGTTGTTTCTTGCAGGTTTATCATCCGTTGCTACGGATATTAAGCTTCATAAAGGAATTTGTTGTACTGTGAAGTAGTCCTTCAAAAATTTAATTGGTCTTTGAAGTATCACAGTAAAAGTTTTCGTGAGGAGCTTTTCTCGTGTGTTTCTTCATCTTTCAAGTCTGGCTCAAATGTTGGGTCCGCGGAACTGTTTTCACAATTAGGAGAAGGAGTGAAGGTGAGAAACTGTTGTCTAAACCAGTCAGCTTTGGCCAGGAGGGCTCATTAGCCTGGGCTTTCGACCCACCTAGCAGAAGGAAAACTGAAAACTTCTGCTACCTTGCAGATATAGGCCTACCCAAACCCATGGGAAATGTTTCGTCGAGCCAAGTAGGAAAAAATGCAATTTTGCAATAGCAGACAATATAAAAAAAAACACTTGTCAGTGGCTAGATACCCGAATATGATTATGCACAATTAATATATGCATACATCATGCGAGTGAGGGCTTGACCAAAACCCTATTGATATCTGTAATATCTGTACAATGCTGTTCAGAAGTTGACCAAAACCCTATAGATATATGTACAATGCTGGTTAGATGTTATGTTAATAATAATCACGGGAGAAATCTGTCAATGACCTAAGACAAAGTTATTGTGCAGAATGAGTCAAATTGTAAATGAAATAAAAAACTAACAAACAGAAAAAACTAAGAATCGATTCTGATTAAAACTTTTATTGAATGAAACAATTGTAAAGCACTTGAAAAATGGCACACAAGGTGTGTTCATTTAAACAGGAGAAAAAAAAGCACTGACCCATCAAATGGTGTAGATTTGTAATTATTAACAAATATCTCTTTATTGACAATATGATTTGTGTTTTAAAATTGGAGAGAGGCTGCATTTTATTTTTACATAGAAAAGAACATTTCAAACGGGTAGTGAAGCAACAAGTTTAGATTACAGAGAACACAACTAGCAAATTAATGTCGAAACAAAAAAAAAAAGGCAGACATGACAAAACATTGGCAAGATAAATGTCAATACAAATTGGCTCTTCTAATAACTTCTGTGCTTATGGGAGATATGTTTCAGCCAAATAAGTTTGTAATTAGTAAGTGGGTATGCTTACAAAATGTTTGAATATTTCTTGTATGGTCGCTTTTAATAAAAAAAATGTGATTACCAAATTTAAAACAACATATATTATTCCAAAGTATGTGACCACTGTTGCAATTGTGTTCGTTATTTTAAAAAAAAATACTTGTAAAGAATAGTTAGTGAAAAAATAGACTGATGATGCATATATCAGTAATAAATACATTTAATAAAAAAGACTTTAAATCTGAAACAACTTAAGAGTTATTTTTCAATTACATATTTGATAGGAATGTTAATATATATATATAAAAATATACAAGAAAAATATTTGAATAAGTTGGTTAAAGAATAATTTCCTTCAGGTATAAGACACACACACACACACCAAAGATTACATTAAAGTAGAAAACAAATGAAGCTTTTGGAAGATTGATCTAAAATTTAATTTTTATAAGAAAAAAAAGTTTTAAAGAATTGTTTGGACTTCTTCTAAGCATCTCTGGAAATTTTGTTAAAAAAAAAAAAGAATGATGAGGCAAATGCATATATCAATGATAAATACATTTGATACAAATTGTTTGAAGTAGCATCAATAATACATAAGATAAGAAAATCAGAAATACTTTATTAAAATTTAGTTTTATTCAAATGAGAACAATATAAAATTAGCTTCTAGCCCAAAGGTTCCTTCTAATCTTAGAGTCATGACAGGATGCTTCAAATTATAGCATCCCTGGAAATTGTTTAAAAAAAATATCTGAATGGAATACAGAAAACATTTGAAACCCAAATAAGAAAACATATAAACTTCCTCTGTTAACTAAATTTGAATAAGGAATCAAGTTTCTTTCCATTAAAAAAATATTGTAAAAAGACTGTAATTCAACAGTAAGTTAAATCCCTATTTTTCATTTACATTCACTTAAAGCATAGACAAGAGAGACTGAAGTACTTCATAAAAAACTTGAAATGTATTTTTTTTAGTAAACTATAACACTAAAAAAAAAAAAATTATGGAGAGACATCATTGTATTTTGGATATATCTATGACTACACAATGTTAAAATGAATGTAAAAAGATCACTGTACAAAATTAATTATCAGGACAATCCACTTTATTCTAACTAAATTCAACATTTCAAAAAATAAAATATCTTTAATAAACAAATGCATCCAGTATAGGTAACACTTGTTACCCTTTGAATATATTGTGCCAAATTAAGGCATATCTAGCCTATCTATTTATATCAATGCTCTTAGCAAGCACATAAATCCTCATGTGACTGCACTGAATGAGGTTCTTATTCCCTTTTTTCTGAACAAATTATATTGAACATTGCTAATAATATCATATTCGGGTATCTAGCCACTGACAAGTGTTTTTTTTTTTTATATTGTCTGCTATTGTAAATTCTATGAGGTATCTTTGTTTTACACATCATTATTTTCTGTAATGTTAAAATGGGAATTGAATTTTCTAATTAGGAAATAAACTATAAAGAACCCTGGTACAAATGTTCTTTTCAGACCAAAGGGGCAGATCATGAAAAGTTTACCTGATTCATTGGTTAAAAGATAACTTTGCTGTTATGTGACCAGCACAATGACAATCTACCCTTTCCAACATAATGTAAAGTAATCAATCATTAGAGGTTGGTGAAGTGACAGACATCCTAAAACTGAAGATTCAGTTTCAAGTCTAGCAGTGTCGTAGCATTCAGCCACCATTCCCCATCTTCTAATCAAAAACATAAATATGCTTGATCCAATCAAAACCATTTTTTCAATTGCAGTAATTATTTATCCATTATTCCCAGAAAAAAATCATTAAATCTTTATGTGCATACAAAGTTAACCACTTCAATGCAAATTTGAACTACATTTCAAGTTACAAAAAAAAAAGGGAATTTATTTATTGTAGACACAATCTAATTATTTCCCTCATACACATTAGGAGGAGAGGGAGTAGTTCGACCAATTCCTGAATCAGCAGGGCTGTTACATTCTTCATGCATTCCACCTGGGTCGCTGAATGATGGGCTAGAGATATTTGTACAAGAGGAATACGCTGAAGAATGGTTGGAATCACTTCGCACATACGGATATCTGTACTCATCGCTACTGTTGCGTAACCTATTCGGAGTGGAAGTGGCTTCACTGTTAAAAAATGGAGATGTATTAATATGTTCCTTGTCCATAAAATCTACTCCTGCTTCCTTGGAGTTGGTATAGTCACGTAGCAGTGTTGATAATACTTCAGTTCCATCAATTTCTTGCAGGATAGCTCTAGCATATGATTCCAAATCTCTAGGGCCCATTTCCTCTTTAGAGTCTCTCAAATAGGTCAGGAAAGAATATCTGTGATGCTCAGTATCATAGTGAACTAAGAAAAATATAATGATGGAGAATATTAGGTAACAGAATGTTTAAGTACATGGTTATATGTGATTCAATACATGATTATCTATGTTGGATAGTTTTATGTATTCTTTGTTTATCACTGTTCCACAATTGGAATTCCTGATCTTAAGATAAAATATATTATTATATTATATATTTTCATCCATTGTTTAGATTCAGTTACTCTCATGTCAACTTTTACTGTTTTCTTTATTCAAGAAATGTCAGATATTCATAAAACTGCTGAACTCAGGGAAATTCAATATCCTGGATACACATTTGAAGCTACTCAGCTCACATAATCCATGTGGTCATGTACCTAAAACCAATGTATATTAACTTACACCTTGTTTTACCACTGTCAAATGAGAAGTTAATAAAACGGCTGTGTATTTTATTGATAGATTCTATCCTTTGCTATATTTTTTTGCTTTTAAAGACCACCCACAATTAGACTAATGTCTGCAGGAGACAAAAAAAATGTGTATTTCCAAGTTTTTTCTATTCCTACAAGCTCTAATCTAACATAGTACACTACGCATCACAATCTAATATATTATATTGCACACTACATGTAATGCATATCATTAAACACTACAAACTATACTATTGCATTAATACTACCATCAATAAAAAAACAAAGAATTGTACAGAATACAATTTGAGCTGGGGTTTGAAAGTTATTAGAATATTTCAAAACAACCAAAGTTTGTGATAGTCCTTAAAGGAAAATTAAATATGGTTTAGGATTTTTAAATATTTTCAACAAAAAAGAATCTTACAAAAAGGGAAAAAAATGATTTTTTTTATAGCACAAAAACAACAACAACTAATTATATTGAAAATGTAGGCCTATATAGTTCATCTCTTTCTTGTTGACACAAAAACTACAGCAAAACTTTAGCAGTATTAAAAAAAAATGATCTGATGGATAAAAATGTCTACACTAAGTAGCTAAAGGAAATCTTCAAATCCTAGGATGCTACTGATGTGCTTTATCCATAAAATAGTAACAAACATGCTTGTACGACCTACTTATATTAAAAAAAAAATGTTATTCAGTAATTGAAGTTGTGGTAAGTTTAAGTGTAAGTTTAAATAGTTAATAGCCAACATAACAGGACCAGTGTCTTAAAGGAATTTAAAACAAAAACACACACAAAAAAAAACAAAGAACATATGAGTCATGATTTTTTTTCTCTGGAATTTCAAATTTAGTAAAATAATGTATCTTTTATTCATAGACTTGTAAGTAATTTCATCAGGATTAAAAGTTATGAAGGTTATTAATATATTATCTGGGGCGGACTGGGTGTCCAAATTGGCCCTGGCATATTAACAAACCATCAGGCCCATGACCTGCATCTATTGTTACCTACCCTTAAAGTTTTGACAATGGAAAACTGAATGCAAGTATGCAAAAGTTGTTTTAGGTTGGCCTAATTTGATGCATTGTATTAGTACAACCAGATAGATTTAGTGGTTATAGGAAATCCCAATTTGTACAAACAATTTTACCATTAAAGGTTCCTCATCAAAAAAAATGTATCAACACCCATAAAATGAAAGGAGGCACTGTGGCTAAGTGGTAAAGTAGTGGGTTTCCAAACTGAGTGCTTCTGGGTTCCAATCCTGATCAAGCATGGTAATCTTAAGGGCACCCCTGAGCCCATCCAGCTCTAATGGATACCTGGCAATGGTTGGGGAAAAGTAAAGGCAGTTGTTTGTTGTGCTGGCACCATGACACCCTCATTAATTGTGGGTCACACAGAAAGATGACCTTTACATCATCTGCTCTATAGATTGTAGGGTCTGAAAGGGGAACTTTAGACATTAAACCTTGCAAGTGTTCTTTTGTTGTGATTATTTCAGCCTATTCGTTAAACATTTCAACCTGACGAGACTTCTTTACTCAAAAGCCAAGCTAAGGATTACAAAACACGCCCTTGTCAATAAATTGGGCTTATTTAAAAGTATATAATCACCATTTGGTCAGTTATTACAAGAAAACTCTCATAGTCTTCTCCTATACACCTTTCTTTATCCTTAACTGTTGAAAAGTTGTACAGGGAATTTCTGGGGAACTTGCAATGAAACAACCCAATAATGTAGGCTTAAGACATATTTGACTAAACACACTATTTTTGAGACATGTTTTGTTATGGTGGATCTATAAATTATTGTATACAATAATACTCCAATTATAACATGAAATTCATAACTAATTTATAAGCTCTTTAGTGTATTAAGAATATAGATTATTTGTTAAGTCTGTAAAGTTCTTTTATGAAAGGTAAAAGACTGCCAGTCACATTTAAATAGTTATTATTGAACAAGTGGCCCATTCTATGATCTCACCACCCATTTAGGTACTAGCCCATTAGGTTTTTCATATAGCCAGTCCGCTCCTAGTAATTATGTCCAACCCCAAACTTCCTTCAAGACATTAGAAAATAACACCAGAAAGTGCTCAAACTCTGTTTCAATATGACTGTTCAAAACACATACTGATTAGTCATGCAGCAATCCAACAGTCTTAATTATTTCACCTGGGCTAAATTAAATCTACAGTAGGTGTGTGGCTCTTGTAGATGACTGTTTCACATATTAGCTAAAAGTGTTCATTTCTTGTTTTTTTTGTTTTCTTCATATATTTCGATTTTAGTAAAAGAATCATATGTTGGTGTTTTAAAAAGTCTTTTTTAAAAACAAAATTTCATGAAACTAAATTTGAAAATCTAAACATTTTGTCCATCCCATGTTCATTCTAAATTCTTTATTTCAGCAGATGGCAACATCACAGAAAATAAATGAATTAAACATTATTTCATTTATCCACACAACCCCCACCTCCCCAAAATTTTTTCTGCACATTATTAAAAAAAAAAGTTTTAACAAAAGAATGCAAAAGAATGAATGCCAATGAAAACAAAAGAGCAAATAATGCTTCACTTATATTCTATGATCTGCTGTTTAAAAAAAACTAAAATTATATGACTAAATCAATGTCTAAGGGAATAGATCAGACCAAGGTCTCATTTTAGAGTTAATTTATTTCATAAGCTATATTTACAATTGATTTACCAGGCAGACAGTTGCTCTGGTGATCTGACCTTAGACCTTGAGCTGATGCAGTAGTAAGACCAAGGGCAACATTGTAGCTTCCTGGATTCATATGTAATGTCTAGTTCAAATATAAAAAAAAAATAAGCCAAATAACATTTATTATTTTGGTAATGAAAGTAATGTTGACATCTATTTTTAATATTTGATAATGTTATTCTATAAATAAATGCAATTAGTTGCCCCCTGACACCCACCTTCACCCCATCACTCTATTTGATTAAGGTTAAGTTGAAGACCGTTTAGATTTAGTGGGTTAAAAAAAGCAGCAAATTGTATGGTTATTAAATTCTTAAGTAAGTTAAACTTTTGTTAATTCCATGAGTTTTTTTTTTAGTTCAGCTCGAATGTTTAAGATGTTTTTTTTCTTCTTTCCAAAGATAGGCCTACATTTTTTTTTAAAGTGATGACAAAAAAAAGGTGTTTCTTTCTTGAATAACAAGTAGAACAAATTTAAACAAAAATCATTCCTACTTTATGTTTAAATAATAGAGTAAATATATTTTTTAACAAAAAAATATTGGCCAGAAAGGGGATTAATCTCATGACATTTAAATTTTTAGCACAACACGCAATCTACTTAGCTATCCAGTCATAATTCTATGTGCACAATTTTAGCTTGAAATAAACAATTAGCCTACATTTGTTTAATTTCTTGGACAATGAAGAAAATGTGAGTTAATGGTAAAAGCAAAAGAAGGGACTGATTTTATCAGAGAATTCTTAAATAAGATATTTAGAAGAAGGAAACAAACTAAAGATTGCTAAATTATTTGGGATGAGTAAAGAAAAAAATGAAACTTTTATTAATTTCATTCAAAATATTAGAATCTAGAAAACAAAGCAAGTTATCATTATTTAAAACATTAATTTATGGAACGACTGATATTATTATTATTTTTTTAAAATACTTAATTGCTATAGCAAAACTTAAAAAAAAACTTAATAGTTAAATAGGCATTTTTTAAAAAGCAGCAATTATCAGTTAGACATGATGTTATTTCTGATGACTATTTTGTTATCTACATGTTATACAAATTAAAAAATTGTAGTTTAATATCAAAACACTAATCAGATTATAAAAGATTATGAAAATAATATTGAAATGTTAACTAAAATTAAGAAATTTGTGAATTATTTGTTTTTTCATTTGTAATTTATTATTGAACTTTGAGGTAATATCTTTTTAATTTTATAACTAGAGATAAAAACAATGAGAAAATAAGAACAAAAGAAAAATCCTGCTAATTGTTAAAATACAAATAACATTCTCATAATTGTTAAAAGATATATATCTAGATTTATATGATATATAAAGAATTGAGATCTATATATACCCTTTCAAAACAACCAAGGAACAAGATATTTTGCAAATTAATTACTCTACTGAAACTTTTAATATAGCAATCAAACACCAGTGACTTGAAAATGGTAAAACGTTGATGGCCCAATAACTAAATCCCTAATGAAACTGATATCATTCTGTAAAGGCATGTGTGGGCTACTAATCAAACTTTTATGTGCAACAAAAATCCTAATTATAATGTCTTTTGTTTTTTTTACAATAACTTTACCAAGTTCAGCCTATTGAATTCAACTCTATGTAATACTCTTCAAAGAAATTGTCACGATTATAAATATACTGATCAAAAAATGAGATCACAATAAAATACACACATTTTATCCAATTTTATAATGTGCAGTTGTCATCAATAAACATTAAAAACAACTAGATTTTTAGAATGCTCAGAACTAAGGTAACCTCACAGTTCACTATTTTGTAATGTCTAAAGTGAATTTGTAATTACTTATTAAGATGAAACAACTAACCAGCAACATAATTTGTCCAAAACTTTCCTTAAAAAACGTAAGCATCAAGATCATTTATCTATTTAGTCAATTATTAAGAGAGGGGTAATTTTGATATCCATGAAGTTGCCTGAAACATGTGGCATACTTGCAGCAAGACACTGTCATAACAAATATTTCACATAACCTTAAAAACACATCCCTATGCCTATAATGAATTACGCAATACATCTAACTAAGGCAGACATATAGCAATACAAAATGTGCATGTAAAACAATAAAGAACACCTACAGCCCACAATGTACCAAAAAATTAATTAGCCTGTATCAAAATGAAGATCTTATTGCAAACAAAAGTCATGACTGTACCAACTTGTAAACAGCTACTTACCGCGCTATCTTGATCAAACATATCAACTGGATATGAGACATTTGGCCAATGACTACTTGTATCAGAAGGACTTTGTGCAGGAATACTTGTTGGGGAACTTGAAGATGTTGAGTGGCCAGGAAAGGGACGTTTACGCTGGGAGGCTCCAATTTTAGCATCCTCATTTCTTTCATTACTGTTACCAATTGTGCTGTGAACAAAGACAACAATGTTAAGAGTGCTGTGAACAAAGAC
>JADKLZ010000166.1:23046661-23072130 GCA_021533235.1 Biomphalaria straminea
ATTCTCCCCTTATGAGATACGATGTATATATATGTATTAACTCCCTTTGATATTTGTGAAACTAAGTTATAGTTTCTACACACTAAATGTTACATTACTATGTGTTATCGCCCTTGTGGGACTTCACTACTCTTATCATTATTGTCTCCCCTGATGAGATTTAATATTTAATTGATAAACTCCCCTAACTATTGTGAAACTAGATTATAGTTTCTACTTAACATACTGAAGATGTCCTTCACGGAAAGGCGTCTACCTCCCAGTGTCATCATTATGGCTAAGTCGATCTACACATCTCGTTGCAGCTTTTATTACATGCTACTTCGACTATTGGCCTTATTTTCGTAACGCTGTTACCAGTCTGCTGACACTAGATCTGAAGATACCAGCCTTACTCACTACCCACAAGATTCCGACCAACAACCGCTTGCCAGAAGACCCGTCCCTGCAGCTACGTATAGTTGGACTGTCCCGTGCGCTAGGATCAATCACGCCAGCCCACTCACAGACAACTCAGCATAAGACATACCAGTCTCGTCAGAGCAGCATAGGACTTAAAGCTAAGCAACCAGCCTAATGACACTCAGACCACTTGGTTCTCATATTTCATGATAATAGCTTCATTTTATGTAAATAATTAGACCCCACTTTAACCCTGTACAGCATTTTACCTTTACTTAATTTTCCTTTTTATCATTAAACTGTACATATATTTTACATAATAATAGTTGTTGGCTGCATTTATAACGCTGTGCCTGTTAGTTTATGTGCAAGTCAAGGTCCTCAAATTATCTAAACCCCCTAGACACCTAAACGGCCACCATCTTTGACCTACTTGTCACAAACACTAAAGTCATAAAAATATCACTAGAATGTAGGCTTTAAATTGTACCTCCAAACCAACAAGGTGAACACTAAAGTCATCACTAGAATGTAGGCTTTGCATTGTACCTCCAGTTTCATTGTTCTCCCCTTGAAAGAAATGTTGACAATATACACCAGTCTAAAGAACTGTTTGTAGATGGGGCTCTGCTCCACCATTGAGAAGCTTTTGATAGCCACATTCTTAAAGATGACATGATGTGGACAGTTGTCATCATTGATATATTCAGTAAGAAAGGTCAATACAGTACTTTGGTCACTTTCTTTGCCTTCAGCCATATCTCTCTCAGCAACCAGGTACATGAAAGCATTATCTATTAGTACATCTTTTAAGCAGGAACCCCCAAGAAGTCTGCAGTCAGATAATACATACAAAATAATAATAATAATAATAATAATAATAGGCTTGTCTTCGAGTCCGAAGATTAGTGAGGAATACAGTGTTTCCCGTGGCTGTGCAGTCCCAGCTGTGATCTACATATTTTGCCACATCCAGGGCAAGCAAAGACATACAAAATATTATGTTTAAAACAGGTGTAGAATGTAATTATCAAATTTTAACACAGAGTAGAATAAGCTCATAATAGTTAAATTGAATTTAATGATTTATAATAGAAATAGGATACAATGTGATGGTAGATTTGAATGGTCTCAATTGTTTATTGTGAGGAGTGGGGGAAAAAATTTAGGTAGATTAATTTTTAGATTTTTTAAATTGCATTCTATATAATGAAGCTCTCTGTCAATAATATAATACTTGGACTATAAAATAAGATAAAGCATGATATGACTGAGCTGGAAGCTCAGGTCTGAATAAAAGAGTGCAAGCTTTTATAATCAATATAATCATGAAACAGTTTGGTGTGTGGGCATTTTGCAGGGCACTATGGCTAGAGATTAATTCAGTCTAGACTTATGATTATCTAAGTCTAGTTCAATGATTATCTCAGTCTAATCTAATGACTATATCAAACTGGCCTAATGATTATCTCAGATTAGTCTAATGATTATCTTTCTCTAGAATAAGATTTTACTCATAATGTTACTCTATTCTAAATATTACCTCACTCCAGTTTCAAAATTGTACTTTTGTTTGGAGCGGTACTTTCTTTTGGTTTTCAGTTTATCAGAACTTGAAGCTTCCTCTTTGCCTTTTTTGTTTCCAACACTTTCAATGCTCATCAGGTCTGTAGGTTGTTTGTAAACAACAAGGTTGCTGGGAGAAATTTAAAAAAAAAATCTTGTCTTTTTTGTTTACTTAAATCTAATCATCAAAATCTAATTATCTAAGGCAATGTATTAAAGAATCCAATATGGTATCAAAGATATTTTCTTCAGCTAAAAAAAAATATTTCTTGAATTTTAACAATACTTTAAATTGAAATAAAAAAATAAATTTTATCTCTTTTATTGGTGGTTATTCAAACTTAGAATGCAATATAATATTTATGAACGAATTCCCAAATGTATACCATTTCAAAAGACCTATTTTGATTTGATGCAACATTGACTCCTTCTGTTTCATTTCTTCTTTATAATTCTGTTGGAAATACTTGAGAAGTTCTGTTGGCTCTAACCAATTTAATACAGTTTGCAAAAGTAGACCAAAATCACTGAAGCTATGAAAACAAAGGTGAAAAAATATGTGAATAGTTCATATTAAATTTTATCTTTCTATTATCACAATGACAATGCCACTGATTTTTTTCATACCAATTCAGATATAAGAATGCTCACTAGGCTTAAGATCTGAAATGGGACAGAAAAAAAAAAAAAGGAGGATGTTGATATAGAGTGCTAAAGATACTCTGAATAAAAACTGACCAATGTAATGAAAAGCATTAATGAGAACAAGAATGCTTGCTTAAGCAGTTCTATATCTATTTAGGCCATCGGGTCAAAAATACCATGGAAGAGCAAAAATAAACATAAACAATAAAATAAAATGTTAAAGACAGTTTTTTTAAAGTAAAGAAATTATAACAACAGCAGCAATAATACTTACATACATTCAATCAAATCTAATCAATTTCACCTTGCTTCAAACAATTTAATCAATCCTTAGTTTAAAAGAATCAACTTTTCTATGAACAAGGTATTTATGTATTTCCCAACTACATTGCTCTAATTAATATTAAACTAAGTCATCTCTTTAGATGTCTACATTTCTCAACATGTGTACTTGCAGTCTCTAAGTCAAAATCAACTGTAAAATTTACCAGATGATAAATAAACACTATAAATCTTATGCAGCTTGTTAAATAAAGGTAAATGTTTACATTCCTAATGATTTTGGTTTGATGTTTGGTCATATTGTAAGACATGTCTCACAATCAAAACTCATTTTTCAAGGTACAGTGGAGACAGCACAAAGAAAGGGTTGTCCAAAGAAAAGCTGGCTAGAGAAGATAAAAGAATAGACCAACTTCTCTCTTGGTATTCTGCTAAGAATAGCTGTTGTCCAAGAACAGGATGGATTTGGATACACAAACTGTCACAGCACCCCTACAATGAAATTCAAGGGACAGATGATGATTAAGTTTGTAAAGTTTCTGTAGGATATCAAACTGTTGGGTATGAATTATTGTCAGGGTACTTGTACAAGGTTTTAGGGGCAAAAAAGAGCTATTATAATTTCAAAATAATTCATTCATTTCTATTTCATTCGCACAGGACAACCATGTGCAAATTGTAAATAATAATAAGCATATGCTGCTTATTAAACTGCAAAGTACCTCTTGGCCAACGGATCTAATTTTGCCTTTGGTCCAACAAGAACATTAGCTTTTGCTTTTGCTATCCTGAACTCAGCAACTTTCATATTCAGCTCTTTAACATACTTCATCATGGTGTCTGACATTAGGTCAAAATGGCTCAATATTAAGGCATGGAGCTGCAGAAAAAACAAAGTTTATTCTGCTGAATAAGAGATATTTTTTTTAGTAAATAATATTACATTTTAAGCAATAATGCAATGAAATATATATAAATAAAGATATCTTGGTGATGATCAGCTTTATATATCTTCTGAAAGAGTAGAAAGGACAATTTGAGAAACTCATGCACAAATTTTTTTTCATTTAAGGAGAAATTATAAAAAGATTTGCAAACGTTTTTATCAATTATTAATTGTGTCGATAAAGATATCAATATTGGTTTAAGGTTAAAAACAAGGCAACATTATTCTAACTAATACTATAAAGAAATCCTTTATAAATTAGATTTATGCATGTCTATTTGTTAATTTAGTTAATGTTAAAGACTGTTTAATTCAAGCAAGAATATGGAAAGAAATTTGTTTCTTGTGTCTTTTTAAGTACCGGTAATAGATTATTTCATAAATTAATTTACCTCCTTTGGATCAATTATGAACTCATCCAATAGAGGATAATCATTCGAATTTACTGGAGAAAAAAAAGATACAATAATATTAATTTGATTATGTAATACCCTTAGAAACTTGGAGAGTCACTTAAACAAATATGGAAAAGCTCCAAACTTTTGTTAACAGATGCCTACGCTGGATATTAGGAATTAGGTGGCCAGAAAATATAACCACTATCGATTTGTAGGAGAGAACTAGACAAAAGCCCATAGCCTTAAGACATTACAAAATGAAAATGGAGCTGGATAGGACACACCTGCAAAAACCAATGTTGCAAGGCAGGCTCTTGACTGGAACCCACAAGGAAAGAGGAGAGTGGGCAGACTCAAGCAAACCTGGCTGAGGTAAGTCATCAGTGAAGCTGAGGGTATTGGAATGACATGGGAGCAGATGAAGAAAGCTGCTCAGAACCGAGTTTGGTGGAGAGGTGTGGTTGCGGCCCTATACTCCCCTGGGAGTACACAGGATTAAGTCAAGTAAGTAAGTCATGTAATAACCATTTGGCATAGATAATTTATACTTATGACAGTGATCCTATATCTATAGTGTTTTTAATATATGCATTAAATTTTGAAAGAATTTAGCAACAAAGATAAAAAAACAAAGAATTATTTTCATTTTATAAACACTCTCCTAATTTTTGTATTGTTTTAGGATAAAACTGAAAATATTGTTTCCCCACTTTATTTCCCATTTCATTTATGGAACCTCATCATATTGTTTTAGTGGAATCAGCTCTTCAGAAACTATGACCAAAAAAAGGTGAGCCAGCTAAGTATGGACTATATTATGCTAGTGAAAGGCTGGATATTTGACATTTAGAACACATTGTTATAAGCTAATTATATTTAGTTAGAAAAAATAGAATTTCGTTAATGGTAAGATGCCCCTGAGACTACCAACTTTAATGAGTACCTGACCTACACTGGCAAAGTAAAGGCAGTTGGTGGTTGTGCTGGCCACATGATACTGTTACGAATCTCACTATCCAGGCTCTCTGCAAACTGCACCATACACCACCAACTGAAAGAACGTGACAACTCCGGGCTCCAAAGTAACATAAAAGTTTAATGTCAATAAAGAACAGCCAATATAGTACAATTGGCATCACATATCACAGACTGTACAAATAGCTTTCTGTTAACACTGTATCGCTGTATCAACTCTTGCACTGGTCTCTCCGTCTCTTCCGGGCTTGTAATAGGTTCAACAGTTCAGGACTGACTTCACACATTAGGCTCGTTGTGTCAGACTCAATCACAGACCAAGATCAAGGCGCCAGCCATCTCAACTGTACTTGACAGTACTCCGCACTGAACCGTTGTAATGCTCCATACAGAACCACACCGCTGAACTGTGCTGTAGTCGACCGTGCTCCGAACCTTCTGTCGTGAACCCCTTTTCCAGACCGTCTTTACTGCGACACCTCTGCTCTTTATATAGGGTCCCTGCTAGCCTTCTCAAACTGGACAGAATGCCTCTCGACGTTTCTAGGTGGTCAGATGACTATGATTCCTGTGACGCTACTGAGCTCTGTTCATGATGCCGATCCTTCGCGAACTGACTCGTCCCGGCTGACCGTCGTAACTTGTCACGCTTGACCGCTCATCTGGCCTGGGGCGATTTGTGTCGGCTGACTACACACACCATTACTTCCCCCACCTGTGCCAGCACCAGGTTTATAACAATACCCTCATAACCATCTGCCATAGAAACAGATGAGCTTTACCTCCATGCTCTGAAAGGGGCACCTTTTTTTTTACTAGAAAACTAGTACTTTTATAGAACAATGAAATTCAGTTTTACTCCAATAACTATTTTAGGAATTCAGTAAAAAAAATAACATAAGAAGAAAAAAAAAAAATCTAGACTTAAATGTTTGAATGTAGTGGTGCACAGACTTGTCTAGGACAAAATGTTTGAGTGTAGTGGTGCACAGACTTATCTAGGGCTCATTCACATTTTCAATATACATCTCACAGGCCAGATCATCACAAAAAAAATGTTTAGTCCAAGAAACCTTAGCTAAGGTGGCTGTGCTGAAGACAGAACTTTCAAGGGACTGTGTCACAAGCATTCATTTTGTTAGTCAACCAAAGAGAAATAGTTGTACTTACTTAAAGAATTGTAACTTGTCAGCATTTTCTCTAATTCCTGTTTCAATATACAATACACAGAATTGAACAATTTGTACATTATACAAGCAAAAAAATCTCCAATAAAAGTTTAACATTACAACTTTTCTAGAAAGTTTCTGAACGCAACCATTCTAGTTAGATGTTATACTTTTCCCAATAATGTATGTAGGTGTTGTAATGTATGGGGCAGATGATGTAAAGGTCATCTATTCCTTTGGACTATGGTTAACAAGTATTTTATGTGGACAGCATAAGAACCAACCACTATTACTTTTCCCCAACTAATGTCAGATTAGAGTTGGGTGGATTCAGAGGTGCTCTAAAAATCCCAAAACTCAAAATTCTAGTCTTATCCAGGATTCAAACATGAGACTTTTCAGTTCTAACACCAAGCCCTTTCCCACTCATCCATATCCCCATATGAAAAAGATTTGTGTGTGTTATATATCAATGTTCTAATGAAGATTTGATTATGTGAAGACATAAATATGTACATGAGAACTCTGGTAACACATTGTTAACTGAAAAATTGACATTGAGTACTGTCACACTCATTAGTTCTAGATGTCACAACTTGTATTCTTCTATGTTGAATAATGAGTGTGGTGCCGGGGAGTCTAACTTGAACTAGATACAATTATGAACACAGACGATCTAGGAATTAAATTGAATAACTTCCTCATAGAAATAAAACACTAGAAACTTTTATTCAAATACAACTTAAGTACAGCTTATGTACAAGGTACATATTAAAAATGAAAATACAATACTAAGGCTCTTTCTTCAATACTATTATAGAACACACTAGAGACATGAACCTCTCGCTTCCAAAGCAAAACTCAGACTGGCTTGTCGCGCGTCCTATGTCAGCTGACCTAACTCTTTTAAAAAGAATGTTTATTTTCAAATCAACCAATAGACTTGCGACAATCATTGTGACGTCATTGAGTTAAACTTGCGGCTCTGTTAAGGGACTAGACCTTTTGTGTAATTCTTGAGGCTCAGTTAGGGTTTTCTAATACTAATTTACATACAAGCTTTTAAATATAATTAAATCTATAATAGCATCTGTGACAAGTACCTACATCAATATTTTTTTCAATGTCAAGAAGCTCTTGAGAAACAGACTCTGTGACTTGTTCTATTACTGGAAGGTTATTGGGTGGAATGTCTGCAGTTATCTAGAAAGACAAATGAAACCATAGATCCTTAAGTAAACACTTTCAGTAGTTTACCTATCTCTTTGAGTAAGAGTATTCTTGACTCCAATGCAAGATGTCAAACAAAAATTGAATACATTTCTTACAGTCTAATGTAGACAAATCTGAACTGAATAGCATTAGACCATTGTCTACTAGGTGTTCATGAAATGTTCAACACATGAATGTAATATAGGAATTAGTGGTGTAACATAATAGTATTGTATGTACATTTGCACACTAGCGCGTCATAGCTTATTTAATTTAGTGTTAATTTGATACCATTATGGTTAGCTATATTAGGATACGAATTTCATGATCTACCAATGCTGTCTTAAGTTTAGTTTCTAAATCCTTAAGATAAAAATCATATACGAATTTGGTTATTAAATATCTGTATTGGAAGGGTTTTTTCTCATTAAGAAGTTTCATTACTAGTTGATTATTTTGTAAATATTGAACTTATGCCTGTAAGTTCTATTTAAAATCTTCAGCAAATTTCTTTGCATATCGTGCTAGTAAAAAAAAAAAGATAAATATAAAAGTCTTACTGTATGTGGTCACAGCTTGATATTTTCAGGTTAATAACCATTTTAGATTGATTATGTTTTTACATTTAAAGATATATACAAGCATATGTTCTGTAAGCTACTTTAATTACTTTATAAAAGTTGATTGAATATTGACATTCACCTTTACAGTGGATTAGACAATAATTTAGGGGTAAGTCCATTACTAACCTCCATTTATATCAATTCTAAATACTTAAATTCAGAAACTTATTTCAAGATTTTCTACTAAAGATAAACTAGTACTTTTAAAAATATCATAATGGTCAAGGCTTGGAAATCAAATGTTGTATAAATGAAAAGAAAGAAAAAAAATTAAATGAAAACAATAATTACAAATATTAGAGATAATTTTGATAATCAGTTCAAATGAAGCTAACTGAGGGCTTTTAGAAAGTGTTTGTTTACAAAGCAGACACAAACAGATAATTAGTGTAAATAGCTAGATTGAAAGTGCAAATGATTAATGAAAATAAAAAAAATGAATTAATGAAATAAAAAGCTGAAAAATTTCAAGTAGGTAGTTTTTTTGTTTTTTTTTCTTTTACACATATTCAAGTATACAGAGGAACAAGATGTGTAACATTTGAATAAAACTAATAAATAAAGACAAAGCAGTCAGCTGTAGTGGGCAGTACTCATCAAGAAAATCAATCAAGCAGTCGTGCACAAACTTTTTTAGTTTTTTTTGTCATTTTAGCTCTCGTGTTTATGTTTGTAATGTTATCACAGTGCAACTGAGCCTACATTTTGTTTGTTAACAGCGCTATACTGATTAAATTATTATAATGTTCAAAAATGTGTTACAATCCTGAGTGTTGATTTAATCAAGCTACATAGTATTTACACTAACGGTATTTGATTGGAAGAGTGCAAAGCTTGCTTAAATACATATATTTATTAATGTATTATTTATAAATATGTTCACAAAATGTGTACATTTTTAGCACATTATTAAATTAAAGCATGCAAAGCTATATTATGCTGTATTATGAATGCCATTCATGTTAAATATCAATAGAGAGTAGCTCTCAAAGGACTTATAGATGTTGTGTTACAATGTAATGAAAATACTTTTCAATGACAACTTATATATCAACAGGCCTACTTTAAACTATGAAGAATAGTAGCATCTTAAGCCAACAATCTTGAATGACTGTTGTCAACTATAAAATTAAAGATCATGTGAAAATATATTAAAAAGGTATGTTGGTCTATTTATTAAGAAGTCTATTTCTATTTTTAAAAAATGTTGAGAGCTTTTCATAATATGTTACAAAAGTATCTAGATCTAAATGTCAGTGCTATTGGTAGGTATCAGATAACTCATTTCATTTCAAATCTTTCAGTTTTTTTTTATAAGAAATGTAAATTAAAAAAAAGAGACTTAAGATGGGTAGGGGGGGGGGGGGTAGGGAAAACAACTGAACAGCTAGTGGATATTGTTTTGTATTCCATTACTGACTTACATCTATGCAAGAAGTTGACTGATAAGCATTTTCCTCTTCAAGCTGTAATAACAAATATTTGAACAATTTAAACGATATTATGACCAAGAATTACAAATATACTGCATCTTACAAGCAAAAGGGCATTAAGATTATAATTTCAACAGGAATTCCTCATGACAAGGTAGTCATTCTAGTGCCAGTTAATAGAAAAAATATTTTTTTTTAGAATATATTGCATTTGTATTTTATACATATATTTCATGTCAATATGTTTTTGAATACCTCAACAAAATTCTATGTATATGCATGTTAGTTTTGTGCTATGACTTATTTGTTTTAAATGCTTGCATATAACAGTATGTTTGTTGACTGTGGCAGAAAAAAAAATTCATCCTGCTTATTAAAAAGGAAAAAAAATAATTACTATTAATAACAAAACTAATAACATACTGGGCGACTAAGAGAAGAAAAATTATAAATTATATTTTATTCTTTAACAGAAAGAGCAAATGACAACAAGTAGAAATGATTCTAGATAATGAACCAAATAAAAAATCAAAAAATATATATCATGATGCTGATGGGATGATCAATCATTAGAATAATGACAATGTATCTATGCATTCGTTTTAAAGCCTTAGTATAGTATAAGATGCACTTATTCTGTAAAGACAAAACAAAAGACAGTACTATTATAGGAGCCTTAAAAAGATTGTAGCTCTTCTTAAAAATGTTTGTTGTTAAATGTTTAACATGTGACGGATGTTCCTTCAGATTGAAGATAATCTACTTCTTCATCTAAACCTTCTGCAGGATGATGGGAAATGGCAGCGGGCAAAGTATGAACCTGAGACCACCGAGAAGTCTGAACAACAGTCAAGCATTCATACAACACAACCAGACAGTCATAAGAAAGTGCTAATGGAGTCTATACCATAAATGTAAAATATCACAGACTGATTGATTTATGTTTCAAGAGATCTCAACAACTGTAGAATGATGCTAAAAAAATGGATATAAACACTCCACTATTTATAGAGCGCTTCCAATTCCATACATCTGAAATAGCTTCTGACCAGTCCAACTCCTGACCTTGACAAGTAGCTTATATATTGAGTCCAGCAAAACTGTTTTGACTAATTCAAGAAGGGCCATGCAGCAATAGCCAAATAGGAAAACTTTCAAAAGTAAGGCCTGCAGTAAAGTCGTGAGCTGGTGACTTCTAGGCAGCTGGAAGCACTCACATAGCTACACCCTACAGAGCAGCAATGCAGCTGATCCCAAACTGTATCAGTATTTGCCATTCCTATGGATACATTAGCTGTGTGAAGAGAGGGAAACTTCTGTGCATATGATTTTTTTTTTCCCCCCAGGCATTAATTTCCTATGAAATGATCCATAGTTGCTTTGGGACAATTCTAAGCAAAGAAAAATATGGCACACACACAAAATTCACTTAGCAATTAAGTCAAATGAATGCACTATGGTTTATTGAGTCAAGGAAGAGATAAGAAAAGTTTGGTGAATGGATGGACACATGCACTACATAAGTCATGTTTTTCTAAAATTCTAATTACTTTAAAGAGCAAACAAAGAATTTCAAAAAAAAATCAAATTTTAGTCACATTTAAAAAATTACATTTTCACTTTATATTACATGTAATTTACTGTTTAATTTACTGTTTTTTAAAGATTTGTTTGTGTTATCTATAAATAAAGAGCAATTCTAAACACAGATATGAATGAATTAAAAATACTTTTCAGAATCACAGCTACAAGTGTTCAAGGCATTTCTGATTTTCTTGAAGAAAGTCAAAATAAATTACAAGCTAAACACTTCAAACTAAAACTTATATTACACTACTTACAATATAACGGTCTATCAATTCATCCTCTTTACGAATGCAGTCAGCCATTGCAGTCACAAACTTCACAGGATCATTGCTATAAGTGACCTAATTAAAAAGATCACTTTATTCTCATTAAGCAGATTAGTTTTATTTTTAAAACAATATTTACATAATAAAACTAGTTTAAACAAGCAAACAAAAACAAACAGATTGTGTTGATTAAATATAAAATGCAGTACTAAAGAAAAGAAGTGTTCTGTTTGACTTACTGTGATAAAGTGACGATCTATACTCATCAGCATCAGGCTGTCCATTTCCACCTCATTTTTAGTATTCCGACCCGTTTCAAGATACTCATTAATTTTCATCAAAACTTCACAAAATTTCTCTTTAGCTTCTTGAAATGAACGTGGGTTGTAAGATTCACATCCATGTTTTATTTCTTCCCTTCAAGGGAAAGAAGAAAGATGTATTTTTTTAACAGAGCAAGATATATTGATCTCAAGAAAAAGATGAAATTTTGATTTTATCTCCCTTTTATATCCTACTCAAATAAGGTTAAATAGTTTATGTTATACAAATGTTTAGAGTTATCTACCAACTCTCTGGGTATATCAGTACTTTTGATGAAAAGTAAAGTAAAAAAAAAAGTGCTTTATGAGCTATTAATTCTCAGAAAATAATGCAAAGTATAGATATATAAGAAAGTGCAAACATGGATGTCCTCATATAACTTGGTGCCACACTTTCATGGAGGACCTCAGAGCAGTAGAAACCAGGTAGGAAGGGGCTTAAAGTCAGACATTGCCAGTTACAGATCTTAATGGAGACAGCTTGCTGCCAAATGCGTTCACCAGCATGGGAGAATACTAAGTCTAAGTAATTAATACAAAGTATAGAATTTCATGCTGTGGTTCATTATATTTAAAGCTACAGATAAACATTTTAAAGAGGAGTGGAAATTTACAAATTAACATAGATAATTATTTACATAGCAATTATATATATATTCATTTTTGCACTATTCTTTGTTGGCTTATGGTAGTTTGAAAAAAAAAGAAATCCAATTTATTTAGATATACTATATGTTTACTTAAAAGTGATACCTTGTAAGTTTTTATAAGAAAATAGAGTTGAAAGACAATTAATATATTTAATCTGATTAATCCATTTTTAAAAAAAATCTATCAAAAGATTTTAAAATCCATGAATGGTTAACAAAAAAATGTTTGTTTCAAACTTTGTTATAAAACTGAGTGTCAGAAAGTAAAAGCATAGCACATATCAGACAGAATCTAGAGTGAAAGGTTCTATCTTAGTAGAATCTATAGCTAATGCCCATGTAAGATGATTCTTAGTGGTTTTGTGACTGAAGGAGGCCATATATAGACTAAAAACACATAATTATGCTAAAAAGTAAAAAGGCTTGAGATCACTTAAATTAAAATTCAAGTTCATTTGAATGTGAAGGCTTTTCCACATGAAGCATTAGATTTAAAGATAAGAAATAAAGATTTCAATGTCTCTTCATACAATTTATACTTCACTTAATTATATGACCAACTTTTGTACAGATTTTTATAGTATAATGTATTCCTAGAATTTAAATAATCCTTAACATTTTAGTCATTGATGTTGTCAACATCAAAGAATGGACAGGCCTACCATTGAATGAGATTTTAAACAGGGCAAAGGATAGAGAGGAATGGAGAAAGATGGTCTTCAAGTCTTGCTTGGTGCCCCAATGGTCCACCAGACTAAGGGATAGGTAACAGGTATATTATAACAGGTAAAATTTTAGACCTCATAAAATACAAATACAGACATTAAAAAAAAAAAAAAAGAAAATTACAATTGCTAGAAATTGATATGATCTTATCATGGACATTTAGTTTAAAAATAAACAGATTATTGCCACATAAAAAAACAACAACAATAAAGCTTGTGTACACTGAAAACGTATATTATTATAGGCCTAAGGCCCATAGTATTTTAATGAATTTTTTTAAATAAATTATTTTCTTTTAAAGTTAACTAGAACATTTTATGGAGAATAAATTTACTTAAATTCTCAAAAGAAATGAGTTTTATTTTTTTTTTAAAGTTAGTTTCCCTACCATTTAATAGAGTCAATCAGTTGTGCCAGCCTGGTCCTCATAAAAAATGGTATTTGAGTGTACAGAGTCTGCGTGCCCTCCACATTTCTTAATGTCAGCAATTTAATTTTCTCCTTCTTAATGTCCTTATTATGATCCATTGGAACATCAAAGAATCTTCTATAAAGTAAAATAATAAAGAATATCTGAGGTCATTTTTTTACTTCCAATTTGGAAAAATATATTGAGATAAATATATTAAAAATGTTAGAAACTTGCTAAACTACGGAATCTATTATTCCACCAAAACGATCACCATAATTTATATCCCCTGCAGTGGTATCAGACTGTTCTCACATTTCAATGGCCTATTTTGTTTTTCAAGGACAAAAAAAAAACGGTCATTTTATTTGATCAGCAGTTATGAATCCATATTTGAGTATTATTCTAATAAAAAATTTCCTCTATAAGATATTTCAAACTGTTTTTAAGAGTGACATTTGTTACAAGATCCATTAAAAAATGTTCATTTCTAGACGACATTTTGATCTCTTCATCAATATGAGTCTACAAGTTAGGCTACTCATCTTTCTAAAGTCAGCAGACGACCTGATTGTACAGACGTAGCCTATAATTACCATGGTTCTGTTGAAGTCTTTTGCAAAACAAGATAACTACATTAAGACATCTTGCTGAACAAGGAGGGTCGTGCATTTGGTTATTAAGCCATTTCAAATTAAACCATGGGCGTAGCAAGGATTTTTTTTTTTGGGGGGGCGGAGGGTTTGGGGGGATTTGTTTCCCTTTGTACACACACATTCAGGGCCGCCGTTATAAGGTTTTGGCCGCCTGCGTGCAAAATTTTAAAATGCCGCCCACCCTTTTTTTTTTCTAGAAAAAAAAAATTCATTAAGACTGAGCTGGACACTGTACCAAAAGCGCCCTTTGATTTTTTATTCCGTTTTTGTAGACCATTCCTTTTTTTTTCTTTTCATATTCGCACCGTTGTCGTATTCCACATGCCCACTTAGATGTTTTAATTCCTATTTTAACTTTTGAATTTCTTTTTCTTCAACGATGGCACACAAAGTCCTTCTCCAGTTGTCTCATTGACTCGGCAAAACCCTAGAAAATGTTCATGTATTTCAACATGATGTTATAAGGACCATAAAATGCAGAATAAATTCCTCAAAATATAAAAGCCATTGATGGTGAATCTTTTTCAACGTTCCGTAATTTTTTTAAATGATCTTCAAAATTGTATTTTGAAGAGACGTGCATTGTCTCCACAATCATATGGCATACGCGGATTCGGAAGTGCGTACAAATTGACCCACCACACCACCAGGACAAAATGAAGCAACTCAGCGCTGAATATTTTTCTTGAATTGAACAAAAAAATAATCAAGTTGAATTGAACAAAAAAATAATCAAAAGTAAAAGTTACTTCAAGAATGATTTGAAATAAAACAATAAGTCAGTGTTTCTCGGACATTTCTAGGCGTGACCTCTACATGAAATAAATTTCGAGAAATCCTTAGATGCTTGGGAGTTACAGTAGTGATGAAGGCTTCCACAGTGAGGTCCTTGTTTTTTTTTTAAAGAAAGTAATGAAAAAGAAAATTAATCATAATTATATAAAAAAAATATTGAATGTTAAATCGCAAGACAAATACCAGATACTGAAGTCCTTCAAAGAGCGGGTCTGCAAAGCATCCACACAATCCTGATGCAGTCCCAGCTGGGCAGGACACGATGATAAGACCACCGCATCCCTAAAAGACTCTAGTATGGCCAACAAAGCGATGGGAAGCGCTCGCAAGGTGGTCAAAAAAAGAGATTCAGGGACACCCTAAAGCTTCTCTGAAGGCGTTCAGCATAGACCCAGGCACCTGGGATACAGAGGCACATGACAGAGTATTATGGCGTCGCGCTGTGAAAACTGGCGCACAGGTTGCTGAGGAAAAGAGAACAATGCTGGCAGAAGAAAAACGTCAGAGTAGAAAAGCAAGGCCTATGAAACTAGCTCCAGCTGGAATAACCTGCTCTGCAGTGTGCGGCCGAACATTCCGGGGGCTCACATATGTCTCACCAGCCACACGAGGAGGCATAAAACTCCAGTGCAAAGCCCTCAGCCACCTGGATGACAAAGTGGTCATCATAAGCCTACACGCTACTTAAAAATTGTGTCTGGAATGTCAGTTATACTTCAGTAGGCCTATGCTCATACGTTACTTAATTTTAATTAATTTGACCTGCATTTTTAAAACGATGAAAAATGAGCTGTAGATGCCAGAAGAATGAGTTTCTGCAGCTAAGAATATAAAAAAAATGCTTTCTTTCGGGGCTCCGTCCCGAATCCCGATTGAGCAGCTCCCCCCTCCACACCTTTTTTCAAATTTTCTGGATCCACTAGTGTCTGGAGCGGGTTTAAACACAAAATCTCCCTCAGCTATGCTTATGGAATTGGGTCACTATATAGTTCGCTTTAATTTCTTTTTAATTGAAAAGGCAGGGTTTGAACCTCAGAACCCCCTGTAGAGGGGTTTAAACTCAATTCCTTCTGAAGATGGTTTTATACTAAAAAAAAAAAAAATTTGGGTTATACGCTTATGGACTTTGGTGACTCTAGTTTGCCTATATAGCTTTTTTTTTTTTTATTGAAGAGTTGAGCTTTAGACGCCAAACTTCTGGTAGGCGGGTGTTAAACTGACCCCCAACCCTCTTGGCTATGCTTATTGAATTTATTGACTTAGATAAAAAAAGCGGGGGTAACCTTAAAACCCTAAGGAGGGTAGTTCGTTTTATATGTATATTGAAGAGGGGGGATTACCTCAAAAACAATGTGGCAATGCTAGGGAAAGTGATTGCTTAACATTGAAATTTCTCCTCCAATAAAAAAAATCCCCCGCCCCGCATGCAATTCATTTTTTTGAGGTGGGTCGTTGAACCCTCTCCTGGATACGCCCATGAATACCATGTTCTATGCTGCTTCAAATGTCTCTCAAAACTTGAATTGATTATCCACACATCGGGATCTTAATTCTTAAGTCTATTTAAGCTGCACTTCTATTTGTAGGCCCCTACTAGAAATATATATATATGTTGCGTCTTGCAGACAGTAGCAGGAGATTATTATTAGGCCTATTATTATAGCTTTTTTATAGCGCTACTTTCATGCTTATAGGCCTATAGCAAAAAATTTATAGCATGCTCAGAGCGCTTTTTTGGTCCAATCTCAGATTCAGAAAAACCTGCTTGGATGGAAGGCTCTATCCCAGACACCGCTGAGAGAGCTTAAAATTGCATTGCCTCCCCCCCCCCTTTTTTTTTTCTTTTCATTACTTCTTTATAGCTAACAATAGATTTTTAATAAATCACAAATAAATTAAATTTTACTCATCATGTATAGCTATGTTCATCCATGTGAATTTCAACACAGCTTTAATTCATGCATATATTCATATGAGGCAGCGATTGCATGAAGGCATCTGCATCCGGTTTCGTTCTGACGGCAACGTGCTTAATCTCCAACGTCTACTATCTCACACAAAAACAAAGGAAATGGTCATAACGGAGCTTCTCTATGCCGATGATTGCGCCCTGCTAGCTCACAATGAAAATGACCTCCAGAACGCGGTAAACGAATTTGCCTACGCTGATGCCGCCTCTTTCGGTCTATCTATAAACCTCGGGAAAACAGAAGTCATGTTCCAGAAGTCACCCAATGAAACATACTAAGCCCCAAGGATCACAGTAAACGGGCAGCCCCTTAACGTGGTAGACCACTTCACATATCTTGGTAGCATAGTGTCAAATGACGCCTCACTTTCAAGGGAAGTTGATAACCGTCTGGCCAGGGCCAGTAGCGCTTTTGGACGCCTTCAGGCGAGAGCTTGGAAGAACATATCGCTCCGCCTACCTACAAAAATAAATGTCTACCAGGCAGTGGTTCTCTCAACCCTTCTGTATGGCTCTGAGACATGGACACTATATAGAAAACAGCTAAGACTTCTTGAGCGCTTTCACCAAAGGTGCTTGCGCTCCATTATGGACATACGATGGCAGGACCGCACTACAAACAGCGATGTCCTTGCGAACGCCGGTATGGACAGTATAGAGGGACTTCTTATGGTCCGACAGCTACGCTGGGCAGGGCACGTATCCCTTATGGGAGACGAACGTATGCCAAAGGCAGTCTTTTTTGGTGAGCTAAAAGGTGGTCGACGTAACAGAGGCGCCCCACAGAAACGCTTCAAAGACCAGCTTAGGCGTCAACTTTCCTTGGCTGACATAGAAGAGAGCACCTGGCTGCATGCGGCGTCGGAACGAGACAGCTGGAGGTCCCTCACGAAGGCCTGGGGATACACATTTGAGACCAAAAGAAAATCTGCCGCCCAGGACAAACGCAGACAACGAAAAGAAAATCTAAACCGAGCACCTGCGGACAAAGGTTTTGCTAGCCCTGGATGTGGCAAAATATGTAGGTCACAGCTGAGACTGCACAGCCACGGGAAACACTGTATTCCTTACTAATCTTCGGATTCGAAGACAAGCCTATTATATATGTATATATATGCTTATAATATAGGCCTATATATATATTTATATCTATATATAAGCCTATAGATCTTATAGGCCTATGGCTATATAGTCTTCCAGGTTTCGCATCAGAGTAGACGTGTTTTTTTTTTTTAAAGTAATATAGGAATGACCAATTGCATTATTGAATTATATTGCACATTTGTATAGCAATAAAAGTAATCAATGATGTATTAAAATTGGGGCGGGGGGAGCTGATGACCTAAAAAACAACAACTTATACTAGCTTACAATTTTTAATAGTAGAAATCTATGGATCTAGAATACTAGATAAACAACAACGAATGAATTATTCATTCAATTTATGGATTAAACTTATTTTAGTAATGTAGACTCTAGATGTAGCCTAGATCTAGATCTAAATAGAAATACTAAAAAGGCTTTTTTTTTATGCACATAAAAAAAACAACAACTCACACACATAGATCTATCTAAACAATTAGATTATGATCTAATTTCAAGCAATCTAAAATAAAATCCTCAAGAATGCCACATTTTACACTTCGACATTGACATGATAGAAGACTTCGCCTGTCTATTCGTGCTGTTGTATTTAAGATGGCAAAGTCTGATCGGGTTTTCCTAGTATTCGTTAATCCTGAAAAAAAATTATGCGTGACATTTTCCAGGAAATTTTTTTTTTCGGTTTACGGTGTTTTTCTATAGCCGTAGGAGCACAATTTAACGAGCGATAAACATTTAACCTTTCCGGTTTCAAAATTGAAAGTTAACGCTGTAAACAAAAAAATGTACGGAAAGATGAATGTACTGACGAATATTTCCTTATTAAATAATTTTAACAAGTTTTGTCTGCGTTTTTTCCGAAATTTAAGTGAGTATTTTCATTTGTTTGCTAAAGCATCTAGATCTAGATCTAAATTCTGTGTAAGTAATAATAAGTATGTAAAATGACATAATATAAACTTTCATAAAATGATAAACTCAATTATCATATTATCATTATTATGATAAAGTATATTATTATATTTATAATAAAAAATATTAAAGTCTCACTCAGTGACAGTGGTGAGTCTCAGGCTCAGTCGGTCTCATTCAATCTCACTCAGTTACAGTATCATGAGTATGATTGATGATGATCAGTTACAGTATGATTATACTAGACTCAGTGTCACTAGTGAGTAGTGTAGTGAAGTGCTCTATGAAGTGTGTGGCAAATTTAACTGTAATAGTGGAGGATTCATATATGTTGTAATAATACGCTCAAAGTGTCAAATGATCTTCTTTATTGGACTTTATTGGAAACACATCTCCAAGAACACCTTAGAAACATTTGAAATTTTGCAACTAAGGTCTAAGCCCATCTCTTTTAATTTCAATTATTCAGCCAGATCATAGGAGTATCACCTTTCTCCTCATCACTGCTACATTATACACAATGCAATTACAATTACACCCATCCGCAGATGGAAAACAAACTTACTTACATGTCAGGCACTCTCCAGTCTCACTGGGTCAACACACTTTTATTTAATACTAGATTTGCACTAACCCATACCCTTCACCCTTTTACCAATCATTATTCATCTTTGCCTGATATCACCACACCCTTCCGATGCACTTTTAAACTAGCATCTAGGTCATTTCTTTTCTGCCTCGAAAGATAACAGCATCGGAGAGACAAGTTAACTTAAGCCTATTTCGTGTTAATTTTTGGTCTTTTTCTTTGTTTGTTTTGTAGCTGATGAAGACCTCATGCCCCAATTTTGTTTTGTTTTACTTGTTCTGGCAGGGTTACCTGTATGCATGTTTATTGTATTTTCTAGTACTAGCAGAGATGTAGTTTAGATCATATAGTCAACATCTAGATGATACGATAAAGATAGATTTTATAAGATCTACATCAAAACTAGATCTGAATCTATTAAGTACAATATCTCATATCATGATGTCAAATGTCAAAATGCAGAGGCCAAAAAATGCCAAGCCCCCAGTCCCCCAAATCCCTTGCTACGCCACTGACCTTACTGTGTCCTAACAGTTGTATTCTTTGATACAGCATTTGAGAAACATTTTTTTTTAAATTGTATGATCTTGTATGAACACATTTTTTTTAATTGTATCGTTTAACTCTGTGGTTCTAAAAAACAAGTTTCCCAAAGCTGAACATAGGGGGTTGGCAGAAAGATGAAAATTGTATACCATTAAAGTCACTTCTTAGCTAAAAACCAGTTTATTCCATTGGATAATCTTAATAATAATCAGCTGGACACTCACTGCTGTTTAATATATTTCTATTATGTACTGTTCTATGAGGAACTAAACCAAAGATTTGATGACATTCTTTCATTTGGATATTCCCTACTGGGTAGTGAACCATTTAATATGTGTTCAAACTCCCTATTGCAGAGGAATCCATACAGGAGCAGCTTTTTGAACTATCCACTAATGAGAAACTTTATCAATGTCTGAACATGATCCAACAAATTGTAGTAACAAAAACAGATTCCAGTTTTATAGCCAGCATTATGGAAGTTGTTGACTTTTCCTCATCATTTTTTTTTGATAATAAATCTCTTCACAAATAAAAAGAAACTGGCTAGAAATTTGTGCTAGTTGAAATTTGCTGTTGCTACTTACAAACAATAAATACATTCATAAAATGTCATCCTCATCCAATTTTTAAATTTTAAATTAAACAGAAGTTAAAATGTCAATAAATGCTCCTTCAACACTCCTTATACTAAGAATTTGTGTAGCTTTTTCACATAGGGGTCCATGGGCAAGTTTTGACTATTTAATAGGCTTCCTGGGTCTAAAAATTTTAAGAACCTCTGATTTAACTTCATGTTTTTCAAGCTTGAAGCAGCATCTTGTGTTCTCTCTGACAAGGCAAATGTTTAGCTATGATTTGGACACTAATTTCCATGACAAGTTTCCCTTTCAATGTGCCTTAAGACTTGACCACAATGCTTTCTTCTTAACAATGAATTTAATGTACAAATCATAAGACTTTGTATCTATCATGGAGACAAAAAGAGATATAACATAGAGATTCTTCCTTCATTTTTCTTTGCTATACACACCATGTCCACTAAAAATATATTTGTAAATTAAAAAAAATAATTTTTTTTTGAGTTTAAGTTTCTCAGAGTAATAAAACTTCAAATTTCTAAGTGTAAAACAAACAATATAGATATCTATCTTGTATATAGTTTAAATTTGAATTTTTAAATTGAAAACTAGTTAAAAGAAACAATTATGAGTATTACATTTTTTTAAGGACTCTTTTGACTGGAGCATCTGTGTATAGTTCACACATCAGCCATGTTATCATGCTATCTACTATATTCATTACTATTAAACATATTACTATTATAATTTATTATTACTAAATTATCAATAGACTACATCTCAATAACTGGTTCCCATACATTTTTTTTTACTGCTTTAAGTCAGCTAATGTCATAAGTGAATGGATTTGAAAAAAAATAAAAGTAATAATAAAATAATAAAAATGATAAAAATAAATAAATAGCTACTTTACAAGAATGAACTGGGAGTGAGTTGTATAGGAAATCAAATGCACTACTTAACTGTTTCTCCTTCATGGTGTTGTCTGGAGAGTGCTGCAACATTAAGTGTTTGAACATCCTAGTTACACTGAACTTTATATCCTGTATCCTGTTTTGATTCATTATTTATTTATACCAGCAAATATGAGAGTTCTCTTTTCTTTAATAGTTAAAGTGATGCTGTTCTAATTTCTCATATTATAAAAGACACCCATTTTTTTTTTAATGCATTTACTATTTGCAGTTATAATTATTGTTATTATGATTAATAGAAAGAAAGATTTTCTTTTTTTTTTTTGAATCCTAGGAACTGCAGCTACTGAGACATCCTTTACTAAACGAAGTCATTTATGTGGTGAGCTGCGTTCACATCATGCTGGAGAAAATGTAACACTATGTGGTTGGCTACAGTTTCACAGATTGAATGGGGCATTTATTGTTCTACGGGACTGGTGTGGGTCGGTGCAGCTTATCTTGCCCAAAAATATTGTAAGTTTCCTTTTTTTTTTAATAGTTTGAAATTGCAAGCTAATCACACAAACATGTGTTATTTGTTTTTATCTTGCTACTGGTTTCAGATTGAAGAATATAAAAATCTTCCTCTGGAGTCAGTCCTGGAAGTGAAGGGAACAGTGTCACTAAGGCCTCAAGGCTTGGAAAATAAGGTTCAATTTTATTATCTGTTTTCCAAACAAATTTCACCCATACACAAGTAAGTTTCTGCTCACTTTTTGTATGTATTAATTCTTTGGGTTTTATCCATCATTCAGAAAATGGCCACAGGAGATATAGAGGTCAATGTGAATGAATTGAAATTATTAAACATGTGTATGTCCTCATTACCTTTTGAAGTGCAAAGTTTTAATCAGGCAAGTCATCTACTCCACATTTAATTCTCTGAGAGTGTCATACCCTTCAAATTTAGCTTAAGGGATTATTGACTATGTAGTTCTAAAACTGACCTAAACATCTAGGACATTCTTGTTTGTTGACAATGTATGCACTATATCTATTATAACTGCAATACTAAATGAATTTTACTCTGTCTCCAAGTTTAGGTGAAAGAGTCATTAAGGATAAAGCATCGTTACTTAGAACTACGTCTGCCACACTTACAGCAGGTGCTAAGGCTGAGATCCAAATTCGTCATGTCAGTCCGGGATTATTTAGCAAATAAAAATGGTAAATTTGAAACCATTAAGTCTTGTATCTTGAAACTGTAGCAGATGTATTTATAAGGCATCTTATGGGATGTTGTTGCTTTTATATATGTAAAATACAAAACTTGCATCTCTTTGTGTTTAGGTTTTGTGGAAGTGGAGACCCCTACACTGTTTAGAAGAACACCAGGTGTAAGTTGTTGCTTTTTTTTAATTGAAATTTTAACATCTTAAATAACAACCATATCCTTAATTAATACCTCAAGGCTGTCAAGGAATAACTACTAATAAGTACATACCAAGGTCATTGCTGTGTTATTAGGCCAACACTGCTTGTAAATGAGTGAATCACTGGCACTTAACATAGAAAGTATCTAGAAAAGAATTGATTGAGTCACATCTAATGAAAACAGTCATTACATAGACCAGCCTCAGTGTCATCTACTTTGAAATTATAACCTTTAGCTGCTCTTCTTGTATATAAGGGGCAGGTCTTTTGACAATACTAATATCTATTAGTCATTTTTCTGTTAATTTATGTTTTCTAAAAATAGAAATTAGATGATGGTCTTCAAACCGGGCCATTGAAACTAGTCTAAATGATTCAATTATGTCCCACTAGAAGAGGAATTTAACCATTATTAAAGAACAAGTTCATTGCTTTGTTTTAAAAACCTCTCTATTAATCTTCAAAATTAGCTGATATGTAAATATTTGTCACCTGATTTTTATTATTGCAGGGGGCAAGAGAATTTGTGGTCCCTACTCACACGCCTGGAAAATTTTACAGCTTGCCCCAATCACCTCAGCAGGTAAGATTACAAAATTAATTAAGGATTAACATCAAGGTCCTTAAACATTACCCTCAGCAACATTTTAATAAAAGAAAAAGAAATATTGTCTTCAGCAGTATTTCAATAAAAAAATTGTCTTTACATCTTCAAAACTTTTTTTGTTTTCCTTCACCAGTTCAAACAGCTTCTCATGGTGGGCGCTCTGGACCGCTACTTTCAGATTGCTAGGTGCTATCGTGATGAAGGCACAAAGCCTGACAGACAGCCAGAATTCACACAGGTATTATCATGAAAAAATTTAGAGTACTGTATTTTGAAAGTATTTCTTTCTCTTGCTAAACTTTTTTTTTTAACCAAAACTTTTTGCATACACTTTTCTTGTACTATCTGGCAAAGTCATTTTTCACAATACTTCTATTCAAATCAGAACTGGGTAGAACGTGGACATATATCTCAAAAACAACTCCATTGATTTTCCTAGAAATTGAACAGTAAATGTATATAGCTGAGAAAAGTATTACTAGCTTGTTGGACACACATAAAACTCTAATTGGACTGATAGAACTTTTCTTAAGTAAACAAAAAAAAGAAATTTAAATTTTGCTAGAGAACTAGGTCTAGATCTAGATCCTACATCGGTTTTGAAAGGACTATCACATTCTTGAAAGAACTATTCCATTCGGAAATTTCCGAATGTAAAGCAATATTGATTAAAGAGTTAAATAATAAATTAAAGAATAATTTTACGCACTGTTAATGAACTTGTAGTTTTGATGACACAATAAACTTCTTTACCAATATAATCTACATCTTTGCAAAATAATCGCTCAATGAGAAATAGAATATTGAATTAATTTTGATTTTCTGCTCTATAATTTGCTTGAAGACAAGCATTATTATAAGTTGTATAAAAGAAGTATTGTATTTTTTTAAAAAGAAGTATATTTAGTGTTCCACAATAGATAAGCTAGTCCAGTCCCTGACATTACTACTCCATCTGTTCCTCACTTTGAAGGAAACTAGAATCACTTTTCACAGTAGTTAGTTGTTTTTTTTTTGGCTCCGGTGTAATAGCTTTTCACTGGGTAATATAATTTGGCCTTGACTTATAAACTAATTACATTTAGTGAACCTGTTACTGTGCAGTGTGTAAAAAAGTTTACAAATTTTTGTATGTGGAAGATGTTTATACTTTTGCTTCCAATATTTGTTTTCTGAATGTAGATTGATTTGGAAATGTCTTTTGTGGATCAAGAAGGTGTCATATCTTTGATTGAAGATATGCTGCAGGAGGCGTGGCCTGAAGAGTGTGGACCTGTCACACTGCCATTTCCCAGACTCAGCTACCATGAGGTCATGACCTCTTATGGCGTGGATAAACCTGACCTTAGATTTCAATGGAAGGTAAATCAAGTCTTTTTTTTTTATAACAGATTGCATTAACAAGCAGAAACTGGATTGGAAATGGTGATCAAATGGAAATCACTAACTGTAAAACTAGATTACTCATTCAAAGAAATATTTTTGGGATGGAAATAAGTTATAATGGATGTTCAGGTCAAAACCCTTATTTCTCTGGCCTGACAAGCTAGTCCTGTGGTTCAAATATTTTCTTTAGGACTTGTAAAGCTCTGATTTGCTGTGGAGGTTTTTCAAGCTTTACAAAGGTCCAAAGTAATTGTATTGATCCTAATTATGACTTCTCTTTGTCTTACTACATGACTTCTCTTGGTCTTACCCCATGACTTCTCATGGTCTTACCCCATGACTTCTCTTTGTCTTACCTCATGACTTCTCTTTGTCTTACCTC
>JADKLZ010000166.1:23072140-23084159 GCA_021533235.1 Biomphalaria straminea
GTCTTACCTCATGACTTCTCTTTGTCTTACCTCATGACTTCTATTTTTCTTAAGACTTCTCTTTGCCTTAATACTTCTCTTTGTCTTACCCCATGATTTCTCTTTGTTTACCCCATGACTTCTCTTTGTCTTACCACATGACTTCTCTTTGTCTTACCCCATGCGGGCATGACATGGCCTATACTGTGCCGATGTGCCTAAAATCAAATCACATCAAATCTTACCCCATGACTTCTCTTTGTCTTAGACCATGCTTCTCTTTGTCTTAGACCATGCTTCTCTTTGTCTTAAGACTTCTCTTTGTCTTACCCCATGACTTCTCTATGTCTTGACTTCTCTTTGTCTTAAGACTTCTCTTTGTCTTACCCCATGACTTCTCTTTGTCTTACCCCATGACTTCTCTTTGTCTTACACCATTCTTCTCTTTGTCTTAAGACTTCTCTTTGTCTTAACCTATGACTTCTCTTTGTCTTACCACATGACTTCTCTTGGTCTTACCTCATGACTTCTCTTGGTCTTACCTCATGACTTCTCTTTTTGTCTTAAGACTTCTCTTGGCCTTAAGACTTCTCTTTATCTTACCCCTTGACATCTCTTTGTCTTACCCCATGACTTCTCTTGGTCTTAGACCATGACTCTTTATCTTAAGACTTCTATTTGTCTTAACCTATGACTTCTCTTTATCTTACCCCACAACTTCTCTTTGTCTTAACCCATGACTTCTCTTTGTCTTAGACCATTCTTATCTTTGTCTTAAGACTTCTTTTTGTCTTAACCTATGACTTCTCATTGTCTTAACCTATGACTTCTCTTTATCTTACCCCATGACTTCTCTTTATCTTACCCCATGACTTCTCTTTGTCTGTCACAGAAACTGTTCTTGACAAAAACATTTTGACCCAAACTAAGTTCAAGTGGATTTTTTCCATTTTACTTTGTAATAGAGAAGAATAAAATATTTTTTGTTGTTAACAGATATTACATTTGAAGCCAGAGCATTTTGATTCAATACAAGGAATCTTTCAGAAGTACCTTACAAGTGAAGGTTTTACTCTCCAGGTTTTGAGGATACCTGAAGGAGCTGTAAGTGATTGAATATACAGTCTCATTGTTGTGTCAAAATCTAGTTTCATTTCTAGTCAAATTGTGTGTGTGTGTGTGAAATGTCTAGACACTGTTGTACTTAGTGTGTGTATATTTGTGTGTGAAATGTCTAAACACTGTTGTACTAAGTATGTGTGTGTGTGGGTAATGTCCAGACACTGTCAGCAGCCATTATTTAAGTGTGATGTCTGGTCAATGTTGTTGACCAATTATGTTAAAAAATTAGCATGATAGAGTAGCACGTTTATATCAGTCTATCATGACCCCTCTTGGCCTGTTGAATTTAAAAAGTGTTTTTTTGTCTTTTTGCTTATTTGTTTTTTGTTTTGTTTTTTGTAGAAACACTTGTCCAATAAAGAAGTGGAGGAGATCAAAACAGCTTCATCTCTCAAAGTGGCTGATGACTTGGTGGTGAGTACATCTCACTCTCTTCCCTTCCATGACCTCATATACACATCATGGGCATACACTGATTCAAAGTCATTCACCGGAACAATCATGGGCATACACTGATTCAATGTCATTCACTGGAACAATCATGGGCATACACTGATTCAATGTCATTCACTGGAACAATCATGGGCATACACTGATTCAATGTCATTCACTGGAACAATCATGGGCATACACTGATTCAAAGTCATTCACTGGAACAATCATGGGCGTACACTGATTCAAAGTCATTCACTGGAACAATCATGGGCATACACTGATTCAAAGTCATTCACTGAAACAATCATGTGCATACACTGATTCAAAGTCACTCATCTGGAACAATTGACTGGCCTAAATATATTTTTGCCTTTCCCAATATTTCTGAACATAATGATAGATAATACAGAGATTTTTATTTTGGAAGGTGGTGTTGAATGAAGATATTTATTGAATACACTGTTTAGGGGAGGATTGTCACAGATGTTTTGTAAGTGATGGCAATGATGTTTTGGTGTGGAGTGTCCTACATATTGGATGTGGGATGTCAATGATATTTGGTGTGAAATGTCACATGTTTTGTTTGGGATGTCTCACATATTGGATGTGGAATGTCACCGATGTTTGGTGTTGGATGTCACTGATATTTGGTGTAGGATGTCTTAGATTTTGGGTGTGGGATGTCATACATGCTGTGTGTAGCATGTTAAAGATGTTTGATGTAGGATGTCAAAGATGTTTCATGTGGATGTCTCACATATTGGATGTGGGATGTCACTTGTTGGTTTTGGTATGTCTCAAATGTTGTGATGTAAGCGGTCAAAAATAAAATAAAAAAAAAGAAGCATAAAGGAGGAGCAGAAAATTGTAGACCAACATAAAAAAGCTGTAATCATCAGTTCAAAAATGCAGTAAATAAATGCTTTGTTTCCACGTTCTGTTGGCACATTGGATTCAACAACTTGGTTCAACCTCTTGTTGAAGGAATAAGCACAATACCAGATGCATAACCCTTAGGATGAAGACTTAAATCCAGCAGTTCTGAACAAATAATTGTCTGTACATCCATTCCTGAAAGCTCTTGAGTCTCTATTTCAGGGTTTTGAACTTTTAAAACATTGAACCAACTTTTCAAGCTTCTATCACCTCTGTCTGTTTGGTAAAAAGCTTGTACACATCCATTTTTGGACCAACTTGAAACTTTGCACAATTATTCATAGTTGATGAAAATATATGAATCAATCAATTAAAAAAAATAACTTTATTTTATATAGAAAAGGGGAGTTAAAACTTGCATTATTGAGAGATTTGGCTGTGACTTTGCGGTTCTTCTTCTTAGATTAACTTTGTTTTTTATTGTTGTTATATATATATATATATATATATATATATAAATATATATATATATATATATATATATATATATATATATTTATATATTTATTTGCTATTGTGCTTGTGAGCTCTCTAGCAGACGTCTGAAGTACTAAGGAGTAAAAGGGTGAAGGTTGTTAGTTCTTTAGAGATTTGCTTTGTTACTTTCCCATGTCGTTTTATTTTTTTTTTCATCATTTGTTACAAAAATAAGTCACAAGACTGCAATAGTTGACAAATTTGAAAAATGTGTGTCAGCCATAAATTAATATTTAAAATAAAAGCGTATTATTAAAAAAATTCTCTCAAAGCCGACAATCGAGATGTGTTTTAATAGAGTATCTACAGTTGTAGAGTATCTTCAGTTGCAGAGTATCTAAAGTTTCAGAGTATCTACAGTTTTTCTATCAAATGTCATGTCCGGGTACGCACTAAAGCACCTCTCCGAAACTTGAAAGTCAGACTAACCTTCAATTTCTCGTCCTTCCCATTTAGAGGTCTATATTCGGGCACATCTGTGGCTTGTTGTAATGTGAATGATAAACTTGAAGCTTTTTCCATTTTGTTTTTTATCAATTCAGTATGAATCACGCTAGATGGTTTTATTGGTTTAGACTTTTTTGTAGCTTCAAGCTGTCCAACATCTAGGACTGTTCCCTTGTATATCTATTTTTTCCCCCTTCATTATTAGTAGTTTTGTACTTAGCTGATCACAGAAACACACAGGTCGATACTATAGGGTTTAGTCCTAGTGCAGACTACAGATGAGAAATATACTTTAGGAGTAATAGGAGTTGAATACTAGGAGATGTATACTCTAGGAGTACTAGAAGATGTATACTCTATGAGTCCTAGGAGATGTATACTCTAGAAGTACTTGGAGATGTATACTCTAGTCTAGGAGTACTAGGAGATGTATACTCTAGTCTAGGAGTACTAGGAGATGTATACTCTACTCTAAGAGTACTAGGAGATGAGTACTCTAGGAGTACTAGGAGATGTATACTCTAGTCTAGGAGTACTAGGAGATGTATTCTCTAGTCTAGGAGTACTAGGAGATGTATACTCTAAGAGTACTAGGAGATGTATACTCTTAGATTACTCTAGAAGTACTTGGAGATGTATACTCTAGTCTTGTAGTACTAGGATAAATTAATGGGGCATGGCAGTAAAACGCTTCGCTGCTCAACCGAGAGCTCTCGAGTTTAAAACTCCATCCTAGCTCTAGCATTAGTTGGAGAAAGTTGGTCGTTGTGCTGGCCACATCTGCCCCATAGATCACAAGGTTTAAAAGGAGCTTTGTTACCTACTAGAAGTAATCGTGAATTAAATTGATCAGAAAACAGGTTGAAAAAGACTTCTTCGTCTATTTGATTTCAGAAGCCTCTTTCAGTTCTATAACTCCCTTTTGTTTCCATTGAGACAAACCGCAGTGTTCTGAGTGTCCACGGCACTCTCTACTATCTGTTAGAATGTTTGTAGTTTCATTTGTCCAAAATGTGTGTTGACTAAGTCTTTGTAAAACTGTATGACTTTAAATACTTCATGGCTTAATTTGTTTTTGTTTGTCCATACATATAGGACTTAAAACACACACACACACACAAAGTCGTCCACTTGAAGCTCACTTCTTAGCTGAGTCAAACTGTATTGGGTATATCCGAACACGGGAATCTTTTGTTCAGTGAACTCAATGCTTTCACTCTCTCAGCTGGTAAGTGATGAATCACAATCTCCACATCATTCTTGGTTATCCCCGCGTGGACGTGAGCAAATGTTCATGAAAAGAGAACAACGTACGGTATCTAGGAGGCGTGGTAAAGCGCTTGGATTCCAAACCAGGGGGTCACAGGTTCGAATCCTGGTGACGAATGGGATTTTTTTTTATCTTCGGGATCTTTAGGGCGCCTCCGAGTCCATCAAGGCGGTTGGTCGTTGTGCTGGTCACTTGACACCCTCGTTAAACGTGAGCCACAGAAACAGATGAACTTGACATCATCTGCCCCATAGATCGAAAGGTCTGAAAGGGAAACTGATAACTTTATAAGAGATGAGATAAGAGATAACAACGTACTTTATTCTAGGTTTAAGAGATAAGTAATTGTATAGGGATAAGAGTTTATGATATATATATTTGTTTTTTTGAAAGTGTCAAGGTTTCTGTGAAATCGTATTCTTTTTGCACAGCCGTCAGTAACAGACAATGTGGCTGGCGGTCTGGTTGTGCAGTATGCCTTTCCAACTGTGTACACAATGGTTCCCGGTTCAAACCCCGCTCACTAGCATCGCTGCTGTCCTCCAGAAGGTTAGGTCGTAACGATCTTTAATTTTAGAAGGAACGACTAAAACTCACAAGTCATGGACCACTTAACAAAAAAGAAACATAAAAAACAACAGCAACAAAACATATATGAAGTGTAATTGTATCAGTTAGTTTGGATCAGTCATGTCATTTCATTTGTAATAGATCTAGACCAACAACAATACATCTGTCAGATTAGAACTATTTTGACCAATTGTTTTTGTTTAGCGCTATTTCCTACTTTCTCTATGGTCCTAGCACTTGGATCAGTTGGACAAATGGGAGGGGGGGGGAAAGAAAGGGATATCTGGGGGACCACTCTGATAGTGAGGTACTTATAAAACTAGACGATTGGAAAGCTATATAGTGTTTTTTACAAACTTACTTTAAAGCGGCGTCATATAAAGGGGACTAACTCTACCTATACCACCACTTCAGTCAGTTACAATTTCTTTCTGCGTGGTCGAGAGGCTAAGTACGCTTGAACTTGGCTTGGCTTGGCTACCTATGAAAGGGGCTCGAGGTTCGACACCCGACTCGAGCAGAGTTGTGTTTACTGAGCGCCTAAAGGCAGCACTGAAAAACCTTCTCCCAATTACCCCCTACCCAACCGGTCCACAAATGAGATTGGACCATAGCGCTATGAGCATGCTGTGAACATGAAAGTAGCGCTATATAAAAGCTTTAATTTAATTTTAATGGTTTAAATTGTGTGAAATTTAAGCTTGATCCGAAATTGGGTTTGGGAGAAATATCGTGAACAAACTTTTTGACCAGACAGTGAGTTGATCAAATATCGTGAACAAACACCAGACAGTGAGTTGATCAAATATCGTGAACAAACGTTTTGACCAGACAGTGAGTTGATCAAATATCGTGAACAAACACCAGACAGTGAGTTGATCAAATATCGTGAACAGGACCAGACAGTGAGTTGATCAAATATCGTGAACAAACACCAGACAGTGAGTTGATCAAATATCGTGAACAAACGTTTTGACCAGACAGTGAGTTGATCAAATATCGTGAACAAACTTTGGACCAGACAGTGAGTTGATCAAATAACGTGAACAAACTTTGGACCAGACAGTGAGTTGATCAAATATCGTGAACAAACTTTGGACCAGACAGTGAGTTGATCAAATATCGTGAACAAACTTTTGACCAGACAGTGAGTTGATCAAATATCGTGAACAAACACCAGACAGTGAGTTGATCAAATATCGTGAACAAACACCAGACAGTGAGTTGATCAAATATCGTGAACAAACGATTTGACCAGACAGTGAGTTGATCAAATATCGTGAACAAACTTTGGACCAGACAGTGAGTTGATCAAAACAAAGCGGTGCTCCGTGTTGGTAAATCCTAATGGAGCAAAACTCTTCAAAGATGGAAGTAATAAGTTGTGTAAGATAATGGACGCTGCTAAATATAGAAGTAATCATGGAGACACGTGGCTGCCACAAAGGGTCTGGTTGTGTGCACACACTCTTTGAAGCATAGAATATACTTTGATCAATTACAAACACGTGCAGGATACTATTTGATTATTTATTAGACAATTAGTGCACCACACACACCAATAGGGAAAAGACGCGATTATTGATTTTTTAAAAACTACCTATATACGTTGTATGCAGATACATTAACAACAACAAAAGAAAAGACATAGTTAATAGAATGGCATTTTTATTGAAAAAAAGACGAACAACTACTATACATTAACTCAATATTGACAAAAGTCTTCATCTTGTGCCAAATATATCTATTTGCTATATATCTGAAAGTATGCAATGAAATATTTCAATTATATAGATACATCGTCTATGAATGTCTTGTGGTACATTCATTATTCTTATAGTTTACAAACATACTTAATCTATGTTCTTAGGTGCATGAGCTGTTCAAGTGTTCTTGTTGTTTTGAACACGTATTTTAACTATGCGTTTTGCATGAACTTAAATTAAAACCATTCTTAAAACAACATTTAAACGGGAATCCATATATTCAAAAGGTTTCATTATTACATTAGCTTACAATGTATATTTAGGTGTGAATTTGTTAGTAACTTTATATGTGAATAGAACTGACCCCCAGGGGCTACATACTTTTTATTGCTAGACAGATTGCCTTCATTATCTTGTTTTCAATGAACACAGTGTCAACAATTGAACAAGCATTTGTTTCATAAATCACATTTATTTATTACATATCATACACATTATTGAAAAGTGATGTACTGAAAATAAGTTATTCAATAATACAGATTCCATATTCTTAGTCGGTTACACATACAAAAGATAATGGTTTGGTCTTCAATATATTTTATCATGTGCATACATTTGTTTTTATCTGAAAGCAGAAAGAAACTATCAACGCTACTTTGACTAAGTTTGGTACTGATAACCTCAACGACATGCATCTTCATTCACACCAGCGTTTCTCAACCTGTGCTTTGTGGGAACGGCATGGCCTTACTTGGGCCGATGTGTCAAAAACCTAAAATAACAAAATAACGGAAAAATAGAAGATATGGGAAAAAATTAGTGGACTGCTGAAGAAGGAAAATGGAATTCTACGCAATGATATGTTTACACAAGAAATACTTGTAAAGTTTGCTAGCATGTAAAATGTTTTAAAAACAAAAACGAAGGTTGAGAAACGCTGATCTGAAAACATTTGAATCATGAACTGAATCATCTGCAAGCTTATAGATTACTTTGTGCTTTTGTTGAAAGAACAAGAAAGTTGGCCTATTTGTAGGATAGAAAACTAAAACACCTATTGAATCTTGGGGATAAGATTAAAAAACAACAACTGTGTGTTAAAATAGCTAAGGGTCATATTGTTGATACGATACCTCAACTTTCACCCGAATCTGGACTTTAGATTCTAAAGTGTACATTCTGTTTCCGTACAGCCGCCTTAAAATAGACTCAGTCCTTTTTAGGTTGTACAACGATCTTGAATAGCGATTTCTATCACTCAGCGATATATGTCAATGTTCAAGTCTTCAGATCACAGACTTACGATAAGTGATTTCTTTTAAAAAAATAAACTTTCGTTATAAAAGTTTAAATGTTTATCACTGACCTACTTCGGTTTCTTTGCATGTTTATGTTTTTGTTGTTGTTATGGTTTTACTAATGAATCGTTATTATAGTGTTTAGAACATTAACCAAAGTATCTTATTAGAAACCTATCGAGTGAGGACTGGGCATGGTAAATATATATCTCAGTCATGGTCCCTCACATCTGTTAAATGGAGTCACTGATTCAGTCTGGGCATTGTGATAAGTTACTGAAGTCTAGAGTTACAGCCAGTCTGACATCCCAGCGTTAGAAAGATAAGGCTGCGATGCAGCCCGTGCGACCTTTCTGCTTTTCTCTCTAGATTCGTGGATATCCGGCTGTCTCGTATCCACATCCGGGTGCTCAGCCTGTTGAACGTGGTGCTCCTGGGGCAGGTAGTTGTAACTTTTGGACCTAGGCATGTCTTGAGGCCTCTGATGCCGCCTTGGAAAGGCCTGGTTGAAGCGAACCTCTTGCTGGTAGTGATCATTGTAAGCGCGGGGCCTGTCTTCGTATTTACTCCTGATGGTCGGCATGGTCATGTAGCCATTGATTCCGTGTTCCGGTCTTCTTGACCTTTCCTGCAGCATCCAGTTTTTGGACCACTCCCAGCCCTCCCGATCCTGCCAGCCTGTCACCGAGTCCCTGTATGCATAGGGTCGACTTTGTCGGTGGTTGTCCCCTGTGTAGAAAACCCGGCTGTCTCCTTCTTTTCTGTAATTGATGTTGGCAGCTGGATAAGGTAGATAATTTCCGTAGCTGTCTCTGTGGTAGCGTCCGAGGTTCACATAGTCGCTCTCCTGTGGGTACACTGGCCTTACCCTACCTTTTTCTAGCGGATGTCTGTATCTCCTTTCTTTGTCGTGGTTTCTTCGAGCATCCACAACGCCGCTGTCTGAAATGTAACCATTGGGCTTCAACGCTTGATATTTGTCTTGGCGTCGCTCTCTTCTTGCGATGGCGCTCCAAATCTCGTCAGCGACCTCCTGCTTGACCATCCTAATGTAGTCTACCTTCTTTTTGTGTTTCCACTCTTCTTCCAGTTTCTCCTCCAATTTTTGCTTCCACTCTTCTCTGGCCTTCTTCTGCCTCTTGTAAAAGCGATAGACGCTCCCAACAATGGCCGCGATCAGAACCAGCCCGATGCCTATGCCACCAAAGATGATGGAGTATAGCATGGTCTTGTTGCACTCAAGGCTCCCCGTCTCCCACGAGGTGATGTGCATTCCGATGCGGCTGCTTGGGCTGTGGCACCGGTACTTGGTCGAGTTGGCATCCAACAGATTATTGAATATGACGTGGCTCCTCTTGATCCAGTCCCGGAAAGCCAGCATGTCGCAAGTACAATCGAAAGGGTTGCTGGACAAGTCCAGCTCTTGCAGGTTGGTCATATCTCGAAATACCAGCGGCGAGACCATTCGAATGTTGTTGTTTTGAAGGTAGATCTTCTCCAGTTTGTTCACTCGCTCTAATATATTCTCTTGGAGAATCTGAACTTTGTTAAAACTGAGATCAAGAAAGACAAGGTTCTCCAGATTTCTTAAAACGTACGGCCAGTACACATCTGACAACTCGTTATTGGATAAATCTAAGTGTCTCAAACTCAGCATATGCTGCAGTGTATTGTCATCTAAGCGGCTTAGCTGATTGGACGATAAGTCGAGGTACTCCAAACCATTCATTCCTTTGAAGGACAGTGGGTCCACTGACACCAGCTTATTCATACTCAAGAATAAAACTTGCGTAGCCACCCATTTCATTTGTTTAATTTGTTTCAGCGCGTTTCGGGACAGATCTATGACAAGGGGTGACTGTGGAATGAAGGCATCCTCGTGGAGGAGGCTGATATTGTTGCCACTAAAGTTGGCAATCTTGATAAATTTGCCGTTTTTGAACAGCTGGGTGGGGATGGAGTCGAGATTGTTGTCACTGATGTCAAAATACTGAAGCCCTGAAGCGTCACTGAGAGCCGACAGCTCTTTTATGTTGTTCTGACTGTAGTTCAGGTACTGTAGCGTAGAAGTGTTTGGAATTATCAAGTCTGGCATCTGGTTGTAGCTAACGTCAAGAAATTCTAGCTTGGTCAGGTTTTTAAAACTGATATCGCTGCTAGAGGCCAGCTTGTTGTAAGACAGGTCGAGGTGCCTTAACTCTCTCAACTCCTCTACATGACCCTTGAAACTGGCCAGCCGATTGTTGGAAAGATCTAAATGCTTTAAGTAGCGCAGGAATTCAAAGGCTTTGCTCATGTGGCTGAGTGAGTTGTTGCTCATGTCCAGTGACTGGATGCTGGGGAGGTTCTCAAATACGTTTTCCATTATGTCCTCGATGCCGTTGTGTGAAAGGTTAAGCGCTTTGATAGATAGTTCCGTTACATCAGAAAATAAAGGATCGATTGTTTTCAAATTCATCTGCGCAATTGCCAGGCTCTGAAGACGCTTAGAAGTCTGGAGATTTTTCAGCACATTGTTTAGGGTCTCCGCAGAAATGTAAGTGTTTCCTGTTAAATCCAGGGCTGTCAGGCTGGGAATCTTGCTCAATCCTAGCGCCGTAATGTTCCTTAGCCCACAGAAGCTCAATTTCAGCGTTCGGTTGACCGACGCTATCCATTCTCTGGCCACGTCAAAGGAGTCGTCTGTGATAGCTTGGATATTGTTGTTGGACAGATCAATGTACTCGATCTCTTTAACAACCTTGGAGGAAAAGGAAATATATTAGTCAAGTCATGACTTTGTTTCTTCTAGATTCATATTCCAGAAGTAGTATTTATTATACAAATTGCTTGAGAGAATTTCTCTAGAAGGTAACACTAACCTGAATGTTGTGCGTTTTCGGTACACCCAGGAGACATTTTTACCCCAAACTATGTTAAGTATATTTTTTTTTACTGTTAAGTGATACCGTTATTTACTAGTGCTTACCTGAAATCTAGCTGCGAGAACCAGCTTGTTTATTTTGTTGTGCGACAGATCCAGTATTCTTAGCTTAGGCATATCTGACATGATGGCTTCAGGCAGAGCGGACATCTCGTTGTAGCTGAGGTCCAGACGCTCTACCTGCTTCGAGTCCGTGAAGAAGTTGTTTGGCAGCATGGTCAGACTGTTGCCGGCCAGGACTACCGTGCGCAATTTGTCCAGTCCTCGGAATAAGCAACCGGGCAGCTCGCTCAGCCCGTTGTTGGAAAGGTCAATATGGGTCAAGTTGGGCAAGCCTGAGAAGACGTCCACATCGGGCAGTGCTGGGCCCAGCTTGTTGTTGGACAGATCTAATGTTACAGTCGTGACCGGGATGGTTGGGACCACCTTAAAATGTTGGCCGGAGCAGTCCACGTGGACATTTGTGCATGTGCAATGTTCAGGGCACTGGACAGTTAGTGCCCCTGACGTCATGAAGAGAAACCACATCACGTGGTAAGTTACACTTGTGCTCATTTTGTTCTAGATTGAAGGGATCCAACACAAAGCTTGTTATCTGTGAACATTTGAAATGAATGAGTTATAGACATAAGGGAAATAAGTTGGCATAGATTTATGCATTGAATTGAACGTGTAAACAGACGGCTAGGTACATGCACAAATATAGAGATGAATGAGTTAAAGACATATGGGAAATAAGTTGGAATATATTTATGCATAGACTTGAACGTGTAAACAGACGGCTAGGTACATGCACAAATAGAGAGATGAATGAGTTATAGACATATGGGAAATAAGTTGGCATAGATTTATGCAT
>JADKLZ010000166.1:23150478-23164269 GCA_021533235.1 Biomphalaria straminea
ATTAGCCTTTTTAGTACTAATTAAGAGGTTAAGGTGATTTTGTACCTCTCCTTTACCTGCTTCTTCTGCCTGTACTGTGAAATTATTGTCAAAGATCATTTGTCCTAAGCATTTTTTTTTTACTTTTTGTGAAACTATTTGGTAGTCTTGTTTGGATTGTTGCTTGTGGTTTCTTGTATTGGCTAGCTTAACTGCCTGCATAGCACTTTCCCTATATTTGATTAATATCCACTTAATAATTCATTGCTTGTTTTAGTAATAATTTCTTTGAAATTTAGCAAAGATTTATCTATGCTTGTTCATCCTTGTCTAGTTATAGCACAGCAAATCTATTTTGAAGGGATAATTGGAATTCCTTTGTAATCTTTTGTGTTGTGGAGCTTGTCTAGGTCAAATCTTTTTATTGCTGGCCAAGTCTTCCATGACAATCAAAGCATCTCTTATAGGTATTTTGTTAACTATACTTTGTAGTTGGTCATCAATAATCAATCAATCAAACATCAATAATGTTTTTATTTAGGATGAACTCCCTCATTACTTGCCACATGCTATCATGCCAAACCTGCTCAAAAGTTTTTTTTTATGTCTATGAAACTGTGTACCTGTTTCTTTTTGGTGTTGAAGGAATTTTTTATTTAACAGTCTGATGTTAAATAATTGTTGAGAATTATTCTTAGCATTATCTTGCTCGGATGACTGATCAGACTAATCATTCTGTAGTTTTAGTCGAAGTCTCAGTTTCCTTTCTTAGGCAGTAGAATAAGTAAAGATTGGGTCCATTCTTTTGGCCATATTTTTTTTAGCCCGCATTTTCTGGCTTATTGTTCTAAAACATTTAGTTACATGTGAGCTGCAGTGTTTTAAAAGTTCTGATGATATGTTATCAATTCGAATCTAGCCAAGTTTAAGTGATCTTATATTATTACTTCCTCTACTTCTGACTCTAGCATTGCAGCCTGGCCAAGGTCTCTATTACCCCAAGGTGTTTTGTTGATTAGATTGTGGTTATCTTGAAGATATACAGAGTTTCGCATTAGACCTACATATAATATAAATAATGTTGACTAATACGAAACAGAAATATATATTATTTTATTTAGTAATTTGATAACCGTTTTGGTACCTATAACACTCTGGTGCTAGGAATGGTTGCCAGAGTATTTCCTTATTGAATTGTAATTCAAACTTTTCAAATTCAGAGTCAATCCACCTTCCCTGGCATTTTGAATTAAGCGGACTACATTGTATAATTCTAGCTACATCTACATTTAGTCTCAAATCTTTTTAATTCTCTTAACAGACTTACCAAAATTTCATCTGAAGCATTAAGTAGCATTTTACTGCAAGCATTCAACATCTCTACGCCTGGTGATCCTGGTATAAATGAGATTCCATTGTTGCGCCATTGCATTAGAAATCTAAGCTCATTTTCAACTTCTTGATGATTCATCATTAATGATGTCCTCTGAGTTCTCACATGAATTACTATCTAGTCTAGTCACCAGTCTAGTGTCATAGTGATCTAGACTAAATCTTGAGTCTAGCTTGAACCATACAGAGTCTAAATTTATAATAAATATAATAATTAATATATATTTTATTCTCCTATATTATATATGATATGTAATATGATTATTGCAATGCAGTTTATAAAACTTAAGATGATATCAGATTCTAGTTTCTAGGCAGATAGACCTACAGTACTACTGTGACTAATATATAATTATAATACTTAATATACTTCTTCTTTGGCGTAATGCTGAGTCAAATGAGGCAGCGAATGCATGAAGGCATCTACATCCGGTTTCGTTCTGACGGCAATGTGTTTAATCTCCGACGTCTACTATCCCACACAAAAACAAAGGAGATGGTCATAACGGAGCTTCTCTATGACGATGATTGCGCCTTGCTAGCTCACAATGAAAATGACCTCCAGAATGCAGTAAACCAATTTGCCTACGCTGCCGCCTCTTTCGGTCTATCTATAAACCTCGGGAAAACAGAAGTCATGTTCCAGAGGTCGCCCAATGAAACATACTCAGCCCCAAGAATCACAGTAAATGGACAGCCCCTTAACGTGGTAGACCACTTCACATATCTAGGAAGCATAGTGTCAAATGATGCCTCACTTTCAAGGGAAGTTTATAACCATCTGGCCAGAGCCAGTGGCGCTTTTGAACGCCTTCAATAGAGAGTTTGGAAGAACAAATCGCTCCGCCTACCTACAAAAATTAATGTCTACCAGGCGGTGGTTCTCTCAACCCTTCTATATGACTCTGAGACATGGACACTATATAAAAAACAGCTAAAACTTCTTGAGCGCTTTCACCAAAGATGCTTGCGCTCCATCATGGACATACGGTGGCAGGACCGCACTACAAAAAGCGATGTCCTTGCGAACACCGGTATGGACAGTATAGAGGGACTTCTTATGGTCCGACAGTTACGATGGGCAGAGCATCTATCCCGTATGGGAGACGAACGTAAGCCAAAGGCAGTCCTTTTTGGTGAGCTAAAAGGTGGTCGACGTAACAGAGGCGCCCCACGGAAAAGCCTCAAAGATCAGCTTAGGCGTCATCTTTCCTTGGTTGACATAGAAGAGAGCACCTGGCTGCATGCGGCGTCGGAACGAGACAGCTGGAGGTCACTCACGAAGGCCGTGGGATACACATTTGAGACCAAAAGAAAATCTGCTGCCGAGGACAAGCGCAGATGATGAAAAGAAAATCTAAATTGACCACCTGCGGACAATGGTTTTGCTTGCCCTAGATGTGGCAAAATATGTAGCTCGCAACTGGGGCTGCACAGCCATGGGAAATACTGTATTCCTCACTAATCTTCGGACTTGAAGACAAGCCTTATTATTATTAATATACTACACTGTGACTACAGACTTACACTTACAGACTAGGCCGACTACAGCACTACTAACCAGCAGTTAGTACTACGACTACTTATTACTACTAAGAGTACTATAATATATCTACTAGCTAGACTACGAGTAGACTACACTGACTACAGGTCAGGAAATAACTTAAATAACTTATAAACTAAGTTTACTAAGATTAGCAAGATCTTGATTTCTAGTTAATCTAGTACTTAGTCGACTTAGACTTAGATCTAGATCTAATTGTCTTAATAAATATATTTATAATAATAATAATACTGTCTTATAGAATAAGAATAGATCTAAATGATGATCTATCATAATCTATGAGTATGAAAATGGAATTATACTAAATATAGCTAGATGTAGATTATAATTAAATAGACTAGATCTAAATCTAGACCTAGGACCTAGATCTAAATCTAGATGCTGCCGCTCTACTAGATCTATGTAGGTCTACTTTAATCATCAGTTTGGTGTAAAAGTAATTTTCAGTGGTATTGTTTACTTGCGAATAGAGATGACGTCATAGTTATCACACAGGTCGTAGGTCAAAGGATACCATCTCTGCCTCTTTTTCGTCAGTATTTTCTTATCAAATATGGCGGCCACCGATTCATGTAGGAAGTAGAGTAATAGTGCTAGATTTAGTAGAACAAAGGCGCATTGACGCCGTCTACATTTAAATATGGAGTGCTTATAGCCTTTAAGTGGATTACATTCGTTTCATTTATTCTAACTGGATATGTAGTTGGATGTAATGTGTTTTAGGGCTCTAATTGCGGCGTAAGTTGCTGCCAGAGCCAAGCCCTGGCCTGAGTGAGAGGAGAGAATGGGTGCCCAGAATGCTAAGGAACAAAAACCAAGTATCGGAAAAAGTAAAAATAAGACAGCAAAGGAACCAAGGGTTTCTCAAGGAAATATATTTGTTGATCACTCAGGTAATTGTCTAGTCTACATCTGTTTACATATTTTCAAATCATTTTGAAAACAAAAATAATTGCTCAGATCTAACTCATAACTCATTTGGCATCATGATCATGATCATTTGATTTGCTGCTTGAAAAACTGACTATGAAAAATTATTTTAAAAATATGATGCTGGCCCGGACTTTCCCTATGGGATGGGATATCTACTAATCTAGTCTAATAATTATATAATATAAACTCGGACTATTTTATTATTTATTATAGTCTATGTAAAATGTAAGGCTTTGGGCATATCATAGATTGATAGAATATATATCATGGCATAGATCTATATTCTTCTATAATAAAGCTAGATTATATTAGTAATATATAATTAGTATATATACTAATTATAATATAGATCTAAAAATAAGTATATTATTAATATATAATAAAAATCTAGATCTAGATAATTAGACTATTATTAGTTATTAGTAGATTGACTTCTAAAGTTACTTAGTAGATCATAATCATAAATCATGTCATAGAATAGATATATAAGAATAACTATTTAGAAGATTATCATTTTAAAACTTATTTAAGAATCTAGTTAATATAATAATACTATCTACTATATTAGTATCTAGAGATCTAGCTTTTATAGATCTAGATATCTATATCTAGAGTTTACAGTACAGTAAAGTAACAATAGATATAATATAGACTAATAGCATCTAAATGGAATTATAGATTCTATGAACGTAAAGATCTCTAGAGACAATCTAGATCTCTGTAAAGATTCTCTTACTAGATCCACTGCACTGTTGTTGTTTTTTGTATACTGGCATCTTTTTCAATGTGGGGTAAAATTATTACTTTTCATGAATCTTGTATTTAACGTTTATTATTAATCTATTAGTAGTTAAAGTTATATGCAATCTATCACTGAGTACCGACGCCTATGCATGTTTTTACAAAAAAGCACTGATTAGATCCTATAATTATTATTCTATCTTAATCTAGCCATCTAGGTCTAGATCAATTCTTGTAGAGTAATAGACTAATCTAGATCTATAGCAATATATATATATATATATATATATATACCATCCCACCTTTGCATTGTTTGTTCATGTTAGATTGTTCTGTACTCAATCTCTAAAATTCCATAAGACTATACTCTGCTGTTTCATCTCTGCTGGCCAATAAAGATATCCTCTCAGTAGTTATACTAATACCCTACATCTGGCCGAGAATCATTTAAATAGTTCTTTGAAGGCAATATTTACATTGCTAACAGCACCTAGACAAACTTTCATTCATTTTTATCATCACAATATCGTGTAGCTGCAAGATTTTCATCTTGTACTTTATGCTAAAGACTTTGTACTAGATGGAATAGCAACCTACATATTGGGTTGCCAGGAATGCTGTGCTTACTGTATTTTGACTTAGCTTCTCAAAATCTAACTTCACATTCTGTGGAGCAAGAGTTAGTCTTGGCTACAACAATTTCCAGAAGAGTCTAGCATACTCTGCTTCCTGTTTAAATGGCAGTAGTGCATATAGAAGAGGTACAGCACAGGGATCAATGTACTGTGAAGACCTGCTTGAAAAACTAAGGTGCATTCTGAACCAGTGTCTATAAAAAAGGTAGAGACCCCAACAATAAATCTTGCTCTTTCTTACTTTTAATCCTGTACTTACTTCACATATTATAAATAAGTCTTGCGCTGTTTTTTTTTTTTTTACTGTGAAGAAGAACTTATTAATTATCAATGCTTCTAAGCATCTAACAATAATAAATCTGTGCGACTAGAAGTATTTTTACCCATTGTTTTTGTTAAGTGCTATTTCTTTCTTTTAGCTATGATCCTACCGCTTGTCTGGACCAGTTGGGAAAGGGGGGGTAGAAAGAAGGGCGTATCTAAGTGAATAATTACCGTAATCGTTTTTTAAATGCATTTGTAATAAAATAATTAAAAGTTGAACAACCTGGATTTGAATTTGAGGACTTTTGCCTCTTCAAGCTAACAGACAATCTCTTATGAAAATAGAAGCTATTTATTGTTTCAAACTCTACAAAGTATAAGGGACTAATTCAACTTATACCACCACACCATTCAAGTACATTCTCTTTCCCTTGTTGGATACCAAATAAATAAGTAATTACCAATAGTTAAATGGCTAATTGGTAATTTTATTTTTTTTTTATTCTTGTTTTGTCAAGTAAAAAAAAATTAAGTGTGCAAAATTTCGGCTTGATCCAAGATAGGGTGTCTGAGATATAATACTACTTTTTACCAGACACACAGAGTGAGTTGGAATAAGTTTTGTAAAAACCATCAGAGTTTGTTGTTTTTTTTAAGAGAAATGTAATCAGAATATTTTGGTACCGGTATTTCACACCTCATGCCAAAATACATTTGAATTCAGTTCAAGTCTGTCTTGAAAAAATGTTGTTCCATACACATTATTTCTCCTGCTTTCCATTCATTGTTCAAAACTTATTCATTGTCATGACAACACATGAATCAATGAAAAAAAAAAATCAATGAGTGTTAAACCTTCTTCCATGTGCCTCCTCCTCCCCGATTGTCAGCCAAAGTAAAGCTCAACCAAAATGACCTATAAGATGACAAGATAGATACACTGACTTGACTAATACTAGATCTATTAGTGCTCTTGGGTCGCATTCAAAAAGGTAAGGTGCACTGATAAACAAAAGGGTTTATCACATCTTTTTTTTTTAGACAACACTATAACACAATGTTGTAACATTGGCATATATAGTACAGGACCTCTATAAAAAAAAAAACAACAACTAACAAATAAAATGTTTGATTCATAAGAAATTTATTGATGTGATTGACAAGCTTAGGATATACACCATGTTTTGAAATTCTGCAGCAAAATAAATAGTAACTTTGGTTAGTAATAGTCAGTTGATGTACATAATTAATTAGAAGCATCAGCAGAATAGACTGATTTGCTTTAAAACATGTTTATTTTGTACAAAAAGTAGATTCTGTTAAATATTAGCTAGTTGCTAATAGACTATGATGTGTAGCAGGCGCAGACTGTGCTAAAATCAGCCCAGGCATTTCTATACAATCCAGCCCACAAATTATATATATATATATATATATATATATATATATATATATATAATCATATGATTGACATTCAATTCTAGTTCTACCTGTCCACAAAATCATTATTAAATGTTAAGTTTGATAATGTATGTAGCTGAAGGCATGCATAAAGTGAACATTATATCCTTATAGGAAATATAGACCTACCGATGTAGGCTATTACATTATTTAGGAAATTCAGAAAATGTGTTAGATTAAATTAGCATTAAAAAAAATGTAAAAAAAAAAAAAAAAAAAGGATGCTCAGGGGGCCTCTTTTACAAGTGAATATTATAAAACCTTGAACTATTTGTGTAGATGTCTATGTGTTAGTGTTGTAATCACTTCATTATTTACTTCCTCATGCTGACATTCTGTTAAGTATACATTGTTTTTTATACACCCCACCCCCCATCTCTATGTAATATATGGATTTTTTTTTTCATTTGATATTTTGATCTAGTGCATAATCCTTGATATCTCTGGAACAAACAAAAATGAAAACACAAGAATTTGACAGCTTGACCAAGTTGAGCTGCATTATCAATTGAATTCTCTGTCCTAATCTGTTGTAGTACAATATCTCTAACTAGTTTCTTCTGATGCTTCATCTCATTTTGGACTTGATAATTGTGCTAGTGATCAGCTCTTACACATTGACTTACTTTACTAGCTGCATTTTGGGTGTTGGTGTTGTTAGACTTGATAGTTGTGCTAGTGATCAGCTTGTTAGGTGTGTTTTGTGTAATATTTGTGATTAGCATCACTTGGTTAGTGGAGACTCACTGTGTGTGTTTCACTGGTCATGTGAACATATGGGGGGGGGGGGCTGTGTGTTGTCTCCTTGTTCTGCCCATTAGGCGCCCTTTTTTTTCCTCCCCCGGGGGGCGGCCCCGCTTGGCAGTCCATTACTTGTGTAGTCACATTAATCCTGTCTCTCCCTTTTCGGTAGTTGGAGACATGCGACTGAGAAAACTAGACATTTGGTCATGTCCATTTTGTCTGATATATTGACAAGGTAGAGAGAGTATTAATAACCACTTTTGTTTCACAATGAGAATAGATTATACAAAAACACATCTGAAAGAGTTAAAAAAAAAATTCAGAAACTAAAAGTTTGTTGCTCTGTTAAGGGCAACATTTCTTTCACACACAGAGAGAAAATATACCAGAGTGTGAAAGATGTCCATCCCTATTTTATTTTAAAGATGTCCGTGTAATTTCCATTACATTATAATTTGTATAACTTATTTTTGGTGCGCGCAATAAGTACAATTCTACTAGTGGGCACGTGACCTTTGCTTAACAACCTGTGTACAAATGTGTTTTGTAGCCAGCACAATGACTGTCGGTCTTTACGTTCTAACTGATGACTCGAACAGCGTGCCATCTCGTTGTCTACACGGGCACGACATGGCCTATTTGTGCCGATGTGCCTAAAACTAAAACAAACAAAAAAAAATCGTTGTCTACATGATGCAAACCTTTCTTTTTTTGCAAAGCCTTTCAGTATTAGTTATTAGTTGGTAGCCTTACTTAGATGACGCCCCATCGGATGGATGTCTGTACCATCTCTCGGCGACAACAAACGCCATTGTTTACGAGCTCCCCTCGTCAACGGCGTCTCCTTCACTTCGGCCCCGGCTCTAATTGTTGTCTGGCTCACCGGCACTTCACTGCAAATATTGACTCATCTCCGTCAGCTGATTTAGCCCAGCTGTTATTGATTGCAACACTCCTGGCGCCACCCCCACCCCTTTGTTTTGTACACCGTAGAGTCTGTCCTTGTCTTCTGAATACCTTTAGGGCACATGGGAAATAATGTCTCACACACACACACACCTTTTTTTTCCATAAAAAAAAAAAGTAGAACAAATTTCGTGTTTGTAGTTTGACGTGATTATCACTTGATCGAAATTCTTGAGGAATAGTAAGTCCATTTGTCTAGCGTTGTGTGATCACTTGTAATACTTCGGCCCAGTGTTATTTTTAGGTCTATGCCTAGCATTTGATTTTAGAATTGCATTTGGACAATTAGAACAATCTCTCGTATCTATGTTAAAAACTATCTCCTGAGGATAATAAAATAAAAACTCATCTTTAGAATATTTTTTGTTTAAATAATGTCCCCAGAGAACTTCCATTCTTTACAATGATTCAATCTAATGTTGCCTTGTAATCACAAAACATGTTCAATAAAGCAAAGTCTTGTTTGGGTTATCATATCATAACGCTGATGTTGAAGAGCGATACGTTTGTCCATTTAGTTGTAATTTTTGAACCCTGGCACATCTGATGGCTTCAAACTTAAACAAGCTGTATAGTCTGGCTGCTCCTGCTACCTGAAGGTTGAAAAAAAACAAACTTTCCTTTAATTGGGGTTAAAATTTTATGTTGTTTCTGCTTCGTTCTTGAACTCCACGGAGCTCCCTCAGTGTGTCTACACACCTCTCTTCTCGTAATCAAATCCTCTCAAGGCTACGCAAGTTTTTTTTTTCTCTGGCTCCTTGTCATTGTACCCGAGACTTTCAACCCGCTCGCTGCTGGTTTTATTATTCTTATTTTGGCCACTTTTACATTGATTGCTTTTTCTTTACCATTTAGTTTTAACTTTGTACGACGATTGGAAGCAATTCTAGTAGGCACTGGCTGTGACATGCATTGTGTTGGATATTGGTTTGACATAGGTCTAGATTTAACGCCATTAATTAGCATGAAGGAAATAAAGAAATACGTCACCTATATTTGATCTAAGTTTCTTTTGTTTCGTTATCTTGTGAAGAAGAAATGCGCATTCTTTCAACATGTATACCACAACAACAAACCAGGGAAATAAACTAGATCTCTTGGGAACTCTCCTTATGGCCCATGGGGATAGGCTTTTGTTAAACACTAATCTTTTTTTTTTTCTACTCTGGACCTTCGCAATAAGATAATCTCACCTGTGCATACCTTGGCCTAAATTATCACGCTCCTCTCCCTCCCTCTCTCTCTGTCTCTCCTTGTTCCCACTCTGTGTGTTCTGGTTGCTGGAGGGTCAGAAGAGACTTGACGTAATACATTACTTACAAAGACGGCAGGTAAAAGATTGCTTCAAGAGATTGAACTGTGGACTCTCATTGATTTACACTGACGACTTACTTCATTTGACTTTTGTGGCCATCATTTTTTTTTTAGACTTGAACGCCGTTTGGCATATTTCAAAATCATTTCTTTTTACCGTAGTTGTAGATATTTCAAATCTGGTTATTTATTGGCTGAAATTGTCATGATCCGAGAACTTGTGAAGTTGAGAGGCTTAAACCGCTTGGCTACCTATCAAGTTAGAAACCCGACTGGTACTCAGTAGTCAATAGTGTTTTTGAGCCGAGATAATAGGTGTTGACTAATATTCAATACTAGTAAGTTATATAGAGAAAAAAATGCTGCCAAAGTGTAATTGATCGATTTATAGATTTAACGGATGTGACTAGTGTAACCCCAATATCTTACTTGCCTGAACTCGAGTGTTTTTGTTTTGTCTTGTCATTTGTTGCTTTCCCTCCCCCTTGACATATGAAGTTAATCTAAAGATCAACTAGTCTCACGGCATTTGTATCAACTCAAATCTCTAACTGACATAGCAACTCATTTCTCCTCATTAAAATATGGACATGCTTCAATGAAAGGGAAATTACTTTGATGTTTTTCTCATCACTCTTAACCGTCTGCTGAAACTTGAAATAGCTTTGGAGAGGTTTAGGGAAAGGAGGCGCAGAAATTGTTGCTTGTGGACGGATGGGGGTAAGCATTAAAATATGGAGTTTTTATTTGAACTCTATTTTTATAAAACTCTTCACAGGGAGCAGTTAGCTTGTCTAAACGTTTATAGTTAGAAAGAAAACGTAGACACGCTAGTGTTGTTAGCCTCTAAATAAAGATCATTATTTTCAAGTCCAACATAGGTTATTAAATGGCATTGGTGATGCTGTTGGAGTCTATTGTTAAGCATGAAGTTAGCTTTGCTACTCTCCTCCCCTTCTGTGTTTGAATGTGATAGCAAATTTGCCTGGTGTGTAAACAAATGTATATCTTTAAGACAGCGGCATTTCATTTATCGAGTGAGTGGAACTAAACTAACTTTGAAAAGTTAAAATAAAACTTGTTTTCAACTAAAATAAAGTAGTTAAACTATAAGTTTGTCACGAAATTCAAAATGTAGTTACACTAAACTTGACTCAACTAAACAAAATTAATTAAACTATAGGTTCGATCTTATTCTTTTAACATTGTAGAAATATTTATCCATAATAAAATCAGTAATAAGGAATATGTCTCATACATAAACGTTAATGCACAATAAAATAAAAAAAATGAGATGTCTAAATTAATATTGGTGTGCTTGTATTTTTACCTTTAGAAAAGAAAGTTACTCTTTTTTTTTTTAAATATATTAACTTATTAGGCTATATAACAGAAAATCTTACTTATACCGGTAAAGTTTAAAATCTCATTAAATAGCATAGATTTAGAATTTCAAATTTTGATCTAGTAACCAGAAATAGAAACGAAATCGTTGGAGTTTTAAGAAACATTTGACCTATATAACTATTTTACAGTGTACATGCTTGACATATGCTGATGTGCTTTTTTCTTGTCTGACCACTAAAAATACAATTAACTCTATTGTATAACCGTTAAACGCGCAAGGGGAAAAAAACAGGACGGTCCTGTTATTATGGACGTCTATCTGGTCAGGTTGTTAAAATAAGTCGGACACACCGTCTATTTAATTTCTGAGCAGGGAGGGCCTGTAACTATTTTAGTGTAAAGATATATCTACGAACATGCTTAACTAACCATGCCGATGTGTTATTTTCTTGTCTGACCACTCCACATTAAGCAAACACTATTGCATAACGCGTAATGAAAAAAATGCAGGGTAGTCTTGTAGTATCATCGACTACACACGTACAGTAGACTAGGCCTACATGTGTATACCAGGTTGTGAAAATCAGTTGGACACAGTCTAGATTGTGTGGATTAAGATTTGTTTCTAGAGTTGGTTATCCTAATGCTTTTGGATCTATATAGATGTAGCTGTCGATTTAGACTTAGAACTCAATAACAAGTCTTAAGACTATAAAAGGGTGTATTTGATGTTCCTGCAGTTAAAAATTATTGTTTGCCTCGAATGAATTGATTGAAACCACTAAATATTGTTCCAACTTACTAATCAGATTCCCAATAGAAACAGAAATTAAACACCACCACGTGACTCACAAAAAAAAATTCAGAACAACCCTATTCATACTATTGCATCTAATAGAAGCTTTTGGCAAAAAAAAAAGTCTAACATTTTATAATACTGCTACTTTCAGTTGCAAATATTTACTCCCATAACTTCTACCAGCATCTTACTTTACCCTCTTCAAATGCAGACTGACTAAATAGTTGTTAACTGCATCATTCTTTTGATAATCAAAGGTATTGATATCACACGACCAAAAAAATAGGGATGTGCGTTTCAACCCCGACCAAATGTTGAAAAGTTGTACACATTTTAAACTTTTTAGTTAGTAACTAAAATAAATAAATTAAACTACGATTTTAATTACACTTTTTGTTTGTTGTTAAACAATTGCCTTAATTTTTTTTTTAAACTAAAAGTTTCTACCTTTTTTGTTACATTTGCCCATCACTAGTACCTCCATAATAATAATAATAAGGCTTGTCTTCGAGTTCGAAGATTAGTGAGGAATACAGTATTTTCCGTGGCCCCAGCTGTGACCTACATATTTTGCCACATCCAGGGCAAGCATAACCATTGTCCGCAGGTGGTCGATTTAGATTTTCTTTTCGTCGTCTGCGTTTGTCCTCGGCAGCAGATTTTCTTTTGGTCTCAAATGTGTATCCAGCGTCCTTGGTGACTGACCTCCAGCTGACTCGTTCCGACGCCGCATGCAGCCAGGTCAGCCAAGGAAAGTTGACGCCTAAGATGGTCTTTGAAGCGTTTCCGTGGGGCACCTCTATTACGTCGACCACCTTTTAGCTCTCCAAAAAAAGACTGCCTTTGACATACGTTCGCCTCCTGTACGGGATACGTGCCCTGCCCAGCGTAGCTGTCGGACCACAAGAAGTCCCTCTATACTGTCCATACCGACGTTCGCAAGGACATCGCTGTTTGTAGTGCGGTCCTGCCACCGTATGTCCATGATGGAGCGCCACCATCTTTGGTGAAAGCGCTCAAAGAGTCTTAGCTGTTTTTTTTTAATATTTTTTAATATAGTGTCAGAGCCATAAAGAAGGGGTGAGAGAACCACCACCTGATAGACATTGATTTTTGTAGGCAGCGAAGCGATGTTTCGCGAAACTCTCTTTACTGAAGGCGTCCAAAAGCGCCACTGGCCCTGGCCAGACGGTTATCAACTTCCCTTGAAAGTGAGGCATCATTTGACACTATACTACCTAGATAAGTGAAGTGGTCTACCACATTAATGGGCTGTCCGTTTACTGTGATCCTTGGGGCTGAGTATGTTTCATTGGGTGACCTCTGGAACATGACTTCTGTTTTCTCGAGATTTATAGATAGACCGAAAGAGGCGGCAACGTATGCAAATTCGTTTACCACGTTCTGAGAGTCATGTTCATTGTGAGCTAGCAGGGCGCAATCATCGCATAGAGAATCTCCGTTATGACCATCTCCTTTGTTTTTTTAAGGGATAGTGGATATTTTAGGTTGAACAAATGCATACGTTTATTATAGTTATTATCGTGTCAGTTTAAAATATTGGTTGGGGTTCCATGATTTTGCATATATAATGCAGCTGATCGTTCAGTAATGTGAAATGTATAGAGTATATTATCTATCTATCTATATCT
>JADKLZ010000166.1:23191165-23225115 GCA_021533235.1 Biomphalaria straminea
TTAATATGAATTTTCTGGAACCAGTCAAAACTAACTTTGAATTAGCTGATTTTTTAAACTCAGGGCTTAGAAATCAAACACTGATGTGAAGCTGTCAGATATGTTTGCATACATTTTGAGTGTTGTCTTTGATTTGGTTTCCTTGCAGGCTGGCAGTGGGAGCCCAAAGACAGGCCCACCTTTAAAGAAATTCATTTCCTGTTAGAGAATATGTTTGAAAAGTCCAGTATTAATGAAGGTGAGAATTTCAGCACCTCTTCCTTCGGAGGGTGGACAGGTAGGCGTACCCCAGTCAGACGACCCTCCCAGCCTCCCATCATGCACCACATCAAGTTTGACTGGTGGCTTGGAGGGGAGGTTTTATTTTTTCTTTTCCAGCTGCACACTCCTTCTTTCAGCTACATTAGATGTAACCCCCATTAGTTCTCCACCTTTGACTAACATCCCACCCCCACCTCATGCATTCACATTTATCTTTGCTTGGTCAATCTTTTCATTTCTTGAAGCTAGATTTGGGTTTTTTTTTAATTCTGTAGACTTTGAATGTATTCATTTAGAAGGAATTTGACATTATTGGTTTGTGACTTGAAATGTTTTGTTACAATGTAATAGACACATAAATCCTTAGGATCAGATGTTCTTGTATAGATTATATTTGAACTTTTTAACATTGACTTGTATCTTGACACCTAACAAACCCATACTAATATTACAAATGTCAGTTCTGATATTAAACATCTGCATGTCAATAACTGGTAGCTGCATTTTAAAAGTACAAAATTTAAAGATGACATTTATTTTTTGATAAGACACTGAGCTGTCAATGGAACTAGTCAGCTTGTGTTGTATCCAATGCTTTTGCTGACAAACTTTTTCTTTATGCTTTGTTTACATGTTGCTTCTGTTATTCTAATAAGCTCTATATAGTATATTTGCAATGTAGGTACACACTGAAAACTCGTGTGCACAAGTATTTAGTAGAGACAGCTACAACAAAGTATTCAAATCAATCTGTCTTGGATCTCAAAAAAGTCTAAGTCAGACTGCAGCATTTAAAAAAAAAACAAGCTTTGGCTTCTTACTTAAACTGAATCTAAGCTCATAAAAAATTGTTTATGCTATATTTTAATGTATTAATGAGGCAGGTTTTTTATATATATATTTACAGTTACTAATATACTAAAAAAAACTAACTTAATATTTTTCTGGAACTATTGACTAAAATGAACAGATATCTATTAAATGTAAGAAAATATTTTCTTTATACATTAACTAAGAAATGTATTCTTGACTGTGAAATCTTCACAGTCCCTAAATACATTTGTGATTTCAAAATAAACATCTTCAACAATTAAAAAAACACTATTCTAGACACTAATTTTGTCTAGTTGAATATCAAATGATAGGAAAATTGAAATAAACTTTCATTCCTTTTTATTTTATCCTTATTAAATTTGACACGAATTTTGATTGAATGTTAAACTAACCAATTGAATGACTTGTAGCAGCACTTTTTTTTTAATGATTGTATCTACTAAATGTTCTAAATATTAATCTCATGTGAATCTCAATTCTTGATCTGATTCTGTGACTCAAACTCTTCTATTGTAGAAGTAGAGAAAGAATTGGAGAAGACAGAGAGAAAAGCTCCAATTTTACCAAGTAAGAAAAGTCGTGGCCAGGATGACTTGATGAACGATGGTCGCATCAGTGCAGGTAAGCTGTCTAATAGAGTTGTTGATGTATATTTGGTAATAGTTTTGGTCAGACTGAAATGATTGGTACAAAAGCAGATATTTAGGAGCCTATTTGTAAATTAGAAAAAGTGTTGTTTGTAATGTAAGCATTTATTTCACCTGGGGATACATACAGTATAATCCTGCTTCAGTCTGCCTTTTTTGAACAATGGTAACTTAGGAAACTAAAATTCTGTTAAGATGTGACCTATTTCAGCAACTAAAGTATTACAAGTCTCACAGCCACCAGCTGCCTTTACCTGTCCCAACTTATAAAACCTGGTACAAAACTTTATTTCAACCCAAATATAAATTCATGACATTAAGTTCAATAACCAAGCCCTATATCTTATTGTCACTACTATTTAATGTGATTGTTTCTCATGAATGCTATTATCACAGTGAAATATTCCTGATTTTTCTCCTAGTTTGATGATTTTAATGTTTTGATTTGACCAGGTCCTACACCACCTGTTGGTAGAAGACTGATGCCCCCGCTAGAGGAACAGGATGTGACGCTGACCAAAGTTAATGAGGCCAGAAAGTCTACCAAGAGGAAACCTGGCAAGGCAGCACCTACACCTCCTCGTAGGACCACATCTGTTAAAGAGGGGGGAAGTGATGGGGTTGGCGCTGGGGGAGACCTAGACTCAGAGCTCAAGACTCGCATTCGTTTGCAGAAGGTGAAGCTCGAAAGTGCTTCTCTGGCAGAGGTCAACGAATCTGACTTTGACAATGGGAATGTTGATTCTTTCCCTAGGGGAGTGAACTACCCTCATAGCACATCAGCCCCATCCATGATTAAAGCTCAGGGCCAGTCAGGTTCTCCCACATTCTCTAGAGAGGACAAGGCCAGTAAAACTTCAGTAGACAATCTTAAAGCAGCTCAGATTGACAGATCCAAGTATCTTATCTCAGAAGCCAATGCCAGAACATTTGATAAACATGCACCTGAGCGAAGCAGTACGAGGAGCTTGGGTTCCAGGGCATTGGACAGGGGAGACTATAACCAGGACTCAGGTCATGGCTCTCCATCCCAATACCCTAAGAAAGCGCTGCTTCCTCCACAGAGGTCAGCGCTACTTCCCAGGAAAAAACACTCTGACCACAAGGGTCAGCCTGAGTTGCTTTCACATGCTATGAGTGTGGATGAGTCTGAGCTTGAGGGGCCTCCTAGGGTTGGTAAGCTGGACATGACCAATGTAGCAAAGGCTATCAACAGATATGGCACCATACCTAAAGGTGTCAGGATTGGGGCTTACCTAGAATCTATGGAGAGGGAGCAGGAAGCTCAGGGTAGAGATCTTCCTTCTTTAGAGGACCAGGACTCTGGGACAGATAGTGCCAGTGTTACATCCTGTCCCCCTCTAGTTGGAGAGCACAACATGCTAGATATGGGCAATCACGTGAAAAAGGGTGAAGGCATAAGTGAGGATTCAGACCCAGGTATTAAGTTAGAACCAAACTTGAGGCCCTCAGCTTTTGTGAAATCCCAGTCACAGCATGGCATAGTTGATGGGTCTACTGGGTCAGGCCCTTTAACATCAACAAATTCCAGCAACATTAAATCACAGTACACTGGTCTTCTACAGAGGCACAAGTCTGATCTCTCATCTTCAAGCAAACCTTCCACACCTTCTGACTTATTTACACCGTCTGACCAGATGGTCACTTCCACATCATCCAGCTACCACCCAACAACATCCGTCCAGCGCTCGGATACTGACCCCATTTCCAGTTTAGCTGATCAGTCACCTCTGCAGCCTGCTCCTCCTCTCTCTGCACCACACAGCACATCTCACTTTCCTGACTTGTCATCCTTGGGCAGGCCAAAGCCAAGCCCTCGTTTCTCTCGTCAGTTTGTGGAAGAACAGCAGCAACAGCTCCGGGCTCCAATGACCACATCATCCCAGAATAACATCAATCCAGAAGCAAACGTCATCAATGAATCTTACAGGCCTCCTTGGATGACTGGTCTGAAACAGAGGGTGGAGGAAATAGCAGCTGGTCAGATGAATGGAGCGCCTAGCAATGTTAGTTCTTTTAAAATGTATGCTAAGCCTTCAGTCAATTTAAACTCAGAACTGAAGCAACCTATTAAAGAAACAAATCTAGACCTAGTCACATCTGAGGCCTCCTCTGTAGATCCTGTAAACACAGGTAAGGAAGCTGTTGCCTATCGCACTACTGGAAAACTTTTACCTGTCAATCCTGGTGGGTCTCAGCTCATAGGAACATCTATGTCTGGCAGTTTTTATTCTGACCCCAACCAACCAGTATCTTCACCAGAGGAGATTGGGAATGGCCAGCTTGAGCCTTTGGAGCCTGTAAACATTGATTCAATTAAGGCTGCCTCAGACCGGCTGAAATCTTGCATTGAGAGACTAGCCGAGGCAGGGAACAAATCCAGCACCAACTTCATGCTTTTGTCAGAAGAAGTAATCGCCTTTTGTGGCATTTGCTCTCGCTACATAGATGCCCTCCCTCCTCACACTAAATTCCATGCTCGGGAACTTTTATCACGGATGCAAGGCCATAGCCAGACTTTAAAGACCTACTCCAGCTCAACACCATCTGGTGGGGGGAAACTATTGGAAGACATCCAAATAGCAAATAAAGAGATATTAACTGTCATTCAAAGATAGCTGCCTCAAGTGAACACATCCTACTTAGGTAAAGACTATTTTAAACATTGCACATCTTCCTAGCATACAGTCATGGGTGTCTTTCTTTCTGTGAAGGAAAACACTGATCAGTTAGCATTGAGTTAGAGTACAGATAAACTCTTTGACTGATCAGCATTGAGTTAGAGTACAGATAAACTCTGTGTTAGCTACCAGCATCAGCTTACATGTTAACTATTTTGGTTTCAAATGAATTGACTTACCATAGAGTGCAAGTAGAGTGTCCAGTTTTGTAGTGCTGCTCACACAAACATAGTTGCATTGTAGAGTTGTGATGGACAGTTGTTTTTGTTCTGTATTTTCATGAGTCATTTTGTATGTCCACACATTAGACTAGATGATTGGTTGTGGAAGTTGGCTCATGTGATGGTGGTGACTAAAGTATTACAACTTATTTATCTCCTTCTGTCATAGTTTTGTCATGTTTCTACACATTGCTTTAGAAACAAATCACTGATCAGGGACTGCATAGGTCAGAGTTCTTAGACTTTATATGTATTTAATTATGATCACTCTTGTCAAGTAATTAGACTGTTTTGTGAGAAGAGAGCAGTTGTTGATAATAAATAGTTATAATGACTGCGTTAGTCATCATGCACATTTTTAATTTCAATATCATTAACAATTCTTGTTTTTCTGTTTTTTTAAGTGAGACAAAGTACAATTTTAACAAGCGTTTTATTATTTTTAGAACCAATTTTCTTTTAAAGAATAATATAATATGGACATTTACTTACATTTTAACTAGTTTAGTTTAATGAAAGTATTTACACAAATATTTTTACAGCATTCACTGGGGTTTTATTGTGTACAAATCTATCTAGTTATGAAATGTTACACTTAAGATCTTTTTCTTTCTATTAAAAAATGGCTATCATTTTTCTTTTAATAAAGTAGTTTTAGGGTGTTACTTCCAAGAGAATAGTTTTAACTGGACTTCGACTGTTTGTTTGTTTTTTTTGTACATTTTTTAATATGTTTGACCTGTAAATTATTTACCAACTTATTTCTGAATGTCTTTCATTAGTTTCATTTTTAAAGTAGGTCCATTGTTTTTGTTGCAGTGAGTTTTAGCAAGTTAGAAAATTAGACTTGAATCCCTATGTATTACCTCAAAACTAGACTCATTTGAATTCAGAACTGTTCTAAGGAGATGAAGTTCAATTATTATCCATTGATAGAAAGAAATCTTCAGCTGGTTGTTTGCTCATATCATTAAGAACAACCACAGGAGTTGTTTTTCCTTGTATTGGTTGAGTCTTGTTCAGTTTGTTATTATTGAACTTATTTTTTTGTGGTATAAAACAAGTTATTTAAAAATAGAAATGGATTCTTTTACCTCCCTATTTTGGCATAGAAATACAACATACTAACAATACAAATAATATATACATTAGTAATTTCAATCTAAGGCTCAGTTTAATGTGAAATGTTTCTTTTCTAGTTTTTTTTTTGTTTTGCTTTGTTTTAATAAATCAAGTTTTTCAGTAGTCCAAATAATGAGAGGCTACTATGTAAGGATTATTGTGTTGACTGAATTCATCCAAGTAAGGTCTGGAACAAAATGAAGTACATTAACATTTGTAATACATTTTTGTTTTTAAATGTTCTTGTTCATATTTAGCAATAGTTTCTAAAACTGGCTCCTACACTCATTCTAGTTTGAGTTGAAGCATTACTGGCAATGTTGTGTTTTTGTTTTCTCTATAGTTACAGTGTGTTACTTCTAGATCTAGTCATTCTACTGTACAACAGTACTGTTAATATATTTATTTTTTTGTCCACAACTTGACAGGTTCAAATTGTTTGAGATTGCTGTTGGTGGTGTTTCTAAGCCATTGAGTTTGAAAAGTGCTGTAATGTTACACAATTAGCTCTAACCACTTGCTCCAAAACATGGATTGTAGAGCAAATTTTTTGCTGATAGTATCCACTTTATTTTCCTTTTTGTATTTGTATTCCTCATGTTGTGTTATTTTGACAAATCATTTCAAAGTGGCACTGTGTCAGCTCCTAGACCTTTATTCGAACTTGTCTGTGGAAACCAAAATCCCAGGTCAGGGTTGTAAACCTAAGATTTGTTTGAGCAAGCACTCAGTTACTTATCACTTGTGGCCATTTATTGGGCCAGTAGGAAGCACTTGTTTTAGAGTCTGGTAGTAACATGGTTAAGATTCTTGATTGAAACATTTTATTAGCCATCTTCCCACACACATCTGCTAGTAACCACATCAAAGCAACTCAATTATTATTTAATACTAATGTTTGAGTTTCTGTGCTTCTTCTATTTGGCCTGATCTACAATATGTGTATGACTATAGAACTACTAAACCTCCAGATAAGCAGACTAAACATTGACAGTTTTTTGTTACTTGATGATTCTCATGGTACAAGCCACCAGTCTGGACCAAACTGCTCCCACCACAGCCAGCCATTTGTTTTGCTCATGTTGCCAGCATTCAGTTTGTTAGTATCAATTGTGTCAGGGTACAAGTCAACACACAGTATGTCTGTGTGTGTGTGTGTTGTTGTTGTCAAGTCATTGTCTTTTTATTACTGCTAGCATTATTTGCTCAGACCAAGTTTTGCTCAGAAATGCAAGACTTAAGTTGTATTCACTTTTCTCAAAATGAAATGTAATTTTTTTAAAAATAAAATTGGGAGTCTAAATTGCAACATGTCTGGACAGTGTTACTCTATTGAGTTGCAATTAGATGTCTGATCAAAGAGGAAAACTGGCTTGAAAACTGTTAGGCATTCAATTGTTGCATTAGACTGGCTATTTTTTTTTTGTGTCTTAGTTTTCTGTTGATGGCCCATAGAATGATTAAAGATTTAGTACTTTAATTATATGTGGTTTTTATTGTTTGTTTTTTTTAAGTAAGTGTATTGAGTAAAATGGAAGTATTTATCTCTTCATAAAAATTTACAAGTAGAAATAACCTCTGTAAATATTTATATAGTCAAGTGTAAATAATTAATTAAAAACGAGTACGAGTACACACTTTGTTGTCCACGTCTGTGACCTTCTCTGTTACAAGTTTCTGAGGAAACTGACCAGTGTGCAATCAGTTGTGTGTGGACACATTTTTGTACAAAAGAAAGGCTCTGTCCACCAAACAGGACATCTTTGTGCTATCATTATGAATAGAAAGAATTATTTTATAGACATATTTATTTATTTATTGAGTGAATAGAGTTACATTGATCTGTTGAGTCTGTTAGTAGGTATACGTTGATCTGTTGTATATGAATCACTGTACCATTGTGTGGTGTCACTACTTATTACTATGTTGAGGTCAAAACTACACATAAACAATCACAGTTGACACCACAGGTAATATAATAATAATCTTTATCATAACTTTAGAAACAAACTATTCATTGACATTTTGGTTCCTTCCTCTTTGATAACTTTCAAACCCATTCACTCAAACACTTTTATAGTCTCTTTGTTTTCATTTGTTTCTTTCCTTATTGTAAGCTTGATAACATTAAACAAGTCATACAAAGAGAACACAGGCACCTTGTACACATCTATACAAGAAGATCTATTCTGTATTGCCAACTTCACTTCACAGTAATAATAACACAAATACAGATATTGCTCTGTGAAAATGTAAACATTTTATTCTAAATTCAGAATGGTAAATTTATTTATTGCTACATATTGACTTCTTCCAAATTTTAGAAAAGTGCCAAAACGTTTGAATTTGGGAAAAATTTCTTTGTTTAAATTATGTCAGAAAAAGTAATACTATCTTTACATATCATCTATTGAATTGTGTCTGCTGAATACATTCAACCTTTTGGGTCATTTAGTCAAACTAATAAACTCCTTTCTTTGTATTTTTTGTCCATAGCTCATGAAAGCTTTAGTGCTCTCTGGTTTGAAACTAGTTAGTTCTCTCTCTCTTGAGTTGTATTGCAACAGAATATGATAGTCTAGTGTTTTGTTTTTTACTTGCTTTCAGCTTTAGTTTGTTGAATAGAATTTTTTTTTTAATGAAGTTATCTATTTAGCACATTTTTCCACTCACTAATCCACAGTGACTAAGACCAACTTTGAGAAGTGAATATTTAGCAGAGGACACTATATCTCTCTAAAAGTTGTACTCCAGCATCAGGGTTATAGAGGTTATATTCAAAGGATTTACAGGGCTTTGGACAATAGTTATAAGGGTGGAAGATACTTGAGCTTATTTTTTATTCCAATCCTTCCTGTTACTTAAAAGTTACTCTTCATTGTTTGTTGTCCATCCAACAATATTAAGAACAGAGGTATGCACATTGCATTTTGCTGTCCTCCATTCCATCTCTCCATTTAGCTAGTTCATTTAGTAACACAAGTTTTTGGTCAGATATTTGCTGTGTAATTAAGAAGTTATTTAATAGTCAGTCATTAGATTTCTTATTGCCAAAAAGATTTGTTTCTTCTTTGTTTTGTTTTCTTTTAATTCAAGGGGTATAATTTTGTTTTAACTGTATACACCACAGATGTTGCTCACTCATAAAGAAATACAGAAGTCATGTCTCCCTTGTTTAATTTTATGAAGTGCATCTATTGTAAATAACTCGTGAGTACATCTATACTCTATGAAGTATTACTGTCAAGGATCAACTATGATTTTTCATGTTCTAAGACTTTTATATTAATTTCTTATTGTTTTTTTCATAATGGGTTTTGTCTTGCTTGCTGTGTGGAAGAACAGTACTATAATTCTCTTGTACAGAACATGACATACAAGTATAACTTTATATAACATACAAAATGTGAGGTGCATGCATGCTGTAACTTCAGTGAATGTAGCACACTGCCAAGTGTGTTTGTACTAGTAATTAGAACATGCCTGATAAACTGTATATAGTAAAGATATGTCATTGTAGTTTCTGGAATGTATTTTGTTTTTTAAACAATTTGCCTGTTTGTTTTAAACTTTATCATTTTTGATCCAATGAAAATAGAATAATTTGATTAATAAATTTATGTTTTGGGGAAAATGTGCAAATATTTGACTGTGTCAGTTTTAATGTAATGCCATTGATGGCATGCTCAATCAATCGATAGATGATCTAAATGTTGGACAGACATGGTTGTTTGGCTAGTGTTTTGTGTGGCCTGATTGATTCCATACTTGATTCTCAACCTGTATGTCTGTATGTAGTGCTACATGTTGTACAAATGCTGTTTGTTCTCCATTATGTGACCCAATGCAACAAAAAGTAAACACCTCCCCTACCCCGCCCCATAAAACTATGGGAAATCCTCATTTCAAAAAACATCTTGATCCAAACTTGAAATATTTTCCTGGTAGAAAAAAAACAATGGAAATCTCTTTGTGCACAAGCTACTGATGAGATGTGTACATGACAAGTCACAATTTGTTGTCTCAGTCCCAGGATTAACCCATTAGTTTACAAACTATTTCAACCAGCAGTGTGAGAAATATTGTCCCATCAGATATTGTATTTTTTAGTTAGCCTGTAGGTACATCTTTAACAAGTTGTATTGTAACATGTAATTTAAAGTGCATTTTGGCTTTTTTTTTTTTATAAACCATTGTTACTAGGATTGGGGGTGGGGTGAGGTCTGAGTGGTTAAATGCTCAATTGCCTTTAGTTAAATTCCAGTGATTCATAGAAGTTAGTTTTCAGGTATTATCAAGTCCAATACCAGCATGAGTACCTCGAAGAAGTTATGGCAATTAAAAGTGGTCATTGTTTTGTCACCCCCTTGTTCACTGTTAGTCATTTAAAATGTTCCACTTGACCTAATCTGCCCAACATAAGGCTAGGTGTCAATGGAAAACTTGTTTGTGTTTGTTTAATATATGATATATATATAGATTGATGCTGTCCTGTTTTGAATGAGTGACTGCAACATGTTCACTATATCTCTTGATGTTTGCATTCTTCAAGTTCTTGTCTGTTCACTATGTAATGTGAAGGAGTCGTAATGTTATTTGACTATGTACTACTGTCTATTACCAGACCAAAATAAAGTTTTACAAACATTTATATATTTACTAATTTCTCATGTTTTATAAAATGTGTCAGTATTGTTTTTGTCTTCTACATCTTAGTATAAAGAAATGATTTGGTCAAGCTTCAATTCAATCAACTATGAAAACACTAATGGTTTGAATTGGACCCCATGGCAGTATTTAGGTATACAAAGAGCATACAGAAATGTTTGAAAACATAGTGGACTGTCCTGTCTTTGATTCACTTAGTGTATAACCTGTATTGCACACATTCTATAATTAATAAATCCAATATGACCTATATACTCATTTCAATTATCATAGGAAAACAATAGAAGCAAGCAAATATTTATTTTTAAATCACTGCATTCATCTTTGCTAAGGGATGGTAACAGTCAAATATGAACAGCAACTTTAAGACTATTTAGGGCCAATTGGGACTGCAAGTTTTAAGACTATTTTAGATTTTTGCGCAGAATAAATGAGTCACTTATATTAATCATTTTTTATAGTCACAGCCAGCACTTTTGTAAACAAAAAAAAATTCGTCTAGAATACATCTAGTCTAGAGTCAATCTAGACAGTGCATTGGTTGCCCATGTTCTGCACTTTTTTTTTTTAATTCGGACTTAACAATATTTCATTTAAGTTGGCAGGGGCGTAGCTAGGGATTGGGGGGCCCGGGGGGATTGACCTGTTTGGGGGCCCCTTGCATTTTGACATTCGACATATGACATGACATAATGTACGCAAAATTATATAAGCCCAAGATCAAATTGGTTCAGTTTATCAGTAAACTTAAAACAAAAAAATAATCATTAAGACTCTTTTAATGAATAATACTGTTGTTTATTAGCTAATTAATGCACAAGTGACAAATCTCAATTCCTATCGCTTCATGTCGTGCATTCTGTGCAGCAAAGACATCTATAACATCATCTACATCGATACTTTCTAGTATTTGTGACTTCACTGACATAAAAGCCATGATAAGCCTTTCTTGCGTCATTGTGCTCCTGGGATAGTTTTTGATGAACTTGAGCTTTGAGAATGACGCAATGGAAGTGGCCTGAGTTAGCGGTGTTCGGAGGAGTTAGCAAGGTTTCAGAACACGTAATTACCATATGAAGCCTGTTTACGCTATATGTCTATTGCGGATTGTATTACTGGTTTGTCTATGATAACTGCTTGTCCATAGATGACATCATTGAACAAGAGATTTGCCATTTATTTCATCATACGAACAGGAAAAAGTAACACAGTTTGTCATAAGCGTGTCTTATCTTCTTATCTTATATAATACAGACGTTACTTCAAATAGAAGATGATTACGTCCTACGCGTCATGCATTCAGTCATGCATATTTACCAGTGACTTAAATTCTGACATCTCATCATCCAACAGGTGTATTGGTTCAAGAAGAAACCCAAAGGTATCCATTTTTTCCCACCCTTTGTAATCTGTCCTTCATCCCCATATGAAATCTGTCCATCACTTCTGTCGCAACACGTTATAATTGCAGCTCTATTGACAGACCTACATTAGAACTCAACTTCCCATAAAGTCTTTTCAATCTTCTGGTTGTTTTGATTACAGGAATCCATAGTATTCTCTACCATCTTTTGTTTTTTCGTTGGATTGGTTGATTAGTTTCGTCCGTTTCCCATCATATTGCAGAAAGCATGAATGGGTTTCAATTTTATAATTTTTTATGTTTTGCGCGAAAGCAAAAGGATTCACGGTGAACAAGAGTTGGAAGGATCCATATCTTGCTATGCTCGAGTATAGAAATACTCCGATAATCATCACAACTGCTGATTCCAACTGATCCCAAACTATTGAAACCATCGATAAATGAAAAAGCAGAGACATTACTTAACGAACGATAGATGAAAAGCAAAGTGAAATACGATGCAAAAGCAAGACTACCTAAAGATTACTGTGTCGGAGAGAAAGTGAGAGTTCGTCTAGGACAAACATTGCAGAAAGAAGTTGTCATAAAAAAAATTCCTCACCCAGATCTTACATCATAAACAAACAATGGAAAAACATACAGAAAAAATCAACGTTTTTTAACCAAAGTTTCGATGAAGATACTGGGTAATATGATACCGATGAAGACAACGAACAGTAAACTGTTAGAACAAACGAAACAGACAGTTATAGACCAACGTCTAGAGAACCCCTTGTGCATGTCAAGACAACCAGAAATGGTCGAACTGTTAAATTTCCTAGTAGATATCAGTCTTAAGAAGTTTAAAAGGATGGATGTGATAATAACTTCAAAAGAAAGGATCTATGGGGTTAATTTGGGGGGAAAAAAGTTGATCAATTCATGTACAGTACCAAAAATGGAGACAATTGTTGGGTCTATCTCGGCAGAATGAAAAGCTGCCAGGTTGAGAGAGTGCTTATCACAGTTCAGAAATATTGCTTTTGAATTTATGCCTAACAGACGTATCCGCAGGCCAGACAGACGGTCACTCACTGTGGCTGCGTTATCATAGATTTAACCAATGCGTCACGCTGTTTTGTAGCCCCACCCTGGTCAACCCGAATAATGGAAATTTCTAACATTATTAAGAATAACTATTGAATCTGCTATACTGGTAGTTACCACATATCATACAGTTGTATTCGTGGCCAGTAGCGGCCTTAGGGGATGGCAAGTGGGGCAGCCGCCCCAGGCCTTGCGCTTGAGGCAGGCCCCGCGATCGGAGATTTTATTGTCACAAACTTGATCACCACACAATTACCTAATAGTATCCGATTGGATGTTGATGTTAATATACGAAATAAAATATTTGCATTGGTTGCTTCCGCCTTTGTGTTTTTTTCCCAATAGGCTATGGCCATGGGAGTATTTTTAAAAACTTTTTTTAAGTTAAAAGATTTTTCTTTATGCAGAACTATTACAATACAGTATATATAGCACTTAGCGCGGCCAATAGTAAGACAACAATGGCTACGAAATGTTCTATGTTTTGTAACGAAAATAAGGTAGGCCCACAGCGTTAAGGCGGACATACTGTCTTGTTATTGTTACATCGTTAGAGACGAATGAGCCGGTTAGCGTGAAGTGGTACGGTATATATAGTTTATCCTTACGGCTTAGGGCCCCACACATCACACTCGCCCAGAGCCCCATGCACTGCTAAGGACGCCCCTGTTCGTGACAACAAAGAGAGTAGCATTCTTAGTTTTTGCTGCAAGCACATGTTTGATCTCTTTTGAAAGGAAAGTAAATCTAAAACATATTTATTGAAGATTTGCATTTTAAAATGTAAAACTAACTTTAACTTTTCTCTGTCGGAAAAATATTTGTAAAATGTCAACTAAGTCAACGTACTGATAGACCTAGATCTAGATTTAATCTTTTTTTAAGCGGCCCCCGTAAGGGGAAAAAGCCGCTATTAGGTTTGTGCAAAATGTCCGTCTGTCCGTCTGTCACACTCAGGGCGCCAAAACTAGAAGAGATACGAAAAATATTTTTTCACCATTAAATGCGGCTTGGCTTGAAAAGTTTAGGTGCAACGGCTACTTTTAGTTTTCTAAAAGCAAACCGTTTAATTTATAAAAATTATTATGCAAGCGATTTTTTAATAATAAAACACCAATTGTGAAGCAATTAGGTAAATGTAAGGGAGGAAATGTTACTAGAAAAAATGCTCTTGGCATGTAGATATCACGCACATTTTTTTAAAATGACTTTCTGTCTGTCTGTCCGTCTGTCAGACTCAGAGCGCCAAAACTAGAAGAGATACGAAAAATATTATTTCACCATTAAATGCGGCTTAAAACGTTTAGGTGCAACGGCTACTTTTAGTTCTCTAAAAGCAAACCGTTTAATTTATAAAATTAATTATGCAATCGATTTTTTAATAACAAAACACCAATTCTAAAACAATTACGTAAATGTAAGGGAGGAAATGTTACTATAAGAAATGCTTCCGGCATGTAGATATCACGCACATTTTTTAAAATGAACTTTTAGCAGCGGCTTTCGTGTACTAGCGTAAAGCCCGGGAATGACATGATTCCAAACTAATTTCTTAATTTAAAAAAAAAAATCAGATTTTTTAAAAAAAGATTGTTTAGTGCCCCCATTAAAATGAAACAAGCATATTTTTGTGCGTTTTGTCTGTTGGTTGGTCTGTCCGTCACGGTTAGAAAAAAACACTAAAGGCTTTTGAAAATATGATTTAACCTTTACTGTTCTTTCAGAAATATTGTGATAGTTTAAGGATGGGAGCATACAGGAATTGAGCCAGGGACTTAGTAGGAACATCCGAAACATCTTGCGAATAGGCGGATCTGACAGGGATCCGACTCCGACAGGGGCCGCCTCTGAGTTTGTGTATCACACAAACTCTCTTTGTAATCTTGTTTAAATTTAATTCATAAATGTTGAAGAAAAAAAGACACCTGTTGACACTATTTATCAATCAAATATATTAATTTATGTATTTACAAACAAATTTCAGACACCCGTTTTTCAAAATCGCCCCTCCCCCCCCCTTAGCTACGCCACTGCAAGGGAGGGGGCCTGAGTTAGCGGTATTCGGAGGAGGTTGCAAGGTTTAAGCACACATTATTACCACATGAAGCCCGTTTCCGCAATATGTCTATTGCGGATCGTATTACTGGTTTGTTGATCAAAACTGCTCGTACATCAATGACATCTTTGAACAAGCAATTTGCCAATTATTTCATCATACAAACAGGAAAAAGTAACACAGTTTGTCATAAGCGTGTCATCATCCAGTGTCTTGGTTCAAGAAGAAACCCAAAGGTATCCATTTTTTCCAGCCTTTGTAATCTGTCCTTCATCACCATTTGAAATCTGTCCAGCACTTCTGTCGCAACACGTTTGAATTGCAGTTCAATTGACAGTCCTACATTAGAACTCAACTTCCCATAAAGTCTTTTCTTTCTTCTGGTTGTTTTGATTACAGGGAATCCATAGTATTCACTACCTTCTTTTGCTTTTTCGTTGGATTGGGTGATCAGTTTCGTCAGTTTCTCGTCATTTATCAGAAAGCATGCTCGAGTATAGAAATACTCCGATAAGCATCACAACTACTGATGAGTAGAAGACTCATGGACATTAATCCAACTGATCCAAAACTGTTGAAACCATCGGTAACTGAAAATGCGACATTACTCAACGAACGACAGATGAAAAGCAAAGTGAAATACGATCCAAAAGCAAGACTACCTAAAGATTACTCTGTCAGAGAGAAAGTGAGAGTTCGTCTAAAACAAACATGGCAGAAAGTAGTTGTCATTAAAAAAAAGCATTCCTCACCCAGATCTTACATCATAAACAAACGATGGGAAAACATACAGAAGAAATCGACGCTTTTTGAACAAGGGTTTCGATCACGATATCTTTGGGTGCTATGATACCGATGAAGGCAAAGAACAGTAAACTGTTAGAACAAACGAAACAGACAGTTATAGACCAACGTCTAGAGAACCTGTTGTGCCAGTCAAGACAACCAGAAGTATTCGAATTGTTAAAGTTCCTAGTAGATATCAGTTTAAGAACTTTAGTAGGAAGGATGTGATAATAACTTGAAAAGGAAGGATCTCTGGGGTTAATTCTGAAAATAAAGTTGAACAATTCAATATTGCTTTTGGATTTATGCCTAACAGACGTATTCGCTAGCCAGACAGACGGCCACTCATTGTGGCTGAGTTATCATAGATTTAACCAATGCATCACGCTGTTTTGTAGCCCCACCCTGGTCAACCCGAATAATGGACAATTCTAGCATTATTAAGAATAATAATTATTAAGAATACGCTGTATATCATACAGTTTTATTCGTGGCCAGTAGCGGCCTTAGGGAGTGGCAAGTGGCGCATGAGGGGGGCCCCGCGATCGGAGATTTTATTGTCACAAACTTGATCACCACATATTTCCCTAATACAATCCGATTGGATGACGATGTTTTGCATACGAAATAAAATATATGGATTGGTTGCTTCCGTCTATTTTTTTTCCCAATAGGCTATGGCCATGGGAGTAATTTTTTAACTTTTTTTAAAGTTGAAAGAATTTTCTTTATGCAGAACAATTACAATACAGTATATATAGCACTTAGCGCGGCCAACAGTAAGCCAACATTGGCTACGCAATGTTCTATGTTTTGTAACAAAAAAGGAAGACCCACAGCGTTAAGGCAGACATTGTTATTGTTACAGTGTTAGAGACGGATCAGCCGGTTAGCGTGATGTGGTACGGTATATATAGTGTATCCTATTGAAGATTTGCATTTTAAAATGTAAAACTAACTTTAACTTTTCTCTTTCGGAAAAATATATTAAAACGTACTGGTACTTGACACTATTTGTCAATCAAATATATATAAATTTATGTATTTACAAAAAAAATTTGCACACCCGTTTCGGGCCCCCCCCCTAAGTGGGGGCCCGGGGGGATTTTCAAAAGCTCCCCCTCTACCCTACGCTACGCCACTGCGCTGTTTGTAGTGCGGTCTTGCCACCGTATGTCCATGATGGAGCGCAAGGACCTTTGGTGAAAGCGCTCAAGAAGTCTTAGACACTTACTGTTTAGTGTCCATGTCTCAGAGCCATATAAAAGGGTTGAGAGAACCACCGCCTGGTAGACATTGATTTTTGTTTAGTGTCCATGTCTCAGAGCCATATAAAAAGGTTGAGAGAACCACCGCTTAGTCATCCCTTAACGTGGTAGACAACTTCACATATCTGGGATGAATAGTATCAAATGACGCATTGCTTTAAAGAGAGGTTGATATGTCATCAGGGATATTCGTGCTTTTGGACGCCTCCAATCGAGAGTGTAGCGGGAAAAAATCGGTCCTGCTGCCTACAAAAATCAGTGTCTACCAAGCAGTGGTTCTCTCAACCCCTCTTTGTGGATCGTGAGTACTTTATAGAAAGCAACAAAGAATTCTTGAACGCCTTCACCAAAAATATTTGCATACCATCATGGACATACGGTGGCAAGACGCAAGACCGCACTATAAACAGCAATATCCTTGCGAAATGATATGAATTTCTTATAGTCCGACAGTCATGCTGGGCAGGGCACTTACCCCGTATGGAGTACAATTATATGACAAAGGCATTTAGTGAACTGAAATTGGTCGGTGTAACAGAAATGCCCCACAGTAGCACTTCTTTAGAAAACCAACGAGATGTTTGTTACAAAGAAGGCTACACGTTTTACCCTATAACGTAGAGATTTTTATCACTTGATACTTCGTACTAAGGACTTAATGAATAGACTAGGCCCCTAATTGCAATTGTCTGAACGTAGGCCTAACCATTTAAGAAGGGTAATCCTGTAGATTAGCGGTCCGGGTCGGTCTCACGACATTCTTTTGTCGTCAAGACTAGATCAACAACTTAGCTAGATTTTTGGCCCGGAAATAAGGGAGATTATTTCAAAAGCTGCCAACTAAAAATAATTATTTTGTTTACAAATGTGGCTAGATCTAGTTCTATATATTATTTTAAAAGAAAACGATTTTTATGCGGTTTAAAAAAAAATATTTTTAGGGCTAAATTTTTCATATGCAGAGTAATTGTTTTAGTTCTAGCAAGTTATATATTTGTAGGGCTAATTAAATTTTTCATATGCAGAGGTATCGTTTTAGATCTATATCTATTTCCAGATTTATTAGTTAGGCCTATGAATATAATGACCAATCTAAACAATGATTATTTCATATGTCTTATTTCGTTTTTTTTTTCACCTCCCGTATTATTAAAAAAAATAAAATATAAACTATTAAATTACAACAATCAAATTAATCAAGAAAATCTATGCTTGGAGTGAATAATATAAGATATGCCTATAGAATGGCAGTCAATGTACGAAATGTATAGATCTGATTGAATCCAGAAAAATAAACAATAACGTTGAAAGAATTGAAGAAATTGTAGAATGAACATAATGTTAACCAATAATAATACTTTTTGTTTTACTCAGTCAGTGTTAGTCAGTGTTACATGTTGGCTGCTTGGCAATATTATAGTCTAATCTTGAACATACGTTACTTTAAAAATAAAAGAAGAAGTCCACGTATTTCATGTGTCAATCTAGTCATGCATGTTAACAAATGTCTCATTTGATACAGTGGTATTACTAGAATTGATACGGTGGTACTGGTATGAAGTTGTCTTGATGTCTTGATGTTTTAATACAGAATGTAAAGTTCATTATTTAGCCTATATTTCCTACTTTAGCACAAGCAGCCAGCAATACTTATTATGCTATGTGCGTTCTAGGCAAAATGTGTTGTGTTGTATAGCTTGTGCTAAAGTTGCTGCAGTACTATATAGAACTCATCAACAAAAGATTTTTTGGAAAGTGTTTCAACACACGCAACACTCCAAACACCTAGTGGCCTTCTTAAATTTCCACTGAATGGTATTTCCAGTGAGAGTATTTCGTTTCATCGATTATGGTCTATGCCGACAATTTCTGAAAGTCCGTATACATCTATGTAGTGTTCACATTGCACCAATCTATAGCAGGATGGCTGCCCGGTCGTGTGTTTTACATGTTCATATTTATTGTTGTTCCCGGGTTAAAACCTTACCCGCTCCGATATTCAATTATCCTGTTCTGCATGAGAATGAGGAAGAAGAGAGAACGAGGTAAACTAAACTCTACATAAGGCAAAATTGTCAAACGGATGTTAAACGAGCGACTTGTTTGGTGTTTTCAAAGTGCCGGTTTCCTGGAGCCAGAGCAGGCCTGATTTAGGGCAGGCTTAAGCCCGACAGACCAGGTCACTGTATTCACACAGGTGACGAGACACAAAAGTGCAGATCAAATATTTGTAATGTATCAATATTTCCTCGTCATTTTGCAGTAAGCACTTCATATATCGTAGTGTTAAAACTTTGGTGGTGGTGCGATATGGGTGTGTAGTGAGCCGACAAGATCGCCCAGGCCAGCGCTAGACGTGTGTATCACCGTCATTTCTGAGAGACCAGCGGGGACCTTGTAAAAGAAGACTGTTCACTACACGGCTTGGCTTGGTTCAGTTCTGTGCGGTTCTGTACAGCACATTACGACGGTTAGTTGCAGAGTATAGTCAAGATACCTCGCGAGTATGAGCGGCATCTTCGATATGGGGTCACGAATGTCACAGTATGAGGCGACATCTTGATGATCAGAGATACAGACCGACACAACAGTCTGACGTCAGTCTTGAACAGTGGAACCTATAGTGTAAGTCTGGGACGAAGCCAATAGGCCAGTCGTGTAGTTTGATACAGTGGTATTACTAGAATTGATACGGTGGTACTGGTAGGCTATATACTGTGAAATATTAATGTACAGTCAGTGTTACGTGTTGGCTGCTTGGCAATATTATAGTATTAGCTGCAGAGGCGGCCTTAGCAGTGTGCGGGACTCTGGGCAAATGTAGGCCTAATATGCGACACCCTGAGCCGTACGTCACGCTAATGGGTTCGTCCGCCTCTAACGCTGATTTTTGTTACTAAAATACTACCGGTACCTTACGTAAGTACTGTACTATTGGCCTTTAAACTACATAAACTTGAAGTGTTCTCAGCCTGAACTTCTAGATTTCATACGTCAACAAAAGCTATGTACAAGACATCTTGTTTTTTTTTTTGTTTTTTTTTTTTGTGTGTCTGACATCAAGCATGCAGTCACGGATGACGGAAAATATGCCATCAGGTGTATACGCTCGTTTTGAATCCTATATCCGAGGTACTGGTTGTGAGCCTCGGCGTCGCCGAAGATGTTTTTGCATCATTACATGTAGAGTCAAATCTGTCAAGTATCTCAATCAAAAATGGACTGTTGTCCCACGAAAATGCGCTTTTTTTTTTTCTTCTCTGGCAAGGTACTGAACGATAGCTAGAATTTTGCTAAAACAGCGCGCTAATGCGATTTTCCTTTTCTAATTTGTTCTAGTATCAATTTATCCATTGCGTTACCATTAGACATTCGCATAGCGTAATCCGACTACGTGGATACATACTTATAAAATGGATGGCTGCATGGTTGTGCGGAATGCCCGCTGGACTTGTTTGGGCTAGTAAGTAGATTATCGTCAACTCTGAAACAACATTCGAAACTTTTAAAACATTTTACAAACATTAGAACGTGATTGACAGAAACTTCGTGCTGCTGAATTTTATTATCAAGATGTTTCCAGTCGCAGCAGCTTTCGTTTAATAATTAGCTTCCAGTAGCCATCGAGCCAATTTATAAATTTTCTAGTAGTGTTGTGCGTTGCATTTGGAACACTAAGGCCAGCAAAAGCGAACAAAAGCTTCCTTTCACCAGCCTGAATTGAGTTCCTCCTTCCCGCCACTCTGTCAGGGTGTGAGATTCGGAGTTAAACTTAAAGTTTGCTTATGCGTTCACTCCCGATGGACACGGGCACTCCGGTCTCGCGGACTAGAGTCTGAGACGATGCAGAAGGCCGCACCACTGGATTCTCCCGTTGTTTTCTTATACTTTACATGGCTCACTGTGCGGGACATGCCATTTGTGTAACGGCGCCTGGATGTTGACAGATCGCTGCGGGAGCTTTTTTACATCCCCGCTCAATGCAACGGCGGTGCTCTTGCACCCCTTTAGGCACTCCTGCGGGAGCCTTGTTTCGCTACCAATTTGGCCAAGTCCTCCACTTCTATGACCATTTCCATCCTGGCGCAACGATAAGGCAAGGCAGAAAACCTGTGCTATTGTACCAAACAACTTACTAGGAAAAAAATACTTTCTTTAGTCTTTGGTCTAAGAACAAAGTGCACGATAGGAGCTACAGTAGTCCATTGACTTACGCAGAAACGACTTTCTAATGAAAAAAATACATATGCGTTTTTTTTTAAATTGAACATTGCAACATTGATTTTCACACGGCCACTCGATGTATATGTACAGTAGTCTATTGGAGAAAACATGAATACGTCGTCAAACTTTCTGAATGCTGATTGGCTGAAATTACTATTCGTTCTAGGCCACAGTACAAAAGGGTCGGTAACGAAGCACAACCGCTAGATTTGAGTATAGGGTGCTAGTCTACCTGGAAGATGGCACTGACTCGGACAAGCTCTCTGCTACATGCTGCTTCGCTCCTTCTCTCTGGACGTTGAACTTATTGGGTGTATGATCCTATTAGAGTGCGATCTGTAGGGGGGGGGTATGAGGCATTACGCCAGATGACTCAGTTTCTTGCCAGAGCACAATTGGTCTGTTCCCAATCGGAATTCATCTCAAGTGCTAGGATACCGGTACTGACACTATCAAAGCGATACACACCAACCAATCAACCAACCACAGCTAACCAGCCAACCAATCATCTAACAAAACAAACAAACAACCTACCAACCATCCAACCACACCTAACCAGCCAACCATTAAAAAAAAACTATCCGTCTAGCTAACCAACATACAAACCAACCACAAACACCCAAACATCACCAACAATTCATCAATCCAAACAACCACAACCAATATATCAGCCAACCACCCACCCATACAGCCAACCAACAAGAACCAGCTATCCATACAACCATAACCAATCATAAAAATATCCATGTAGTCAACCTACCACAACCACAACCAACATATCAACCAAGCAGCCAACCACCCATGGGCGTAGCCCCCGCCCAGGGAAAAAATCCTGGCTACGCCCATGCAACCACCTATTTATAAAGCAAACAAACAAGAAGCCACTATACATACAACCAAAACCAATCATAAAAAAATATCCATCTAGCTAACCAACCACAACCAACATAGAATAACCAACCATCCCCATCCAATCAACTAACCACATATAACCAGTCAACCATTTAACAAAACAATAATTCATCTAGCAAACAAACCACAACCACCCAAACATCACCAACCATCAATCAATCCAAACAACCACAACAATCCTATCAAACAACCTCAAGCAACACATCAGCCAACCACCCACCAATACAGCCAACTAACAAAAAACAACTATCCATCCAACCATAATCATAAAAATTTAAAAAATATACATCTAGTCAACCTACCACAACCAACATAGAATTGCCAACCAACCAACATAGAATTGCCAACCATCACCATCCATCCAATCACAACCAACCAGCCAACCATTTAACAAAACAATTATCCATCTAGCCAACCAACATATCAGCCAACCCTCACCATCCATCAAACCAAATAAAGCCAACATACTAACCAACCATTCAAACAACCACAACCAACATATTAAGCAACCTACATACCATCACCAACCAGCTAACCATTACCAACCATCAATCTATCCAGCCAATCAACAAACAACAACCAACCCTAACCACACAGCCATCACCAATCATCCATCCAACCATCCACTACCAAACAACCACAATCAACATATCAACCAACCAGCCAACCACCCATCTATATATCTAACAACAACCAACCTACCAAAAATCACAACCATTCAACTAACCACAGCCATCCATCATACCAACCAGCCACCCAACCTCATGCAACCATCAAATAAGTTAAATAACCAACTAACCATCCATCCATTAACAAGATTTTAGTAATAATTTCAAGTAATGGTAGTAGTTTCTATAGTTAACTAAATAATTTTGTTTAGCACATATGCAGTTGCTATATGTAAACATCATAAGCAAAATGTGCAAAAAAAAATTCTTAAAATACTACAAGTTGGCAACACCATTGTAAATCATCAAAAAACAAAATGGCAGCGCACAGATCATTTTGAAGTCGCTAAGGGAATTTTATTGATGTATAATCAAAATATAAAGGTTATTTTTTACAACCAAATTCATTTAAAACACTATTTACATCTATAAAATGAATTAAATTTTATTTTGGCTAATTATCGGCATTTTGTAAGCGCGGACCGCTAATCTACAGGATTGCCTTAAGAAGTTACACCGTAAAGTTCCAAGTCCAAGCCAATAAATAATGAATAATACTTTAATAGCAAAACAATAATTTTACGCAAAAGATGCAATGTAGAAGTAACAGAAGAAATTATCCAACCGAGCGAGGCTCGGCCACCAGGTAGATCTAATAATACTTTTTTTTTTTAATAGGCCGACACAAATACATAGATCTACATGTCTATGTATTTATATATCTACAAAATAAGATATTAAAAAATCAAGGTAAGTTACTTCTACTTATTTAAATAGTAAAATGGTAAGAGTGACCGCCTCTTTTATTTATTGATTTGTGATAAAAATGGCTGTAAATGTTAATCAGATTATAGACCTAGTTTTCTTTATAGTTTTAGCTGTCGATTCTAAAAGTGGATCTATTACTGTTTGCGGATCACGCCTAGATCTATATGCGTGATCTAGTATTCTCCCAGTATGTGTAGATCTCTCTCTAGAAGTCTAGTAGATCCATATTATAATATTATAATTATATATAGATCTAATATTAAATTTTAGCTATGTGAAAATCCATTAAACCGGAAGTCAAAAAATAGCATAAAATCTTGAGATTCGTTTTTTTACTTTTTGTGTATATAGGCCCTTGATTGAAATCGATTATGGTTTTAAATCCATTGTAATCATTGCTAAAAGGGGTGAATATGATTACTTTTTATATCAAGGAACATTGTTTTTTATGTGGACTTTAAAAAAAAAAAGTATTTTCTTACTTTTTTTTTACTTAAAAGTATACCTATTTTTGTTTTTGCTGATACTCATTTCAGATTACACTCTAGAACCTGATTTTTTTTATGGTAATAGAATATATATCTGGCCATATTTCTGCCAAGTTTTATCACGATACCTTTGTAACTTCGATTATAATGTTGATGCGAAAATTTGCACTGCCCCCTATGGGATTTTTTACTTTTTTTTTTGTTTTTTTGAAAACTAAACTATTCTAAGATTTAAATCTTGCCCAGGCTAGTAGATATAACAATTAAGTATATTTATAAATAGTTTTAAAGGATTTAAAAAACTAACTTTATTTTTTATAATTTTAAAACGCATGTGAAAAAAAAATTGTTTCAGACGATTTTGATCCCACTTTTTAAATATTTTGTTATTTTCTCCCATCACATCGCCGCCATTTTTTCCACGCCTCTCTGACGTTTCTTTTAGATCTAGACCCGATAATTTGTTTATTTCATCAATATTTACATTTTAAACAAGTAAAGTTCATATAAATAAATTAAATCTGATTTGTGAGCAAGAAATTTACTACGAATACTAGATCTACAATTAAATTTCTTATTCAATAAGTAGATTTATCCTCTACGAAACTCAATTCCAACTTCTTAATTGGGGGTGTGTCTCGCGAACTGAGCGACGGAGAGAGGCGAAGACGCGTGATTTCCTTAGTTCCATTACAACACATGTTATCTCAAAACGATACAAAAAAAATCATAACTTTCTAACTATTAAAGATACAGACATAATTTATATATCATTGGAAAGTTCTTTTAAAGTATTTTAACGATATTACCAGATGCCCGCGGGTCTTAATTTGCGTATTGCTGATGTAGTCAGTGATATTGTGCATTAGAAACAATTAAAGAAAATAATAATGTTTAAAGCGAATGTGTGAATTCACTTTAAAAAAGAAATCATGAATGGAGCTATAAATAGAAGCTTGACCTTAATTTACTTGATATTAGGTAATAGTTGCATACATGTAAAAAATGCTTTAGAAAACAAAATTCAATGTTAATTTGATTAAAATATGAAATGAATGGACTATAATTAGTATGTTTATGTGTTAAAGCTTAAAACTATCTTTGCGAAGAGAAGTTCTATCATCTTGGAGTTGATATACAGTTTTAGACCTAGACCTAGATTGACCTAGATCTAGGAATAGAGAGATGTGTAACATTTCGGTAATGTCTAATGAAAGTATGTTCAACAGGATATTTATATTCGCATATATACAAAGAACGAATTTATGTAAAAATCCTTTTGAAACACAAATTCGAACCTTCATTTTGTTAAATAATAAAATCATTAGACTATATTTTGTATTTTCATGCGTCAAAGTAAAAATCAATAAGTGCAAAGTGTATTTCTTAAAATTAGATCTAGATCTAAATCCTTTCGATCTTTTCTCATGTCGACATTCTAAACAAAGCCTAGACTTAGACCTATAGCTGTAATAGAGATGGTCAACTTTATTTTTTTTTAGGGTCTTAAGTTTGTTTTAGGGCTACAATACATACATTTAGGTCTAAGTTAGTGCCCAAGGAACATTTCTGCCAAGTTTTATCAGGATCGGTGTAACCGTTTTGATTGCTATACGGGGACATACATACATACATACATACACCTTTGTTTTCCTTTTATATTGTTACGACGTGGGCTTAAATTAAAGAAAATAACTCACCGATTGTCAGGTCGCCGATATCCTTCTCAGATTGCAGAAGCACAATCCAACTTTGATCAATCAATATCCCCCGGTAAATAGAAATAATGTCACTATCTCCAAATCCAATTTCAATACCCCGAATCACTACCACAATAGAAAAACAATCCTCAAAACCTCAGTCAAGAAATCCACACAAAAACAACAGCTCATAACTCAAGTTTCTGAACACATTTACACACTAGTTAAGGTCATTTACGCTCAAAAGCATAAACAAAAATCACCGTACTTCGCACGTGGGAAAAATGGTTAGTCAGGGTGGAACAGGGTCACAACAATATATATTAGATTATTAATAATAATATTATATTAATAATTTATTATTTTATTTTAATTTACTGATTTGATTTGACTATCATTACTATTAACTTTAAGACTTAAACTTTAGTTAAGTCTATTTTGAGGAGATCTACTGAGTACTAGATCTAGATAATTATTATAATAATAGTAGTAAGTAGATAATTAAGATATTCTATTATTATAATAATATAATAATCTATATTATTCTATTATAACTAAGTATTATTATCTATGTCTATGATTCATAGTTCATACTAACTAATATTTACAGACACAGACAAACCACACACTTATGATGGTTTGAATCCCGGTGGAGACTGGGATTTTGAATTTTGGGATTTTTAGGGCGCCCCTGAGTCCACCCAACTCTAATTGGTACCTGTCTTTAGTTGGGGAAAGTAAAGGTGATTAGTCGTTGTGCTGGCCACATGACACCCTGTTAGTTAACCGCTGGCCAAAGAAAAAGATGACCTTAACATCATCTGTCCCATAGATCCAAAGGTCTGAAGGGGACAATTTACATTTTTTTACTTTTATTGGCTTTATAGGATAAATCTAGATCTAGGCTCGATCTTTTCTAGACTGTTCTGTAGATCCAGATTAGTAGTAGACTCGAAATGTCTTAGCCTTAGCTAGAGACTAGATTCGATGGTTTAGATCTAGATGTCTAGATATAGAAGATCTTTTTAATAATTAGATCAGATATATACAAGTTTTAAGTGCATTCATTTGAAAAAGTTGGTGGAATGAAAAAAATAAGTTTACTCAGATTTTATTTATGATCATGTAGCTCTAGATATTCTAGACTACAAAAAATAAACTTGGAAAAAAACATGTTTATAAGTATCCTAAAATCTAGATAACTACTTAGACATACTATGACACAGTGAGTGTGAGTTATTGTTCTTCATTTTATTATAGACTATAGTTTAGGTCAAAAAGTAAAAAAAGTAAGCTTTGTTTATCATGACTGTGTGATTTATCAAGATTGATAACCCTATAATAGACCTAGACAGAATCTATAATCTTATATTACAGACAATCTTTAAAAAAGAAGATAAATAATATGTATAAATTATATTTTTAACCAGCCATTAATTTTTGTAACAGTTGTTTTTTTTTTCTTAACCAGTTCTGTACTACAGAATAAAATGATGTGATCCACAAGGGAACTTCACTGAACAATATATTTCAAATATCCATTCAACTCTTCTTAACCCTGAACAATGTGTGCTCCTAAAGTAAGATGTAGTGCTGCTTTAGTTGTAAGGTCACTACACACTCTGATAGTTCTTGGTGTACCAGCCACATTACTCTTCAAACATTCCTGTAAGTATTTGCCCATCTAACATAGAAATGAGAATCATAAGATCAATAAAGTAAACAAGCAAACTATTTTTTAAAATCTTTTTAAAAAAAAAAAACAAAGCTTATGTATAAAGAACCGCAGAATCGCTGTCATGTATCTCATACTGTAGGAATAAGCTCTCTTTTTAATTAGCTAACTGGTAAAAAATTTTTTTATTAATTCATGCAATGTCATTTATAAATAATAATGTAAAATTTCACCTTGATCTGAGAAATGGAAGTGGGAGATGAGACATGTACGAATGTGATAAGGGGAATAACTCCACATATACAACCACATATTTCAATAATTAGCATAATTTTTCTTTTCAATAGAATACCAAATAATTTACGAATAATTAACTTATTGTTATATTTGTTTGATTTATATTTTGTTAGGTACACTAAATAATAGTGTCAAGTTTCAACTTGATCCAAGAATGGGTGTGGAAGAAATAATGTGTATAAAAAATGTACCAAATAAACAGAGTGAGTTGATAGAAGCTTTGTAAATAAGAAAGAAAACTCTTTTCAGACCTTGTGATCTAATAAATCTATTGGCTTAGAAAATAAGGCCATCTCTTTGTGTGGCCCTTTGTTAACGGCAGTGTTCTTTAGTCTCCCAGTACTCCATTAGTGATGAGTGGTTCTGGGAGGAAACAAAAAAAGAGATAGCAGTACCCCATAAAAGTTGCTTGGTTTCAGTTGGGAAAAAAAAGTTCTCCAACCCAAAAGAAATACCACTACTTCATTAATATGGTGCGCAAGGTGTCATCATTCAATATTACTAATTAGTGTCTTTTGTCTTGATGATCCTGTTGAGTTGTTCATTTATTGCTTTACTCTGAATTAAGATCATATTTAACATGGTGGCACCAGCTTATTTGTATGCAAAGGTCACCTTAAGATAAACAATAGATAAGGATTAATCAACGCTTTTTATGCTTCTATTTCGTCTCAGTGTTTGGTCACATGATTTCAAGTGTTAAAGATTTTAAATTGATTATTGAATGACATCTTGGCAGAGAAATCCTGGAATATTGTGTCAAACCTACCAACCCAATAATATAATGCACATGTGACTGGACACACCTGTGTCTACTGCATTCTAACTTACAACATTGGGAAATTAGTAGTACTAATTTATAAGTTCAGGACCCCATTACAGATCCCCCTGAGTAGCTTCACACTAACATGACTTACTATAGGATTTTTTAAATTAGGTTTTACATAGATCCACAAGCCCTGAAAAAGGTTTTATTAAAATGATTCTATAATCTTGCTTCTTAAGATGATATACTGCCAGATTTGAGCAAGGCCAAAATGTTTAACAAATTGGTTGTGAAAGAAGCTTTCTGGCTTATCAGTCTTGACATAGCATAATCTAATTTGACAGTGATGATAACCCCTTTTGGTAGATACAAATTTGATCGTAAAATGAGTTCTGAAATTTTTCAGAGAAGATTAAATCTAGAACTAGGAGTGAAAGGCTGTTTCAATTATGTTGATAATATTATAGTGGTAGGAAGAGGAAGAACGAAAGAAGAAGCACTAAGAAATCAGAATTGATGAAGAGTTGTCAAGAAAAAATATCAAACTGAACCAAGAAAAGTCTGTTTTTAGAGCAGCTGAAATTAACTTTTTGAGCTATATTATTAGAAAGGAAGGAATAAAGCCAGACACAAACAAAGTGACTGCAATTTTGAGTTTGAACACTTCAAAGGATATCTAAACTGAAGATTTCAGAACATTGTCTATAAGGGAAGTAACTGAAGATCTCATAGTTGTTTAGTTGTACTTTTGAATATCTGCAGCATTTATTGAAATCTAGTTTTGCTTTGAAATCATTTGTATAGTAATATTGGATCTATTTATTTAGATTACCCGAAAATCCCTTAGATCAGCTCATAATAAACTAAAGCAACTGTATTTAAATGTAGGATTTTGTTTTAGTATGTTTAAAAATAGAAGTGTATTTTTTTTTCACCTGTCTAAGAGGATAGCTAAATAGTAGATGATGAGCTTATTACCAGAATATGAGCTCAATACTAGAAGATGAACTTAATACAAGATATCAATACTAGAAGATGATCTCAATGCTAGAAGATGAACTTAATACAAGATATCAATACTAGAAGATGATCTCAATGCTAGAAGATTAACTTAATACAAGATATCAATACTAGAAGATGATCTCAATGCTAGAAGATTAACTTAATACAAGATATCAATACTAGAAGATGATCTCAATGCTAGAAGATGAACTAAATACAAGATATCAATACTAGAAGATGATCTCAATGCTAAAAGATGAACTTAATACAAGATATCAATACTAGAAAATAATCTCATAGCTAGAAGAAAGTGATGCATCCCTGTTACATACATAAAAAAAAGCTCTAGGAACACAAGTTTTAATTAGAGAAAGTGGTGAATTAAATATAGTGAAATGATGACCATTGCTGACCAGGGCATTAACCATGGAGTCTCTATTCAACAACTCTGCCTGCAACAGAGGACCAGGCTAACAAACCACTTAACCATTTACATTTAGTGCTTTGTGTCTTTCATTGTTTTAGCTCATAGCTTCACATTTGTATTAAGAAGATAGTCAATGGAGTTAATATTTCATTTATTCCACAACAAACATTAAATCTGGTCATCTTGTTAATTGTTGTCCATTTGTTTCTTGCAGTGTTGTATCAGACATTGTTAGGTGGAGAGCAGCTTGTGCTTGGAGCTATATACATAGCTATGTTGCTGTGGTCACTCACAATGTATTACCTGACTTGTCTGACCAATCCTGGATACATTGCAGTCACCAAGGAGAACAAGGCTTCATCTGTGAGATTTGTACAAAGCTTACATCAACTCACTCTGTCTGTCTGTCTGTCTGGTTAAAAATGTGTACACATTTTTTCTCCCAGATACCAAATATTGGGTCAAACTGCACAATTATTTCTTTTACCTGATAACACAAGAATCAATAAAACAAATAAACGAGCTAGTTAATTAACTATTGGATATTAATTATTTTGATTGGTATCTTGAACAAGGGGAAACACTTGACTGAAGTCATGGTATAAGCTGAATTAGTCCCCTTTATAGGCCGCTGCTTTAAAGTAAGTTTGAAACAAACAATAGATAATTATACCTCAATAGCAGAGTGGTTATTATGCCAGCCCAAATTTTCCCATCTGGTCCAGATAAGTTCTAGGATCAAAGCATGAAAATTAAATATTTGTAATTATTTTTGTAAAATGTTTTGTTTTTTTTTTTTGTTACTTTTGTTCCAAGAGACATTTGACTTTGGTAGCATCCCTTTGACCTTGGTAGCATCCATTTGGCCTGAGTTCATTCTCTCTCCACTAGGGTTGAATGGCTTTGTGGAAGACAGCACAAAAGTGACAGTCTGTTGGTTTCAATCCTGGTAGAGATGGCCCTAGTGAAAATCAAAGATATTAATCCCTTCCTACATATCCCCTTTCCATTGGACCTTTAGGCTATCACAAAAACAAAACTGTATACAGTCATCCATTCCTCTGTTGTTGTTTTTTAAATGTTTTTTTTTTCCTATCCTATAGTCTCAATTAAAGGTTCTGTCTTTCATCCATTGTTTCTTTTTTGTGTCTCTCTTTTTCCTGCTGCTCTTCATTGAAGGTCTGTCATGAACTTTTGCAGCCTGAGCATACATTTGTTATCCTAGCTAATACTTTACATCTAGTTTCTAGAAGCTTGTCATTTCCATGCTTGGACTTTTTTTTCTATCCCAAACTGCTTTGAGTACAAAATTTACATTTAGGAATGTTGCATTTGCTGAATAGTTAATCCTGAATTAGTTAATAGTTTTTATGCTTTTTATCATTAAAACATTTTTCTTCTTGGTCTTATAACCTTTGGAGAGATCTTTGTGTTTTCACTTTTTATGTGCCCTGCCTACAATCACAAAATAACTTTTGTGTCATGTCCCCTGCCTACAATTATAAAAACAACTTTTATGTCCTGGTTTACAGCTCCAGCTTCAGATGAAGCAGTGCATCAGCAGTGATGAGGAGTATGACTTGAAGGTGGCTCAGAACAACAATGTGGATATTGATAGCAGTGATGAGAATGGACATATGTTGCCTGCTGATGTCAGCTCTGGGTTGAAGTACAGGGTCTGTGACTATTGTGAGATAATAGTAAGTGTTTCACCTCTGTTGGTGTTTTACAATTGAATTATTTTGTTTTACTAATTCTCAATAAATCTTTCCAATGGGTTATTTCAGCAACCAATGAGAGCCAAGCACTGTGAAGACTGCAATAAATGTGTGCGCAAGTTTGACCACCACTGCCCTTGGCTGGAGGCATGTGTGGGGGAGAGAAATCATCGTTACTTTTGGTTATTCCTGCTGTCCACTTTTGTACTGATCACTTGTACATTTTATATCACTTGGTGAGTGACATCATGACTGTTTGATAGACCTAAGTTGTTGTTTGTTGAAACAATGGAGTTACCCCAATTTTGTACTGAACATCTGTCCATTTCAAGACAAACAAAAATTGTCCTTTTCATATCAATGTCTTAATTTGTTCCTTATCAATAAATGAGTTAATTTTTTTTTAATGTTAATTAGTGTATATTATTTGTTGTCTATTCAAGTCACTCCTTCTTGGAGGAACCTGGGTGGGCGGATGCTGATCTCAAAATCAGCTTTAACAATTTTCCTGAAAATCGATTGATATATATTGCTGAGAAAAAAATAACTAACTTGTTGGCGACATGTGGAAACTCTAGTTTGACTGTTATAATTTTTCAAAGTAAAAAATAAATAAATGTACATTAGGCTAGAGGCTAAATCTAGGTCTAGATCCAACATTAATTTTCAAAAGGGTTATCGCGTTTGTCATAAACAAGTTGTTTATCTGTAAATTCAAGGCCAGCCAAAAAACCCAAGTTATTTTTAGATCTGGACAGAAAGAACGTAATCTGGTTGCATGAATTTGATTGGTTGAAAGGTTTGGCTGAAAGAGAGGCTCGCGCCAAAAAGTTCGTGGGCAAAATAAGGTTCCAGAAAAATATTAGCTTTCCTTTGTTGAGCTAAACGAAGTTGCTGGCTGATAGAAGAGTAGTCTTGTGCTGCCGGGGACTATTACTTGAATAATATATAATTTGAACAAAGACGATCTAGGATTCAAATAAAGTAATGCTTCGTTGAATTAATAACTTAACATAAGTACAGCTATGTACAGAATATATTTCAATAAAACAGAATGCAGAACAAAGACTTCTTTCTTAACTTGTATAACTATTAAAAACACGTCTACTTTCAAGAATGATTTCACATAGACTGATTTGGCGCGCCTCTTTTGCCCGCGAACTTTTAGCGCCAGTTTCTCTTTCCGCCAAACCTTTTAACCAATCAAATTCATACATCTAAATTATGTCACTCCTGCACAGACGTACATATCTAAAAATAACATTTCTTTGTTAGCTGGGGAAGTGACCTTGACTTGTGCAAACAAACATTATATTAACATAGTGGTCTGTGACAATATACATACCTATATACTAAATTTCTATGCATGGGATTATCAATAGCTGTGAAAAGCAACTCAAGGAGGCCATAAATCTAGTTAATCTAATTCTATCATAGACTCTAATAAAAACTGAAAACTCATTAAGTAAGCCATATATTTTTATTTTTATTCATTGAAGAAAATTCTGAAAAAATATCTTAAGATTTAAACTTCACTAAATAGATCAAGATATAGAGAGCATGTAAATATTTTTTATAGGCCTGTGATCTAAAGATTGGGTCTAAACTAGACTGCAGTGAATTGATGAAATAATTGAGAAAGAATCCAGTTTTTAACTAAAATAAAAATTTTACTTTTTACAGTCAGAGTGAACAACATAACTAAGGATCTAGTTGCAGACCTAAGCATGACCTATAAATTACTTCTAAACTTGGTCCCTATAATTGTGTACATATTTTTTTTTACCAATGTTACCTTGAGATTTACAGCCTAATGACATGCTTTCAATTTAAATAGAGATATTCAAAATGAAACAAAAAATATATATAAGGAAAAACTAACATGATCACAATTATTTGTTCGCCAAGAGAAGATAAGTGAATAAAAATATTGCCCATTTCCAAACACTGAAAAATTCATTTGAAAAAGTGGATTTAACATAAATGTACTTTTTACTTAAGTAGGCCTACTATAAAATTGGATTAGCATGTTTAAATGTTTATGTATGTTAATTATGTTTGTTAATATCTCAACATAAAAAAGGTTTTGATTTCTATGAAAGATATACATACACCTTACATTCTACTTTATATATTAAATGACCATTCTGAGTTGTTACTTTCTCTATGAAGTGTTCTCACTTTCATTCGAGCTTGAAATAATAGGACACTAGCAAACTTGAATTGAACATGAGTTGGAACTATTTCTTTTCATTGTGTATTCTGAGTCATAACATTTTTCTTGAACTAGT